>OX365949.1:4210000-4796645 GCA_947247005.1 Spisula solida | reverse complement strand
CCTGACCTTTACAGTATAGGCGTGTATATTCACAGGCCAAAGAAATTAAATTACAAAATACAGAGTTTTGAAATTCCCATCACCCGGTCATTACTATACAAAGTGGCCTGTGGTATATTATAATGTGACAATATCCTTTCACAAGATATAAATATTCAATATAGAGACTCGACAGACATCCAGTTCTCCGAGTAACCCCTATAGAGACTCGACAGACATCCAGTTCTCCGTGTAACCCCTATAGAGAATCGACAGACACCCAGTTCTCCGTGTAGCCCATATAGAGACTCGGCAGACATCCAGATCTCCGTGAAGCCCATATAGAGACTCGACAGACATCCAGTTCTCCGTGAAGCCCATATAGAGACTCGACAGACATCCAGTTCTCCGTGTAACCCCTAAAGAGACTCAACAACCATCTCATTCTCAGTGTAGCCCCTATAGAGACTCAACAACCATCTCATGCTCCGTGTAATCCCTATAGAGACGCGACAACCATCGCATTCTCCGTGTAACCCCTATAGAGACTCGACAGACATCCAGTTCTCCGTGTAGCCCCTATAGTGACTCGGCAGACATCCAGTTCTCCGTGTAGCTCATATATAGACTCGACAACCATCTCATTCTCAATGTAGCCCCTATAGAGACTCAACAACCATCTCATTCTCCGTGTAACCCCTATAGAGACTCAACAACCATCTCATTCTCCGTGTAGCCCCTATAGAGACTCAACAACCATCTCATTCTCCGTGTAACACCTAAAGAGACTCGACAACCATCTCATTCTCCGTGTAGCCCCTATAGAGACTCGACAACCATCTCATTCTCCGTGTAACACCTACAGAGACTCGACAACCATCTCATTATCCGTGTAACCCCTATAGAGACTCAACAACCATCTCATTATCCGTGTAACCCCTATAGAGACTCAACAACCATCTCATTATCCGTGTAACCCCTATAGAGACTCGACAACCATCTCATTCTCCGTGTAACACCTATAGAGACTCGACAACCATCTCATTCTCCGTGTAGCCCCTATAGAGACTCAACAACCATCTCATTATCCGTGTAACCCCTATAGAGACTCAACAGCCATCTCATTCTCCGAATATGATCATACAGCGTATAACACCTTTTCAAAATTGAAATGTAGACCTGACTCATACGGAGAAATTATACCATATCAGTTGTTCTATTGTATTGTATGTTCTTGAACAAATGTGCAGTTCTTGATGGACATAGGGGCGGTTTCAACCCCCGTCTGGACCACTGCAAAATTCCACTGAGCAAGAATAACCCACATGCTCCACTCGACCAAGGTGTGAATTAGTACCTGTGAGGGATGTGTCCAAACATGTCCTAGGCGCCGCAGATCTATGTTGCCTGCACACCCTCTAGGAGAGAAGTCCTTTGTATTTCTTTTAATGGGGATGCCTAGAGGAAGCAGTGTATACTCCAAAACCATAAACAGTACTTGATATGAAAACTTAAATACAGTGTGAAATATGTAGCATCAGTGGTGTAACATGCAAGGACTCAAGTGGTTATTTTCAACATCCTTTGCTGCTGATTTTTGCAGTTTTGCAAAATAAAGGAGAACTTTTTGAACATATGCTGTGAAAAAATATGTGACATTTAAAAGTGGTGTATGATTGTGTAGAATAAAACTTACATATGTTTGTTAATCGAAGGTATATAACAACATATATTATCTTGACAACTGACAAAGTTATTTAAATTATTTATGTTATCATATATTAATGATCACCCTGTACTTTTGAGGGGATCGTTAACTTGATCATTTTTTACCAATATTTAATATAGATCCGGCATACATGTACTTTAGTATTATTTGATCTAGCTTTCACTAAAACTCGTAATATCCACATTGTAATGTGCGCACAATGTTCAGTGGGTGCGCAGCATGATATTTTTATTGTTGAAATTGATAAATTCGAATGAATAGATATCTTGTCTATTTATAAAACGTTGTGTATATGCTTGCACAATACATAAGCCAGTGCGACTGAGATTTACTAATAAACACTTAAAATAATTAACACTCCCGTCATAAAATAAGGACTATACACGATTAATTAGCTGCGGAAATGAATATTTATATCTTGTGAAAGGATATTGTCACATTATAATATACCACAGGCCACTTTGTATAGTAATGACCGGGTGATGGGAATTTCAAAACTCTGTATTTTGTAATTTAATTTCTTTGGCCTGTGAATATACACGCCTATACTGTAAAGGTCAGGATCACTCAGGTTAATTAATCCGAACTTGTGTAGAATATGACACTTTATTATAGCCGTGGGTGAAATAGATAGGTCATATACATGTATATAAATATGTATGTTTATGATGTACAATTATTAATTTTAATTATACTTACTGTGCAGTAGTCAGATTACATTCTACTTTAATAAACTCTGTGACCGAATGTCTCCGATATTGTAGGAGAGGCGTTCAAAAATAAACAGGAATGGGCCCTCACGGGTATAGTTTTAAAGATTATACAAATACATGTATTATAACATAACATTGAATCGGAATTCGATTGCAAAAAATCGGCATCTGATTTATCGAGTAACACTATCACTTTAGTTCATGTTAGTCCATTTTGAAACCATGGTAACCCGCACCCGGTGTAGCCCATCAATAAACATTGATGTCGACTTCGTAATGGGTTGTATCTTTAATACTATCCTATTGTTAGTTTTCAAACATCGCCAAAACATTATATGTTACATGTTTGACGTTGTCGGCAGAACTGACGACATACATTTTAACATTAAGTACTTATCAACAGAGGTTGAACTCCATTACAGATAACTTCGTGACGCAAAAGTGACGTCACAAGAACGTAAGGAAAAATGGACTAACACCAACAACAAGATGATATGTTCTCTGTACCGTATGAAATCGTGGTAACTAAATTTGGAAAGAGATCTGTCAGTCGCTTTTTAGTTTTAGAATGACAAAAAAGGCTTTAGAGATTGCTGTTCTCATGTTAAAAACAAGGAAGTGATTGAAAATCATAAGAACGTGTGTGACGCCAGTTACCGAGACATTGTCAAAATACCAACATTTCATTGTACAGATTAACTTCCAGGTGTTCGACGTAAGATTCGGAAAAAACGCATGCGATTCTCACCAACACTTTTCTTGTGTGGCTCACTATACATGAATGTATTCATCACCATAAATCACTATAAACATCGTGTTTTATAACTAACGTCTTGTAAAATAGTGCGACGTCATTTTGTGCGCCTTGTCAGTGTTACTGGTCATGTTTAGTAACCTGTAACTCTCGGAACGCGTATTTGTTTTCGTTTATAAATGTACTGTATGTAGAAAAAGGATTCCGATTTCTGATGGTATATATAATTAGATTTATACTGTTTAAACATGCGGATTTTGTGATAGATATCCTGTCCTTCGTACTTCTTTGGCTTTTCTATCAAATGCAACATCCAAGTCAGTGTCATATCATAGGAAGAGTATTTCCCAGTGGAATATTACTACAAAAATTAAGGTCGAACGAGTTTTGATCCTGCTACATGAAAAGTCTAACTCAATCATGTCAAACTTACACATATTTGACGAATATATGAAGCCAGAACGACTACACATATTTTCTAATATCGAAATCGGGTCGGAATATAAGTATACAAAGATCGAGCTGCGTATGCCTATACTATACCAAAGATCTAAACACAAAGATTGAAAGCTCAATTGAAAGCTGGGAGAAAATGCAAAATAGCATGCAGCAGATTCTGTTATCTTGCATCAAAATGTTTGTTTGTCATCCTTTTTAATGACCAATGTCTCATTTTGAAGAGCTTAGTTTCTACTATTGTATGAGGTAGCTTGTTTTTGTCTACCTCTTATATAATTCAGAAAATTATTATTTGAATTAGACAAATAGGGTATTTTCTGATAAACTTTTAATTTCCATTAAAATGAGAGTTTGAGGTCAGTTGTTTTATGACTTGGCTGATGTCAATACTGAATGAGGTATCATTGTAAAGCTGAATAACATATCTATTGCATATAATTATTAGTTTTTGTCTGTGCTCATTAAAACAGGAGATACAAGGTTTTGAGAGCAAACGAAATTTCGCGAGATTTCAGAAGATTGCTGCGAGATATTGTGAGATTTAGTGCATCCTTTAATATCTTTGACTATACGGTTCGCTTGCGTTTTTCTGTAAAGGGAGGTAACTACTGCAGTATTTGAAAGTTACATGTTATTTGTGTTGTCTCCCTTGTATTTCACCAAAACTGTTGATAGGCCGCCTATCTTTGCAGGTTAAACATCATAGTCTCAAGCTAGCCTAAAATGTGAACTTTTCTGACAGGCTATGACAAAGCAAAGAGTACATATACAGATAGTTTAGATCTTTGGATACGGGTACGTACTGTAAGTACTCAAAGCCTTCGGGAACATGTTCGGCCCTTCGGGAAAACTCTTCCCATCATGGGTCCACCTCATTTTACTCCCCCCCTCTATTTCAACATCCTTGGCTACGGTCCTGTAGAACAAGGTATAGATCACTAACTAGT
Source organism: Spisula solida (assembly GCA_947247005.1). NCBI lineage: Eukaryota > Metazoa > Mollusca > Bivalvia > Venerida > Mactridae > Spisula > Spisula solida. Next base: position 4,792,064 of record OX365949.1, on the reverse strand, counting down.
AAACTATTTACCGAAAGGGACCCTATATATTCGGACCCGGCTCCAGTAAATTTAGAGAGTGGCACAGCTAAGTTTTGAGGATGTTAAGCCGGGGTGGATGCGGGAGCATATATGACTTGAATTCACAAATTTTTCCACACCCTCCATTTTTTGTATCCAGGTTACAATGGGATATATGGGATACAAATTTAATTTACTTACTAAATGCCTGATTTTTCCTCTTTCTTTGTTGTCCTTTTATGAAATATGTAATTAAAACCAATAGATCTATATTTTATAAAAAAAATCAATTTAATTAAAAATAAAAAATTGTAATTGTTCACTATTTCTCAATTTAGGCTATTCTCAATATATACCAGGCCTAAATATAGGTATTTGCGTTCGGCAGGGATTTTTTCGAATTAAAATCATGCAATTTCCTGCACTTTAAGCTTTTGATTTGAGTAATAAAGGTTTTAAAAATTCAACTGCTACACCATAAGAAAATACAACGCATTACATTAATCTTTTTTTTTAGATGTCTTTTTCTTTCAAATTTTATTTTCCCCCATAAATTGTAAGAACAGACGTGTAATCATTGAAATTGTTCACTTCATGTCAGACAACATAAACTTTTACAATTACTTGTGTAAAGTGAACCATCTAGAATAGTTTTCTATAAGAACGATGACATCGTGCAGTTTCCCTGCACTTGAACTTGAATCAGACGTACGGTTATTAAAATTGTACTGAGCGAGCTACACAATCAGAATACATAGACCATGAAATAAAAATAATACTATATCTCAAAGTCATTCAGTGTAGCCAAAGATATAAAATATTAGCATATTAGATCTTTGGTGTAGTACTACACAGGTTCATATAGAGTTTTTCCATTTTTGATCACAACCGTGCAATTTCCTGCATCCTAACCTTTTAAAAAATATTTTAAAAATCACTGCTAGACACATGAACTTACAAAAGTAAATTATTCAAATGTTCCCCTTGCGAAAAAAAATCAATTTTGAATAAAAACCCTTTATAATATTTAAAGCAAATATCTAATCACATTTTTAGATATTTGATAAAATAACATTTTTAGATATTTGATAAAATAAAAAGCAAGTTAAGTGACGATTTCCCTCTACCGTATACAGTATATTGAACCACGCACGTTTTTGAATCGGGCAGACAACACAGGCCAATTAAAAGACGATTTTTACTGTCTTTTTTCCGTGATGTCTTGTTCTAAATTCAAAAACACGTGTGAACAGTACAGCTATAAACTGTAGATTTAAGTAAAATTAAGGAGAGTTTGTCCAATTTTCTATCGACGATATTGTATTATTGTACTTTCACTTTCAATTTGCAGGGTTCACGAGTGTAATTTTTATCCTCGAGTGACCTCTCCTTTATGACGTCACCGCGCATGCGCAATAGCTCCTTTTAAAAACTTAGTCGCCGCACTGAAAATTTGCTGAGATAGGCTATCATTGCTTGACTTTCATTGTTCCGACATGACGGATACAGAGATGGACCCGACTCCATCAGCCGCCGAGGTAACTATCTTGACATAACCTCATTTTTTGCCAACATTTGTAGCAATTCATTGTCGATTTAGCTAGGTTTAGTTCGGAAATTTAATCCAGCTTTTTGTCTCGAAATTTTCTATGTCCAAGATGGCCGCGAAAATGGCTATGTCCCACGCCGCCAGTAAATTTTTCGTCGATTTTGAACAAGTTTTTCTCGTCACTTGGGTAATGATTTTGTATGAAATTTTGTATTTGTACTGTTCACTAACGTACTTTTCTTGGTTTGTTTTCAGGGGGCTGGTGATAGTTTAGATTCGGCAGAATCCGGTACGAAACTTGCCTTATTTCTTGTTGTTGTGACACTTTGTCATTTTGAAGTGCTCTTTAAAAAAAAAATTGAATGAAGTTTAAAAGTCAAGTTAAATCTTGATTTTGTCGGTATATGATAAGTTATTAATGTATACAATGTGTGGTGGCTTTAGAAGTGAAAGGGTTCTTTGAATTATACAATTAAAAAAAAAATTAAAGCTCAATTATTCAATTTATTGTACTGGCATGCGAGGTATTACCGGACAGAAATGGCATAAAAAGCTTCATGTCAAGTTAAAAATCGATTTTTAGTCAGAATTTTTGGTGTTGACACATACCTGGGTTCAAGGCCTTCCTAAAAATAGAATTCCCGAAAAATGACGTCACCATAACATCCAAATTTACGGTCCCAAACAGGTGCATTTTTTACGCTTTTTTCAACGACGTTCAGCAGGTATTACCGGACAGTCGGTTTCAACCATTTTTAACTTAAAATTTGGAAACTTATTATAGGAAATGATTTAAACAGGGTTCGTACTTCCTATTTATGCGAAAATATGTCACGATTTTCGTAATAACAACTCGTGACGCGCCATGTTTTCCCGCCAGGTGGCGTTCTGTGGTAGGTCAGATGCCGTAATATACCGTACATAACATACCGATCAAAAGTCGATTAAAACGATTAAAAATCAACTCAAAAGTATTTCAGACTTATGGATAAGATCTTAAAAAGGGTTAATCAACTGATATCCGTTGACAAATTTCGTAATTAACAATATCCTGCTGAAATTAGAGCTGGTATAAATGGAAGAATTTAAATTTTAAAAAAAAAGATAAAAATATTGACGCCGCGAGGAACCGATCGCGGGTCCTCTCGCTTCACAACCGAAGACGTTAACCACTCTGCTATTCACTCTTTACATAATATGAAGTTAATTAATTTAACCGTATAAAATCAATGACGCACGCGCTCAGCTCGTGTTATTTTGCGCATGCGCACACGATGGTGATTTCCCCAAGCGCCGCTAACGTAAACACGCAGCCGCGTACGACATTTTGGATAAATAGACAATATTTTGTTAATCTTGAATATTTTTTTTCCTCTAGATTTATTCAAAACACGCTTCTGAGTGATTAGGTACAAATTTCAATACATAGCTCCAGAAAATAAGCGTCTAGGACCAGTTGTCCGGTCATTACTGCTGTCCGGTAATACCTCGCATGCCAGTAGTCAAAAAGAGTCCTATTTTTTAATGAAGCTAAATGTGGATATTTATCAGGCTAGAAATGTGGCTGATTTTGTAATGATATTGTTGATTCCGTTGGTACTTTACATAAGACTTAAAAAATTACAAAACTGACAATCATGCACCAGTCAATTGAAACCTAGACGTGTGGGGGGACTGTGCGCTGTTTTTACCTTTCCGATGTCCTGCACTGCCGTGTGGCACAGTGGTCAAATGGTAACACACTTGACTACTGATCGAGAGGTCCCTGGTTCGAATATCGGCCAGGGCACTTAGTCATTTTTGAAACGCTTTTCTGTATTTACCCACCCAACTAGAGACAAACTGGTTGGAAACACAGAGGTAGTCTCGCTTGTATCGGTGCTGTACACCGGGCACATTAAAGAACCAAGGAATCTATTCGAAACGAGCTAGGGTAACACACCCGAATTCCTTGTTTCTCACCTTTGTCTCGTAATTGATTTTATGTCTGCCCCTGTCAGACACCTGCCAGTAAAAATAATAAAGCAATTGTCGGCAGTACAAAGTAGAAGAGTGTGGGGCTTTTGTTTCGCACCAAAATTGTGTGGTAACATAGCTATGACGTAAAGGGCAGGGGTTTTACAATCTGTATGGACTTGAGGGGGGCTTGGTTTCAATTGACTGGTGAATAATATAAGCCTATAATTAGTAAGTCACTGCAGTGTTGATTTGATCATATCTCGTTCAGAGCCGTGATAAATGTAAGTGAATCTATATTTGTGGAAGCTTTGGTCTAGAGGTAGGGTGCACATTTGGGATTGAAAGGTTCCTGGTTCAGGTCAATTTCAGGCACTTAGGCCTACCTCAGTGAAAATTTTATCAAAATACGAAAGCTATTCTAAATATGAAATATATAACAATTGCTTATAAATAAATAAAAAGTCGCCCTCAAACTTTTTGCTTGTACAAAATTTGTTTTTTGATATGATAAAGTTATAAATAATTCAAATATCTATTAAAATGTTTGTGTGTATTGTGTCTTATTTGCTGGTTTGTGTCGGTAAAAGGTTGTCTTTATGTAATATATTTCAGGCATGAATGGAGATATTCTTAATCACATAGACCAAAATAAACAGAATGGATTTCCTGAAAGTAGTGGAGAGAGTCGCTCAAAGGAAAGTTCCAGTAGTAAACATAAGGAACATAGTAGCAGTAGTAGCAGAGACAAAGACAAGGATCGTCATAAACACAGTTCAAGCACTGATAAATACAAGTCTAGCTCATCTAGTAGCTCTAAGCATAAGGGCTCTAGTAGTAGCAGCAGCTCTAAGCACCATTCCTCCTCCTCGTCAAGTAAACACGGCCATTCCAGCAGCAGTAGCTCCCATAAACACGGTAGCAGCAGTTCTAGCTCTAGACACAAGGATGGTCACTCTTCAAGTAGTTCCAGTAAAGATAAAGATCATCACAGATCTAGTGGACATAGTAGTAGCAGCAAGGACAAAGACCGACATAGTTCCTCTGATAAACATAAAAGTAGCTCTGGCAGCAGCAGCAAACATTCATCATCGTCGGACAAACACCGAGACAAAGATCGAGAACGTGATAAGAAACACAGCTCAAGCGGAAGTAGCAGCACCTCTAAGTCTACGTCAGAGGTGAACAGTAAGAAAGAAAATGTAGACTTGGATAAAGATAAGGAGCGTCGTGAAAGAAAAGAGAAGGAACGTCAAGAGCGAAAGGAACGCGAACGAAAAGAACGGAAGGAACGTGAAAGACAAGAAAGGAAAGAACGTGAGAAAGCGGAGAAAGAAGCCGAAGCTCAGGAAGAAGAGGCGGAAGAAGAAGTGGCTGAGGTGAAAGAAGAACCAATGTCCCCAGTGAAATCTAGTCCTCCTAAAGCAGTAAAGATGGAACAGGATAGTGACGATGATGAAGATGATGTTCCTTTGGTAAGTTTGTGTAATAATAGTAGATGGTTTAAACATGTAATGATGTTTAATAGTCAGTTTAGTGTTGAAATAGATTAAAGAAGCATTTAACTTAAGGTTCAGGTAGCTTTAATGTTTTGGTATAAGCAGTCTTAAAACATTCTGGCAATTATTAAAGAGTCTTCGTTTAAGTTACGTTACTCAGTGCATGAAAAACCAAAACATACTTAATTGGCTTAAACATAAGTTTATGCTGTAGAACTGATTGGCCACATACTCAGTTTAGTTAATTACTACTTTCTTTAATGGTATTTGTTGTTTCTTAATTTAACTATGAAACACCATAAAGAAGCACCATTGATTTTTCACGTGATCACTACCGTAAATAATCGGCCATAACTCGCCCTAAAACTATCACAAAAAAACCTAAAAAGTCACCCCACAACTTATGAACGAGAGAAGCCAGATTCATAACCCAATTTTGACCCATTGAAGACATTTTCCATCAAGTTACAGATCCAAAGTAGCCTAGATTGCATCTGGCGAAAATATCAATGAAGTGTGAACGGAGGCGTAGTAAAGTACTCTGAGAAATATAATTACTTGAATTAGATCTGCTAAAACATATTTATGAATCATATCAAAGTCCTAATTGATGTTTAAAAATTAAAGTTTAAACCTGTAAGCCAATCCATATAACAAAACACTTCTACAAAGAACGAATTAATATGTCAACAAATGTGTTGATTGTAAATGTCTTACTTTATCACATGCCAATCCATATAACAAAACACTTCTACAAAGAACGAATTAATATGTCAACAAATGTGTTGATTGTAAATGTCTTACTTTATCACATGTCATCAAGTGCAGAAAAATATACAAACTAACATAGGGATGTGGCATTTTATGCATGCATAGTCTTAGTTAAAAGAGTCTGTTAATTTTTAATAAAATGAGCCGCGACCCTTTGTACACATGTTGCAATAAACTGACCCAGTTTCAAGACAAAATGACACGCCGAGAACCCCAGACAAATTGTCTGAGTAAGCTGCAGATCAAAGACCAGTGCCGACTCGATCAACACCTGCAGGTGGTTCAGCTGTGAACGTTCTATATTAGGAAACTTGTTGACACGCCTATCTTTGTTTTAATTGGCTGAAGTTTTTCTACAGCAGAGGAATGTGGGTTTCTAATGGCAACAAGGCGGAGTTAATATAATTTCTACACTAACACATTGAAGGACTGTTATAGATGATTGTTACTTGACAGTTTGACAGATATATTACATGATGTTAAACCTCGTCAATTTCAACAGTAATCAAACCACCTTGTAAATTAAATCACTGAAGACAAATAGATTGTACATTATTTTAGACAGACATCAAGCGGAAAATAACTTTCCTTAATATGGTTATATATGCCGTTACTTATAAAGTCCTCAGTAAGAAATTGAGCATTATTACGACCACTATTTAATTAGATTCCAGTGACAAAATTATGCCTAATAATATGCGAATTTTTCACCAAGTGAACGAGTACATGGGTTAACACAGCGAAATGACGTCCTTTGTAAAACTTGTGCGGCTAATTTGAGGACTCGCTGTATTTTGAAACACACTTTAAAATATAATCTCAATGAGTTTGAAGAATCTTTTCAATGACTCATAATTTATAAAAATACTGTTGAGACTTGAGTGATTATAGATCTACATAAAAATGGGATTTATTGACGGATTTATCTGGTTGCATGCGGCCAATTTCCATAAGTTGGACACTTCTCATTTCGTTTACAACAAGTTCTAGATCTGTTTTACAAATTCTATTTAAACAAAATCTGTTTGATGAATGCAAATATGATCTGAAGATAATTTAAAAAAGATAATTATGCCCCCATCTTTGCACATGTCGGTCAGTCGTAATGTCGGTCGTATAAAATGGTTTCCGTTCAATAACTCAAGAACGCTTTGACATATGCTCTTGAAACTTTACATGGAGGTTGGTCAGCAACAGTAGATGACCCCTATTGATTTTTAGGTCAGTAGGTCAAAGGTCACTGTGACCTTCACCATTTCTGACTATTGGTCTGCCATGGGGGCATACATGTTTTATAAACATCTATTGTGGTGAATCACCCTTTTATTCCACCTTTGTTGATTATACCAATTTACCGTCGTCCCATTATCGTAGAGGCTAAATAGTCAACTGATTCGGGCAAAACTTGTACATTATAACAAAAATGTTTGTGGATTTTGATTAATTAAATTAAAATTGAAAAGTCTACTGGCGACTTATGAAAGGTTTTGACAAAAACCTCGATTTTTTAGTCAAAAGTCACCCTGCGACTTATGGCTGCATGCGACTTATGGCTGATTATTGACGGTACCTAATTAATAACTTGTAATTTGTTTCATAGGGCGTACGTATGAAGCAAGAAAAGGTTGTTGAGAAACCAGTGAAGCGTGAACTTGAAGAATCTGATGAAGAAGATGACACACCCCTATCTGCAAGGTTAGTTTGTATTCACTCCTGTCCCTCTCGGCGATTGGATTAGTTGCTATGATACTAAAATAATCACTGGTACTGAGGTACAAAAAACTCAAAAATTCTTGGAGTTACTGCAAAAGAAATTACATTAAGTTATATGATAAAAAATCAAAATAATGACTATAATATGGACCTTTGAAATTTCAAAGCTATAGTAGAGCAATGTTTGAAACATTGTTTTGATGTAAGGACATGTGCTCTTATAGCATGCGAAATCTTGCCTTCATGATCAGGCATTATATATTCATCAGTAGCCAATAGCACCACTGATGATTAATGTTTGTATGAATGAATCATAATCATGTAAGAATGTTTAACATAGTTTAATAGTATGAGGCATATATTTCATTGTGAAATTTTGACCATAATTTTACAGGCCTGACGTGCTGATGGATTAAAGTTAGCTTCATGGATAAAAGTTGTCAGGATTTTTCGGGAAGCTTTTTCCTATGTAAATTGACAATTTTTCAGGATTATCCAAACTTCTATTTTTTACCTGTTTATTTAGGATATATCGATATGTCTAATTATATTTAAATAACCTTCTTGTAGAGTGACTCAAGTCAAGAAAGTGAAAAAAGAAAAGAAGGAATCACCACCATCTGGAAAAAAACGAAAGGCACCCGTGGATGTAGATTCAGAAGATGAAAAACCATTGGTATTCACTTGTTTTAAATTTGACCAATTATGCTCCTTCAAATTGATAAAGTGGGCTATGCTGATTTGTACAAGTCAGTCAGCCAGTGGATGAAACCATGTCAGATTTATGATTGACTTTGCAAATGTGTTGCATTATTTTTGTACAAGTCTAGCAATCTTAATTTATTAGCAACCCCAGCTGATTTTCAAAGTCCTCAGAATATGTTCTTTATTAATATCAGTGTGTAGATCTCATAAAAAGCTCTCTGGAACAGTTTTTCTTTTTTTGATATCACAAAAACTAAAATTGTTATGCCAATTTAAAGTTGGAAAAAACCGACCGTAATCGGGAAAAATATCACTATATAATAACTTATCGAGCGTGACGAGTCGACGGACCCGAAAAAGAAATTATTCACGACTCTTTGAAGTAAAATTGACATAACTTTTGTATTATTTGAGATATCTTCATGAAATTTGGAACATATGCTGTTCAGTCTATGTCCCTTATTGTAGTGGAGTATGATTGTATTTAGTCAAATATAAGTTGAAAAAACAGAACAAAACAAGTCAGGTTGATGATATTTATTTGTTTCGATTTTCAAATATTTTCATAACCGACATGTCAACCTCATATGTCATATATATCATTCATCATTCACATATGAAATACATTATGCATAACATATAAGCACTTAAATAAAGCAAATACAAAATTATAAATAATAAAATACAACCAAATAAAGCCATGTTTGTTTCCAGATAATAGGCACCCCTTCCCAAATTGGATACTAAGGTACCAAGTCAGATTTTCTTTGACAGCAAAGAAAAACAACTATTCTTGAACTATTTGTAGTGAAAATATTTACATTATTAAACCTTTACTATGAGTTAGAAAATGTTCAGGATAGATTGGGATACCAGAAACAAACATATTGAGGCCAAAGCATATGTCACAGAATAACTTGATGCAGGTTCAACAGTCAATAATTTCGAACTATTTGTTTGACACTCAACATTTTCAATCTACTATCTAGCTGTTAAACAGTCAAGATGTCCAAGCTAATCATCATCATTGAAAAATAGCTCCTTGTAACTGTCATACAATTCCTGGTGTTTAACATGGTTAGTGAAAAACCATTGTCTTCCTGAACTAATACACTCAGGAACGACACCACATTCAATTATAAATTCTGGCTTAACTTGCTGAACATCACTTCTCGGGGGCCATACAAAAGTACCAGTTTTTCGGGTCGGACGCATAAATTTCACTACAAATCGTTCACACTGTTTTTCTTCAACACATCCAGGATAACAAGTATCCTGGTATGCAACAATGACATAATCGTTGATTTTCACAGATGATACGTCAGGAAGATCTATTTCTATATCATCTTCAATAGGTTCACTTCTTTTTTGTTTTTTTCCCTTAAAGTCTTGGAATTTGATTCTTTAATTATCATCTCTGAAATTTCTTCATTTACACGTTTTTCCTGAGTTCTATGTTTGAATCTTAAACTTTTCCCACCTTTTCTGGCTTTCTTCCACAAAGCACACCTCTCCTTAGGGGACATTGACAGATACCACTCTTTCATTCTTATCCTGTTCCTTTTTAGCAGGTGTACGGAGGTGTGGTGATGCAAAGAAGCATTGGGGCGTCTTTTCTGTGAACTGTCAAGATCACCAAAATGATGCTCACATCCTAAATTTGTCACTTGAGCAGAATTTGTTCTCATCATATCATGGGCACTAGGAAGGGAACAGAACTGTCCTCCGGGCAAAAAGTCACACAATTGTTTGTCTAATGTACGCACCATGGACTTGGCCATACTCTTTGTCACAGACAGTATCAATGTCTTATCGGTATTTTGAAGGTGTAGTTGGATGGCTTCATGGAATCTGCTTTGCTGTGGGACATTATAGTCTTCCTCATGCCAATGTAAATTATTTGATAGAAATTGGTCAGGGTTTTCACTTGCTTCAGTCAAGAATTTATGTAGGGCCTGTATATGGGGATAAAGTTGTAAATATTACACTTTTCCTGAAGTTACTAACTGCCAATAAGGTCCAGTCACATATATGTACATTAAACCAGCTACAGCTAACATTGCTAAAATTCTGGGACACAGTAAATCTGCATTCACAGCTTGAATTTTTCTGTTCGTGTTCTTCACGGTTTTAATCACATTCACAAAATCTTCTTGGTGAAGTAGAATTTCTGCAGCAGTTTCAAAAAGTCCATTAAATCGGTTGTCCCGGTAATTTCCAATTGCTGACTTGATCCCTGAAATTATAACAATAACAAGATTATTTATTTGTAACACATATATTTATTCTGTGTTTCTAGTTAAATTTATCCTTTCATAAATTTTGATGTTTTCATACTGTCATATATGCATTAATTGATAAATGTCGATTTTTCTCCACATGTGGAGAAATTGCGGATTTCTGGTGGAGGGTAATTTTTGGTACTTATAAAGAATGCCAGCCGAAAAATTGTTGAGAAATGGGGTTTCACCTGAATAATACAAATAAAATTGTATCGACATGATATACAAAAATTAATAAATGATAATCTTTACAATTATATCAGTCTAAACATTAAAATTGTCATTACCGTGTTGGGAACAGTGTGCTTCCCATCTATCACGTAAACCCAAGTGGTCTCCAGTAGGTCCAAATGTATCTGCGGTTGTACGGACTACACGCTCGATGACTGTGCCAGTTCTTGCCCACCACTTGAAGGCTGGTAAATTATCACGGCCGAGTGGTCCACTATCTTCAACTCTGTTTTTCAAGTGTTTTTAAATCATCACATATGTACCGATGAAATCCCAGAAGCACGTGCGCCATACAGTGGAAGTTCTTCACGGACTGAATTTCTGTTTCCGAGTTACACTGTTGAAGTATTTCATCTCTCCACTCACTCAATAACTTGTCCGCTAGCTTTTCGTTACTGGCTCTATCGCTCATTGTGAAGGCCAACTTTGATAATGAGGAGATTATAAAGTCTTCTGATATTTCACCATTTTCACTTCTGAGTGTGAACATTTCAGTTATGTGTTCTCTAGTTACACTTTGTATAGTCTGTGCAGTTTCTCGTGTGACACGTGTAAATCCTAGGCTGGCAATTTCTCCATTGTCAAGTGTAACTGCGGTGTGTACTATCTTATGTTTCCTCCTTGTTGTCCCATCTCGATTTAGTCCCCAGTTTGAACATTTCTCTAGTTTTTCTGCCAAGAATGTCTTAGCGACAGAATGGCCTTCATCAACGATAGCCTGTGTTGTTGAACTATTGGGTAAATCAGATTTAGGAATAACTTTATCGTGAATGGTCTCGCTTACAACAGATATCACAGGCGTTATCTTTTCAGTCGCCACCTCTAGTCCAGCTAGTTGGATAACACAGAGTCTTACATTTTCACTGTATGTTCCATTCACATTTTTTGTCACTGCTTTACACGGCGTTCCCTCTTTAACTTGATCGAGTTCACTATTCAGTTCTTCAATAATCAAATCTTTTTCTTCTGCACTCAAAGTTACCAATGCCAACTTTTCAGTCAAATTCTGAGTGCACTTGACAACGTTTGTTGCGTTTGATTCAGACAAGGATGATTTTAAATTAGACACTTTGGTACGTAATTTAGAGTTAGTTTTTTGTTAATTGCAATATTCAATCGTTCTGACAAATATTCCTGTTCGTACCCAAGTTCACGCGAACTTTTTGACAGAAGTCTGTTTTCATCTCTGACAGCTCGGAGTGTTTCCTTTGTCGATGTCAGCTGTTTAGATTGTTTTTTCACAAGTTGTTGGGCATCTCTGAGTAAATGTCGATTTTTTCTGGCTATTTCGTCACGTTTGTTCACATTTTTAATTGAAAAATTACCTGAACGGCTCTTGTAAGCTTCGAGCTTTGCAAACTCTGTCTCAATCTCCTTTCGTAATGTTTTCAGTCTCTTTGATTGTTTATGGCACAGGTACTTTGATATGTTCCAGTGTTTAGTATTGTGAGTTTTTCCTGAACAGTTGTCTCTTCATCAGTCTGGGTTGATTGGGTTTGAAATTTGACATCCTTTACAACACTATTAGTTAACTTAACAACGTCAGGAGAGTTTTTTTCAATTTGTGAATTAACTTGCGGTTCATGTAATGTTTTTTTAGCAACACACACATTGAAGTCTCGACTTAACAAATCATCAACATTTTTCACTCCTTTTACTTTCTTTTTGCTGCCTAACTTTTTTTTACTGTCAATCACACTGTTTACTTTGGATATTTATGTGGTGAAAGCTATTTCTCGGCATTCTTTCCGTAACAGACACAATATTTCAGCGAAATCTTTCAGTGTTATATTATGTTTTTTAGTGAAACTAAATATTTCAATAACAACTCCATTTTGAAAGCTTACCTTGAACTCTTAATGTTTTTGTAAGCACAGATTTACTGGTGATCTCAACTTGCTTGCAATGTGGACCAGGAAACTCCATAATGTCATGGTGACATACCTATACAAATAAAAAGGACACATTAATAGCAAATAATTTCTAAATAATGCATTAAACCTGCTATTTACTCAATAATTGCTCATAATAAACGAGTACGAAAAATGATGGGACGTCCTTTTTCGTACGTTTGCTTTGGAGGGCGATTATTTTGATATAATCCATAATAATGTGTGATATATGCACTAAATATGTTTATTTTATCGACAATTATCCAAATAAATGCATTCACGGTCGTAACAGACGATATTAACGCTGAAATCAGAAGGACAACTCGAGCGTTCGTCTGTCAAAATTTTCAATGTATTGTGTGACATGATTCACGACGTTTACAGGTGAATTATGAGTTAAATACTGGGAAATAAATACATTTTCATAAATATATTAGTTTTATACGTATACCATACCTTTTCATTACAGGTTTAGGTGATTTGTTGTATTTGATGAGCGTATAATATCGACTTTATTTATTGATCTGCTATCGACTCGAAAACAAATATGGCGGGTCACGCTACGGGTCAAATCAGTGTGAACTCGGATAAATGCGCGCCTTTGTTCTCGAATACGGATATCTAAATTTACTTTCCTAAAAATGATTTTGGTATCAAAATCTAAGTTAGAGTCTTTATTTGATTAGTCTGTTTTCGAAATTTGAAAATATTGCTCGAAACTCTAAATATTTTCCGTCAACTTTGGGAACTATTTTCTCAGCTCAGGGAAACCCCACAAGAATTTCGAAAACACCTCGTGAAACGTCGTTTTATTTTTAGCAACATGACGTTTACCTCATTAATATTCAAAAGGCTAACCAATCACGCATTTTGTATATAAACACATGTGTGTCACTGCGGGAACTCCGGAAATCGATTTAATCTGCTACCGCCGTGAAGGCAACTGTCTACTTATTTCATTGAAATGTTACATAATGTTATAATTTGGTAAACACATTATGTTTTACACCATTAAAAAGGCAATTTAATTACCTTTCTATAAATTATGATTTTATTAGGATTGAATAAAAACTAAAAACAGAGTAGTACTTTGAAGTCTAGTGATGTAGGCTTTCTCGATATTCGCCGATTAGCTGATAAGCCAATTCCTGTTTATCGGGGATGCTAAATTTATTAGGGTAATTGTTGATTTTAAAGACTTGTATAGTCCAGTAGACTGCCACATTTAATAAGTTAAAATACCATGAAGCTCTTCCTAAGTTTAATACTAGGCATGAAAGAGTTAATGACAAAGAAAATGCTAATTATGATTATTTATTATCAGGGTTGTCAATATTCCTGCTTAATTCAGATTTCTCAATGATTACTGACCAAAATAAGTTATTTGATGAAATTATCTCAAGAAATGGCCAAGTTGTGGTCAATTTAATCAGTCATGAAGGATTTTATTCAATAAAAACTGAGTCAAATACAGAAAGAATGTGGTTAAAGGTCTCTATTTTAGCCAAAATGGTCGGCCACATGTATATGATTTTCAGGATTTTGATTTTGGCTATGCTGACACCCCTGTATTATAAAATTTCAGAAGAAAAAGAAGAAAGGCAAAGCCGCAGTGAAAGCAGAAACAAAGACAACTACACCAAAGAAACGCGGAAAGGCTGAGGATAAACAGGAAGTATGGAAATGGTGGGAGGAGGAAAAACTCGACACGGACGAGAAGTGGCGTACCCTCGAACACAAAGGACCAGTATTTGCTCCAGACTACGAACGAATGCCAAGCAGTGTAAAATTTTATTATGATGGTAAGTGTTCTTGTGTTGAGTTTGTGTTTTGGTTGGAGGACATGTCTGGTAGTTTTACATACTTTGTGTCTGTGTAGTTGATTTATTTGCCAAACAATAGTTGAAGGATTACAGTAAGTGAGTTATTTGCTGGATTTTCGTTCAATGTAAATTTTGTACCATGTGTCACAGTCTGACCCAGTTGACAGTATGGGTGAGGAAGTGGGTATTAACCCGTAAAGCTCAGTTGGGAGAGCATTCACTCTTTAAGCATAGGGTTCCTGGTTCAAGCCCTGGTCAGACTGCAAATTTTCATGCCCCCACCAAATATCTAGAGGGGGGGGTATAGATTTGTTTCAAGATGTGTATACATGAAACATAGCATATATCTATAAATTATTTTATCTACTGCTTTTACACAAGTATTTAACCCTTCTCTTCCATGTTAGTAAATACTGTGGGGATTATCAAATGGGTCATGGCTAGATATTTTATGTATACATGTTATCCACATACATCGTGAACTGTTTTGACAAATTTCAGGAAAAGTGATGACCTTATCTGATGAAGCTGAGGAGGTGGCCACATTCTATGCCAAAATGTTGGAGCATGATTATACAACCAAGACTGTTTTCAACACTAATTTCTTCAAGGACTGGAGGAAGGTAGGATAATATGAAACATTTTTCCTTCCAAGTTCCGTTCCTGTCCGTACAGGGATGGTGTTCAATATTGATCTTACTTGACTTAAAGATAAGGACAACCAATCAGATCACTCCATATTAAACTCTTGGTTAGTAACAGGCGATATGATGGGCTATCTTTATTCTCCAATTAAAAAGATAAATATTGAGAACCATCCCTGATCTCTAGAAGCATCTCAGTCTGAGCAGTCTCATCAAACCTCAGCTAAATCGTTGTGACCTGTCTTTGAGTTATTTTCTTCGTTAGATCAAACTTGACATTTGAATCATTGTTATAAGTTTATTACATTAAAGACCTAGAGATGTTGCTTAAAGTCTTCACATTTAAATTTGGTTTTATTCAGACACTTATAAATCCATGTTATATGTG
Organism: Spisula solida; assembly: GCA_947247005.1. Lineage (NCBI taxonomy): Eukaryota > Metazoa > Mollusca > Bivalvia > Venerida > Mactridae > Spisula > Spisula solida. Next base: position 4,776,611 of record OX365949.1, on the reverse strand, counting down.
GCATAATGTCAAAACTAGAAAAAAGAATATCTATGTTAACTGTCAAAAACACAAAAATTAATTTAATTGAGTTATATGTATTAGATTCTTTGTTGTTCGTAGGCAAGAGTTGGTCATCAAACTCATGATATTTATTCTATATTTTTACAGCAAATGACGCCGAAGGAGCGTGAGATCATAACAGATTTGAAGAAATGTAATTTCCGTGATATGTGTGAACATTTTAAAGAAGAGTCAGAGAAAAGAAAGAACAGAAGTAAAGAGGAAAAATTAGTATGTGCAATTTTTGTTTCAGTTAATTGCAAAATAGGACCAATTTTCCATCCTGAACATAAATTGTCCTAGTAAATTGACATATCTAGAGCAGGGATTGATCCACCTTTCTGTTTGTTGAAGCTTGTTTATAGAAGGGTTTAAAGTGAATTCATTTGACAATGTACTATAATTTCCCATTGACATTAACATGTTTAAAATAAGTATAAAGTACTTGATTGGCAGCGAGAGTAAAATCAATTTTTAAAAACAATGAAAAATCATTTGTTAACCATCTTTTTAGGCAAGGAATAGGTTTATCTAATGTAACTATCAATTTTTGTTTACAGAAATTGAAAGAAGATAATGCGCGTATGCAGGAGGAGTATGGCTTCTGTATCATGGATGACCATAAAGAGAAAATTGGCAACTTCCGTATTGAACCTCCGGGTCTTTTCCGTGGTCGTGGTGACCATCCGAAACAAGGAATGTTGAAAAGACGAGTTATGCCTGGGGATGTCATTATTAATTGTAGCAAGTATGTGTATTTAATAAGACTGGTTCTCAAGTTATTGTACTCAAAGTCAAGTATTAACAAATTTTGCATAAAGTAACCCCAAAGACCCTCACCTAACAATTATCCTCCATTCATGTTTTGGGTCAGTCACACATACCCCTGGTTACTTCCTTAAATGTTCAATTTCCATTGCCAACTTTATAATGAACTTGTGAATGTGTTGTTCAATTGAAACTTCCTTTTAAAAAATTAATTGGAACCAATTTTGAATAATAAATTATATGTTCTATTTGCCTAATAGCCTACACTGTACCTTTAAAGTGTTCAGGCCTAGACACTAACTATTTTGGCCGCTGGTCCGACAGGGCAAAAGCGCCCAATTTGTAAACAGGACAGTTACTGGTCCTCCATAATTTTCACTGGTCCTTCTGGATTTTCACTGGTCTCGGACCAGCGGACCAGTTTTAGTGTCGAGCCCTGATATTAAGGGCCTGAATATTTTCTCTTTCCCTTAGAATAGTTTAAAGTCCCCTTTATTCCGTTTCATTATCAATATCAATATTTTAAGGACACATAATTATATCACTGACTGACATACATAGTCTCCCTTGTTTCTTAGACAATTGATTGCACCCCCTTCCCAATTTGACTATAATTAAGGCTTTCACCATGTTGCCATGGAAAATCAAGACTCAACATGATGCATGTATTTCAGAGATTCCCAAGTACCAGACCCTCCTAAAGGCCATAAATGGAAACGAGTACAGCATGACAATAAGGTAAGATACTGTGGGATAACCTGTTTCATTGTGTAATCAGGGAGGAAAATCTTTCTAAACTTAGGGGAAATTGTGATTGGACAATTATTTTTAGAACGATATTAATATTAGTTCAAGGCAAGGGAGGTAACTGCATATTCACTGTATTTCTATGGTTTTGCCTTCCGGGCTATTTTGTTTTGCCACCTAAAATAATACCGTTCCTTAGCATTTGAACATGTACCATTGTTACATGCCTTTAGATGTAAATCAGTATTTAACCCATGTGAATTTGTAAGTTCTATAGTCACTGCAATTTGTTTACTTAACTTGCTGGAACTTATTTGTATTTGCCAATACAACATTCAAACATGCATTACATATATTAAAGGTGACTTGGTTAGCGAGTTGGAACGAGAATATTCAGGGACAAATTAAGTATGTGATGTTAAACGCTTCCTCGAGACTGAAGGGGGAGAAAGATTGGCAGAAATACGAGACCGCTCGTCGTCTTCACAAGTGTGTGGATAAACTACGTGCTAACTATCAGGAAGATTGGAAATCTAAAGAAATGAGAATCCGACAAAGATCTGTGGCTATGTACTTTATTGATAAGGTAGGAAAATGTTTGTTTAACACAATTATTCACTCAGTGCCACGTTGACTTGACCAGTTCTCCTGAAATTTATGGTGCCAAGTTGACTTGACCAGTTCTACTGTAGTTTATTATCAACCAGTACTCAACTTGCCTTTTGGTAACTTGTCTTCTTTTGAATATCAAATTATAAACTAAAACAGTTGTCTGTTTGAGACGGATGTAATACTATACAATACAATAAGATATATAGTCGGCAATATTTGAACAGTACCAACAACATTTAATAGCTTTGAAGAGACTACTTCAATAAATAAGATTGAAACATTTTGTATGTATAACTGAAGTATATGTGTAACTTGTTATCTTCCACAGCTTGCATTGAGAGCAGGAAACGAGAAAGAAGAAGGGGAAACAGCAGATACAGTGGGTTGTTGTTCACTGCGTGTTGAACATATCACTCTACATTTGGAGAAAGACGGGAAACAAAATGTTGTCGAGTTTGATTTCCTGGGTAAGGATTCTATTCGGTACACGAATGCTGTACCTGTTGAGAAGAGAGTATTTAAGAATCTACAGATGTTTATGGACAACAAACAGCCTGGCGATGATTTATTTGACCGACTCAATGTAAGTACTAAATATTGAATGAGTGTTAAAGTGATTAATGAGTGTCAAAGTACAAAGTAATGACTGAGTCTTTGTTGAGTTATTGTTGTGTTTTTTCATGACAACCGTTTCTAGTACTAGTATCATGGCAGAGTTTTCCCTTGAACCAGAACTCCCACAATGTCCATTTATTGGTCTCAAGAGATACTTTAAAGTGAGGACATTTTTGGATCCTGGCATACGCACATGTGATGCTCATAGATGTATTTCCTCAGACTTTTCTGTATATTAGAAGGAATCAAGTGGACAAACACTGATGGAAATTTAATGATGTTTAACTTCTTTGGCTGATTGATTAGTTGTCAACATTTGCTGTATTGCCTACTTAAGTATTTCATCATGACCATTTCTACAGGAAGGATCATCGTCATGTAGAGATACACACCTTAAACAAATTTTAAGTATTGAGTTTTAAGTTTTCGTTTATTTTCATGTTTTTACTTGTAGACTACCATTCTGAACAAACATTTACACGACCTGATGGACGGGCTTACAGCCAAGGTGTTCCGTACTTACAATGCCTCCAGAACATTACAAGAACAGCTGGATATAATGACCAATGGTATGTTTCTGTTTACAGAGCTTTTAAACGTAAATTTTTAATTGGGCAGCCCATATTCGATTCGCAGTGATGTGAAGTTATTGCCTTCCATGAAAATTTGACATGTCGAATTCCTTTCACATTTGGAGAAGTTGCTGGCTCCTTGTGGAAGGACTTTTTTTTGCAAACGGCATTGAAGCTGAATAACAATTTTAAACATAAATTGACCGACAGTGTGTTCATCTAGCTGCCAACTAGTAAAGCACTTGTGTTGAATGCAGAAGGGATTCTCCCTATAATCCCTATTCAGACTTAACTGATTTTGGTTGCTTAAAAAAGATGATTGTGTAATAAATCCAGTCATATGATAATTCTTTTGAACTACTTTCAATTTCTTTGTTTTGACATCTTGCAGAATCCTGTTGATTACAAATGTAAAATAAGTGTAAAAATAAATTATTATAATCAGTGGTCCTACAGTTCCTGAAATCCGAACGGGTTTCATTAGAAAGGACATATTTTACTATAGAAAATAAAAGTTATTTGATGAAACAATTCAAAGTTTCGTCTAAGTTATGGTAATTTGAAATTTCATGAGCAGAATTTTAGTAGAAGAACAATGCTTGAACTGAGATTTGGTGTGGGGGGGGGGGGGGGTGTGCTAATGGCACCCACAATCCACTACCAATTTGTATTAAAGATTTTGCATTAAGCTTCAGTAGAAATCTGTATAATAGCAGTGATTTGTTTCCTTCTTTATTAGGGTCCGGTAAACGGACCCTTTCCCAATTGCAAATAGGCTATGATTTTCCCAAATTTGAATGGAGAAATTCCCAATAAACAATTAAAAAAAAATAATTCAAAATCGGACATAAAATGATAAAGTTACGAACATTTTTGACAAGAGGTCAAGCATAAAAGTTCAAAGAAACCAGTAAACATCCACATATAATCTCTTTTTCTGTTTAATTTGGCCTTTCTGCTTCATGGAATTTCCTAATTTCAAGTTGTCACGACACAAAAATTCCCAATCTGAACGGACCCGGTCCCTTTCCCAAAGAGGCAAAAAAAATCACTGAATGGAGTGAAATGTAAAATCTTCCCTTGGTGGTACTATAGTAAATATTGCATTGTGTGTTCATATTATAATTCATAAATAGTGTATATTTAACCGAGGAAGATCCTGTGCCAGCCAAGATGTTATCATATAACAGAGACAATCATGCTGTAGCTATTCTATGTAATATGATTGTGTATATTTTACAGAGGAAGATCCTGTGCCAGCCAAGATGTTATCATATAACAGAGCTAACCGTGCTGTAGCTATTCTATGTAACCATCAACGTGCAGCTCCCAAAAACTTCAGCAAACAGATGGAAAATATAATGGCCAAGGTGAGTGCTTCCATGAAACACATTTTATTTCCTGGATCTAGCGTGATGGTGATTGAACATTGCTAGAAATATTGCAATGTATTATAAGTCATATATTTATACTTATCAAGTAATTTAACCACAACTACAGTAATTTCGCGAACTACCCTTTTTCAAGTTCAGAAAATATAGGGCTATAGTGCAAACACATACGTATTTGAATTATGTAAGCATGATGCGTATTGTGTGGAATTAGGTTGCCCACAAATAGTGGGCAGACATATTGATTTTGTGCTTATTTTCCTTAACCAGTTTACCACTGGTCAGGTGTGATTAACTGAAACTTCCCTTGAATGCTATGTACCAAGGCTTGTTGTGCAAATTGTCATGAGTTTTAGATCATATTATTTTTTGCCCCTTGTGGGGGACATACATTTTTGTGTCAAAAACCCTTTTAGTTTTCATGTTTCTCGTTGTTTTATAGATAAAAGATAAGAGAGGACATGTTAAGGAATCAAAGAAACAATTGAAAGACGCTAAAGCAGCATTCAAGTCAGAAAAAACTCAAAAGAACAAGATGTAAGTAGTCTTATTAAAGCATTGAGCTAGAGTCATGGGTAAATGTTTTTACGATTTTTCCTGAACGTAAGGGTTTTAAGTGTTCAAAAATGTTCTTTATCCTAATTTCTGTTGAAAAGACCCTTCCCCTGGATTTTTTTTAAAACCTGCAAAAATGAAGTTTACCCAGATCAATTCATTCCTCGTGTTACCAAAGAACCAATATTTTTGTCCCCTAGTAAAAGGTAAGGCCCCATTCCCAAGGTTCGAAAACAGCCCTGAAGTATAGTAGACATATTTAATGTTTAGGCATATTACATGTATTAATGTAGACATTTGCTTTGTATCATCCAGGGTCTATGAGAAAAAGAAGAAAGCATATGAACGTATGGAGGAACAGTTGACCAAGCTAGAGGTTCAAGCTACAGATAAGGATGAGAACAAAGAAATTGCTCTCGGAACCTCCAAGTTGAACTATTTGGATCCAAGGATTTCTGTGGCATGGTGGGTTTATGTGATAAAATTCACTTCTCATTCAGTTCTTTGAGATATTTGGTTGACTAATGACTTACACCAAGTTAAAAATCTTACTTACAAAAATGTTCATGAAATTCAGATTTGTATGTTTATCACTGTGCTTCATCAGCATGTAGACTTTTGTAGCAATTTAAAGATTTAAGATTAGCAGGGCGCAGATGGGGATCAAACACAGGACCTCTTGATCCCAAAGTGCAAGCCTTACCTCTAGGCCACTGCTCACCACAGTAAAGCACCATATAAAATACACTCAGCGATTTTTCTCCTGCTTTGTTAGGTACCCCTAAAAGGTAGCTTCCCAGTTAGAAAAATTATCCATTTTCCCAATTTCAGAGGAAAATAATTCCCAATCTGGTGCATCTTGGCTGCGCAAGTCATGCCATAAATTATAATGTGTGCATTTATATGAGGAAATGCATGGCATATCATGCACAAGCTTTTATGTTAGTTTCTATCATCAATAAGATCGGTGTCGTTTTTTTTTAAGAATTCTCAAAAATTCCCAATTTGAGAAAAAACGCGGCAAGTTTTCACAATTTGTCCGGTACCGGTACCTTTCCCAAACAAGCAAGAAAAATCGCTGAGTCACTATACAATCTACTCAAACATTATGTTTTTCATTTCTCAGGTGCAAAAAGTGGGAAGTACCACTAGAGAAGGTTTACAACAAAACACAGAGAGATAAGTTCCGATGGGCGATAGATATGGCTGATGCGGACTACAGATTTTAACCTTGGCTTATGATTAGGAATCATTTCATTAGTTGTAAATTATTTCATTTATGGAACTGTGCTAGTTTTTATCAGGCCTTCGTCTTTTGTTTTAATCATGTTCAGGTGGCATTGACATTCTATGTATGTGTATATATAATTGTATGTTCCTTGAAATTGAATCATGTACCAATTCTGTTCTTATTAACTCCTTGAATTGAATATCTGTTTTCATCATTGTGAGTTTGAACCCTGCCCACTGAGTGTTTTCATTGATTTTGTTGTTAACATGAAAACTTATTTTAGGGATATTAACTATCTAATGATGATCATAATGGCTTTAAAACCTTCCACCGTTGATTCAGGATTGCATGCACACCTTATCTCATTAAGGGATATTGTTGTCAAGAACTCTTTAAAGCAAAACTTGACCCGTTAACCAGTCATGTTTGGACAAAAGATGTGTCCAAATATGTACATTACTGGTGTGTGTCACATATCCCTGATGAAGGTTTCATAATTGTTTCTGTCACTGACCATTTTCTCTCTTGTCTCATAAAACGATCGTATTATTGATTACAAAATGTACATGAAATCTTTGATTAATGTGCATGTTATTACTTCTTATTTATTAGTAAAGATTTAAATGCTTTATGTTGTCTTCTTCATGACCAATAATGAACCATAGACTTGTAAATTACATATCAGATCATTTATTTCTTCAACCATTTAAGCTGTTTTATCGGTAATAAACTTTTTAGACATTCTGTAAATTCATGCTTCCAATAAGTGGGTCATGTTAATTTTCTTGCAGTCTCAGTTTAATAGGTCAGGGTAGATCATTTTTACCATCCCCTTGTTTTTTTGCTGACCTTGCTTTTTTTTAAATTTAGATTATGTTAAAATTAGTTCCAGAAACATAATTATTTTTTAAATATATTATACCTCAGGTAACTGTATCATTAATAAACAGTACCTAAAAAAAATAATTTTTTTTTGTTAAATTTAGAATTCTTATACAAGGTGTATTTCCATGAATTGACCAGGTATCAAAAACAAGAATTGGCTTTTGATATCTTCATAAAGTAATTATATTCATAAAAAAAAAAAGTATAACTACTTTCATGCGAAATCCCATCGAAATTGGTCAAGTAGTTAAACAGTTATACCATAAATACTTATCACGGTGACCAACCGGTCACTGGGGTGGACTCAATAAAAACATGGAAATATTGAGGAAATCACCAACATATGTCGAATTTACCGTTGTGTAGAAACATAATAATGCGGTAAAATTAAAGAACGAAAAAGTTGGAACAGATTTACCTGGTTGACACATGTTCACTTCAGTGAATGTATACGTGTAAGCCGAAAAACGAATCGTTTGCATATTTAAATGTCAAAATGACTCCATGTTTCTCCGAACGTTCCGAATGATGCACGTGATTTCCTTTTTGTAACAACGATTTTCATTGGTTGATTTCATTGGGGTTTCCCAGGACTTGGTATTCAGCGTACAAACGATGTATACTATGCCAATGAAAAAGACCGTTATAAAATAATTCTAAATACCCGTCAGACACACTAAAAACCACTACAGTCGTTCCTACAGCGTTTTACGCCCTCGAAAAATAAAATCAAAGTTTAAACAATGAATTATATCATACGAAGGTAAATTTAAGCATGTTTTCGAATCTCAAAGATGTTTTTGATCACCCACAGCTTTAAATAGATGAATAATGCCGTAAATGCTTTAAATTATGAAAAAAACAAAATACACCAAGTGACTGTACGATCACTTCTCCGGGAAATATACCTTGTATAAGAATTCTAAATTTTTAAAAAAAATTTAGGTACTGTTTATTAATGATACAGTTACCTGTGTATTATACATGTTTCAATATAATCATCCCATTCCCTAATTTATGTTAGGACGTCAAGGGATGATAATCCGACAATTAATTAATTATGCCTCGGGGGGGGGGGGGGGGGTGAATATCACCAAAATGGTCGCTATTTTGTTTGCAGTGGGTTTTTGTTTTGTTTTACTTGTTAAATTTGGATCTCACTTTGTGGACTTCTTGTAAACTTTTTTTTGTACTTTGATATTATGTTTATATTCTTTTCTAGCAATTTCCAATGTGTGCAGTATTATGTTTTATAATAGATAATCAGTGTTTTGGGGGTAGTCGAGACTTACATTCTTTAATTGGAAATCTGAAATCCGTCCGTTTAGATGCTAATTCAATGTATCCATAATCTTACTAGCTAAATTGATAAAATGATTTCAAATTTAATTTGATACTTTTATGAGCTGCCAATTCTTAATTTGTTACAATTTAAAATCATGTTGGACACTTTATAATGGTGAATAATTTAACATTTGCTGTCATAACTTTGTTACTTGGTTCTATGTTCAGCCTGTTCCGTATGTTTGTTGGACCAAAAAGTATGTTGTTTTCTAGCTTATCACTGTGTATAAAACTGTACATAGTTTTTTGTGACTGATGAGTTGGAGTGTACTTGATTCAGCAGGGTGATTTAATATTAATTTTGAATACATTGTGTTGATAGTAATGTTTATTTATTGTATAGTACTTCCATCGAGATGTAGAACTGTGTTTTTAAGTTATTCTTGTTTTTATATTTATGTCTCGACAATTATTCTACTTGTGTCAAGTTAGAGCAGTGCCCAGTTAGTGAGTGATTCATTGTATATATTGCAAGTGATTCAGTGCACCATCTGTGTATGATACATCTGTGTATGATTCAGTGCACAGTCTACAAGTGATTCAGTGCACAACCTGCAAATGATTCGGTGCAAATTCTGCAAGTGATTCAGTGCACATTCTGCAAATGATTCAGTGCACAGTCTTAGAATGATATCTGTGCAACAATACGTTTTACTATCACATGCTTTGAGTCAAGGCTGTAACTTGAGGTCAGTATTATAGATTGTCTTCATTAATTGGAAAACAAACTTGTGTTTATTTCTTAACCATAATTGCATTTTATTTTTTTAGATGTGTAAATTTGTGTTATAAACATTTTAGTATAATTTGTGAATATTACTGTTTTAATTAATGTGTTATGTTTGAATTGTGAAATAGACAGTTGTCATATGCTTAAATGGTGCACATGAAAACAAGATTTCCATGTGATTGGTTTGTTTGAATTCTTCACTTGTATTTGACAGCATACAGTAAATTTGAACAAATTGAAGAACTCAATAGTTTATGTACTATTTTGAATATGACAATGATGTAAGAAAGTTGTACTCTTTGCATGGGAGTCATGATGAATTCTTTGCTGGTTTTACGGTATATCGAGTACAATTTATTGCTTTATTAAAATATGGCTAAAGTTATTTGCCATTAAGCAAAAGTTATTTACCATTAAATTGTATGAAAAATGAAATTCATGATTTATAATTATCATTTCGGGCTGAATGGAGAGGCATTTTATTCTCCCATCAAAGTGATCTTTGACCATGTAGCGCAAGTACGTAGTATGGCAAACTTGTATGTGTGCAAGTATAAATTATATACTGGGTATATGTGAATTTTGAGGGAGTGTAGGAAACATACCAGAATACTTGAAACTTGGATAAAAGCCAATATACCAGGGTATATGAAGTGTAGGTCAATACATCAGAGTTAATGTAAACTTAGATTAAAGTAAATGTATACAAGAACTTGGATAAATGTTCATCAGTGAAAATTTGTTTTACGTGCTATAGTGTATGTATTCCTACAAAAATCACTTGTTATTTGAACCATCTTGTAATAAAATATGGTAAAATTCACCTAGTTTTCTTAACTTAATAGATGCATGCCTATTGTTTCTGGAATAAAATGTCAAAATGTTTTCAGTATTGCTTAAGATGACAATACATGTACCTGTACTATATATTACATACAATGTGAAAAAACAGATGTTTTGAGGGGCGTTCATGAAGTCATTTATTTTTATCATAATGACACAGTGTATATAGTAATGAAATCATTCATATCAGGGATTGCTGTGGCATATTGTTGAATTATTTTATCTTGATTTTACAGACTGGTTCAAAGTGATTGATACTAAGTCTTATTATTTCAACCAAGAAAGGCAGGCAAACACGGTACTTGTCCCAATATACTGCGTGTCAGGTCCAGTGGATATTATACTGTTTCAATATAGCTATGACAAAATTGAAAACTGATGTAACGCTCGGACTAAACACGGAATAGCATCAATTTTCAGTTTTGTCATAGCCATATGAACAATGAAATTTTCCCACTGACCTAAGAAGCAGTGTATCGGGCTCATTGCCGTGGTATAGGGTATTGTTTGTGCAGGATCTTTTATTTATTGACAGGCCTGATTTTAATGATGGTGTTGTTTTGTATCATTGTCATCACTCATGTTGTCATCATTGTTGGAATTTGTGAATCATCATTAAGATTGTATTTTAATCGTGTGTACGACAAATTGTCGACAATGAAATAAAAAATTATCAATATTTCAGACTGACTTTTTATCTTAGCAATGTGCAAATTGCTCGTGACACACTATTAGTATAGTTGGATGTCCATCATCTCTACACATTGGTAACAATGTTCGAGTGGGCAGGAAGAATTTTAGGACAAAAGGTATGAAGCATAAGCCCTCGAGTGGTCTTTTCTAAAAATGGCTAAATTAAAATCGATGCAGATATCATGGCAACAAAAATCAAAGCCTAGTTTAGAATAGTGATCTAATCGATCATTGTGCTCATTATCTGGAAATGTCATCAAAACCACAGAATGGATTTGGATGGAAATTCACAGGAATGCTCCTCAGATGTCCAATGGACCCAACTATATAGGGTACAAAGTATTTAAACATACCAAATTTTTTTTAGGTACACATGTATGTATAATTTATTGCACATAAAATTGTAGATATACTATGTATTCGTAATCACTCACAAATATAACAAAAAGCAACAATTATTGTTCCCATCATTGAAGATGAAGCCTCGAATCTAATGCCTCAAAACATCTCCATCTATGCTAAAACTCTCCTCAAATGTTTCTGCATAGCATTGAGACTAACAGTAATACAAAATGAAAATGTTCAGAGTTTATTATAGCTAACTATTCAAAAGCTCTAATGCCACATTTTTCTCAACCCAAACTCTGATTAGTGTAAAAATGTTGAGAGTGTTAAGCACAGATGTTTCGGGAGATGGGCGAGGCTGGGTATGGTGCAGGAACCAAACATGTACAAGTAGTCTACAGGTTATTAACAATGATGCCTCCAGCACATCTTCATTCTTGCATCATAGAAATCACGGTATTGTTGAATGTTCTGAAAAAATATAACATCATATGTACATATACACACAATGAAATTGTAATACACATCTAGATAATCAATTCACTGGAACTTTTGGGTCAACAAGTAACTTGATAATCTTGCCAACATTATTGGTCGTCTCTAGGTAGACAAGTCCTCTGAACTATCTTTGAAAGCAAGAGAGCCTGGGATCAAATCTACAATCTTCCATTCCCTATGTGCATACTCGTTACCACTGGACAACCAGGCCAGGTTCTATGACTACATACTGGTAGTATCTACCCATGATCACTGGTAGACACAGTACAGCAAAAATAGCCCCCTACTTTGCACAAAAACGGAAGTAAAAGTGGGAATCGATTTCAGACATCTGTAAGTTTTCAATCATTATTCTGTAAATATTAATGCGATCCACTTGAAGTGAAAAATCTGAAGTTCCATTAATTCATGAAAACCAGCACCGAAAAGTATCACTATAATTGATAGACAATGCAGAAAAAGGTCCATGTTCCTTTTATTAGAGCTAAAGTATGCATTTCCCAGGACTTAGTTCCAATTTAAACTTTACCTGTCATGTTCTTAACCTTTTAGTCTTAGTGACATTTTACCATTTCTGACTTTTGGGCTGCCATGAGGGATACGTGTTTTATAACCTTCTCTTGTTTTAACAATTTTGGTATGTTACAATATGTCATCACAACCCACAACCTGCCATTCCCAGGTCAGTTCCCCACCACTAGACCACTAGGGAGGTAAAGAAGATACATGTACTTACTTTGAAGTCACATTTTCCCCAGGAGTATAAAATGGGTTACATATCATATCTACATAAGCATTGTGTAGTTTTCTGAACATCTGAAAATAGAATGTGATGTCATTTTTTAAGTGAACTGTACAAACTAAACAGAAAAAGAAAACAAATCAACCTATGGTGCATGTAAATACTGGCCTACATTCATTCAGCAATTAAACTAGAACATAGTTTGAACCCTAAATTAACTAACAAAGAACTACACCAATTTGCTTCGTAGTTTGACTGAAGCTTACAATGTCAAGTTTATTGAATGTATCGCAGGGAATTGACACATAAATAATTTTATGTTTGTGTTGCCTTATATCAGTACACTGCAGCAATAATTGTTCTTGCCTTATGATGAAGACCAATAATATATTTTAACTTACAATAATTCAGCCTTATTCAAAGTTTAAATTTGATAAAATATTTCACATATAGTATGACCATACATCAGTTGCCCTAATAGCTGAGCTTACTAATTACAACTCATTTTAATTACTCCATCAATACATACTAAACGAGACTAACTACTTACACTTCTAATTTCATTGTCCCGCAGGGTTGTATTAGATGATTCCACCACAATAACAAATTTAATTTTAGTGTTAGTAACATATCCATATCTGAACACAGTTAAGAAATACAACAATACCAAAACACTGTCACAGTAAGTATCTAAGACATTGGTCCTACCAGTTGATGATTTTTTTTTCTATTGGGTTTTACTGGTACATGTTTTGTTTAAAATAAAAAAGTCGGTCTCTATATTACATAGGGACCGCCTCAGTATTAATATATAATTCATTTGCTCCTCATGAAGATTTAAATACTTAAAAATTCTCACAAGCCACATAGGAAGTATTTACAATTTTAATTGTTTATTTTACTTATACGAACACAGCTATTGGCTCTCAATATGTGTCATGAACTTTTAATTTGCATATATTTATGTATGGTACAACCACAAGCAATGTTCTATTAGCCAATGGAAGCAACCGTATGTAAACACAAGGATACACTTTGTAGTCTTCTGTAGGGTATAAAAGACCCAGATATAGTTCTCTCAATTCATTGGCATTCTTTCCAGATGAAGAAACCTTTTCCTCAATAACATCAAGTGAAGTATGAACAGTGTAATAAAACTTCAGTTCACTGTCCGCAGATGCTGCTTTGATATAAAGAGGATAATTCTGAAATAAAAAATACACACCAGTCCAGTACGTAGGTAAAGAGGTAATTTTATTTATAAAAAAACTGCATTGAAATGAACGCCATACATTTATATAATTTTCTAATCATATCAATATCCATGATATTGCTGTTATTCTAACTTGTTAAAGTGATGGTTACGTTATGTTGCAGTGCCAATAAAAGTAGATTGGTAGATTTTGTTTAAAACACTAATATCATTTTAATGATACTCTTGATTGCAAAACCATCATAGAAGATGAAAACAAATTTGAGTGGAAAATGGAATTTCATTAGCAAGTCATAGGCTTGATCAATAAGCAGTGTTATTAGCACTGCATGTTGAGATAATGAAGAGAAAGAGGTGTGATACAAGGAATCTGGGTGCGTTACCCTTGCTCGATTCGAATAAACTCCTTGGTTCTTTAACATGCTCAGTGTATAGCACCAATACACCCGAGACTACCTCTGGGTTTCCAACAAATTTTGTCTCTAGTTGGGTGGGAAACACTGAAAAGCGTTTCAGAAATGACAAAGTGCCTCAGCTGAGATTCGAACCAGGGACCTCTCAATCAGAAGTCTAGAGCGTTATCCACTAGGCCATCCTAAGTCATAAGTTTTATAGCCTCATCAGGCACACCTCATCAGGCACACCACTTAAGTCTTAATAATAATATTTGGACTGGGCGATTAGGAAGTATTACTTATTTATACTTCAAGTAATACGATTGGGGTGTGACAATGCAAGCAACGTTTACATACAAGCAGCTGATGATAGTATGAGAATTACGCAAGTTATATTTCATTGTAGATTAATCACCTATCAGATACTGCAATGGAAAATGTAGATGCTTATATAGATAACAAATTAACTTGCTATCCGAAAACTATTGACCATCCGAAATAATGTTATTTATGAAACTAATCCGAAGGACATGAAATGGCCAGAAGGCCGTAATATCATGTGAGCAGATGATTTTAACATCTTGTTTAATTTCAATTTGCAATTTATTGGAACATAAGGGGGAGAAGTTTGCAAAATAATGCTAAATTACCTCCTTCGCGATGACAGCTACGCAAACCGCCATCTTGGAAATTAGTGCCCAATCAAATTTCGACTTTTGGGGAAATCCTCTTCTACTTCGATATCACGTGACTTCTACCGAGCTCGCGCCATTTTGGTGAAATGCGACATGAGCTGAGAGAAAATAAAAGAATTTAGCTGAAAATGTCGAATATTCACATTGACAAAGACGCCTTTTGGCGGAGAATTAAATCTCTTTATTCGGCGTGGAATGTAAGTAAACGTTTCGTATTATTTCTCCTATGTCTAATAAAGATCTTTTGTTGAAGTCTAATTTCTTTCACGAAATCAAAACATGGAGAAATATAATGAAATTGGATCGAAATCGGTATTTACCGCATATCATTGTTCCTTAGTTTAATATTACATAATTTACTACATTGTACATATTCATGCTAAATTGTGACAGCCATGTTTTACTCTTGACAAGTCATTTTAAGATTATAACTAGACTAATTCGGATAACCCAGTTTTCGGACACTGGTGGTTCAATTCTTTAAAGTGAAATAATGATTGTGCAATAGCAAGGGTCTTAGCTAGAAAATGTATTTCATTAATTTTGAACATATTATTGATAATTCTCAAGAATTGACAAGTACCACAAAGTAAGAATTTGCAATGTTGACGAAACTCCTCGTGCCGTTCCCAGGTTATTGCAAAGATCTTTGGGTATCCCATATTGCAAGCCTGTTTGGAACTATTGCATGTTGTCATAGCTACCCAACAATCTCTGAGGATAGTTGGATTTTGCAATAACCATGAACATAACTACTGATGTGTATAAGCATGTTCTTCAAAGCAAAACAATGTCATAAAACAGTAGAATTTGATCATTATATATATGCATGGTCAGCATTTTTCTGCTTCCATACACATGCACTGGATGTAAGACATTGGGGCAAGACAGTCACATCCCTAAAGTAAAGGATGTACAGTTAAGTCCAGGTCAGAGGTAGCCGTAGCTGCTACCAAAGATCTAAACACATTAAGATATTGACTGCTACAGACAACACCAATTACAGAGGCACAGAGAGCAGTTTAGAAGGCATCAATGTCATGGACCTAGTTAGCAAGTTGTTCAAGCCCTGCATTGTTCTTAAAAAGAAGGACTGCTTGTCTTCAGCATTGTAAGGGTCACAGGAAGATGCAGCACATTCCATTGTTGGTTTCAGCATTGATTTGTAGACCTGTTGGTCCGTTGACTGCATTGCTGCATTTTCTCAGGTTGCAATGGAGGAATCCAAGTATAACTGTATGTGTTGCCTTGGCAGTGGTTGCCTTAGAGCGCTTCACCATTGTAGTTCTTGGCTCTTGCTGAGAGTTACACTGCCCATAACTTGAAGACACTGTAGTCTGTACATCAAGATTGAAGCTAGTCTCACTGGACGAACGTTACGGTAATCCTTGCCACATTATCCGGACAGAAGCTGATCTTCCACTTAGGCTCCCATGCCTCCAGAATTAAGAGGTCTGCTTGGAGTTAGGTATCAGGAAAGAATTCCCAGTATTACACAACTGTGTTCCCCTCCCTCCGAAGTTAAACTAATTTGACCAGAAAAGAACAACTTACGACTGTCACAGTCAAATGTAAACAAACATCGAACCAATTCACACCATGTTCTGAATTATCTGTTTTCAGAAAGCCGGTGAAAATGATTCCCTGGGTAAGATGGACGCCCTGGTTATTGCTATGGGACAGGATGAAGAAGTAGTGTATTCTAAAACGACTTCCATGCAGGTAACATTTCAATATACATGCCTATTCTAAAACAACCTCCATGCAGGTAACATTTCAATATACATGTCTATTCTAAAACGACTTCCATGCAGGTAACATTTCAATATACATGTCTATTCTAAAACAACCTCCATGCAGGTAACATTTCAATATACGTGGGCTGATCCAAAAGTAATGTCACTGATGCTATTAAATCGTCCACAGTGTAAGAAAAAACACCAAATTTTACAAAAAGTTACATGAATCTATTGTAAATATGGTAGCAAAATTTCATGAAAATGCTTTGAACAGTTATTGAGATATAAGCATATACATGATGCATACTAACGGACATCGCTGCAAGCCAGACGTCAACGACGTCATAATGACGTTTATTCCGTGGCACTAACTCCTCCTGAAAATTTCATCCCAGGTATTTTTCTTAGATTCCTGAATTCATGCATCAATTTATTTGTACTTTAAAAGTGTTCAACCCAGCCGACACTTGCTATTGGCATGTTAACATTATTTCTTAGTGTCATCTGGATAGTCCCACAAGTAAAAGCTAATTCTATACACAATGGTCGCATTATTGAAACATCGAACT
This sequence comes from Spisula solida, assembly GCA_947247005.1. Taxonomy (NCBI): domain Eukaryota; kingdom Metazoa; phylum Mollusca; class Bivalvia; order Venerida; family Mactridae; genus Spisula; species Spisula solida. The sequence continues at coordinate 4,759,387 of OX365949.1, read as the reverse complement.
GCATTTACGGCGTCAGAAACAAACTTGGTGACCTTATCGGAGCTATCACATACCAGTCTTCCGGCCATCTGTTGACATTGATTCGATCAAGGCCATCCCTTAAAAGCTTATACTTCATGTATTCGAACCTATGTCGTCTATGCCTATGCATTACTGCGCGCAGCGTCTTTTTGGCACAAAAGTGCAGTGTTTTCGCTTAGTAATCAGTTTGTTGATCGGTTATTGCGAGTTTCATAATTGAGTGATGGCACTGAAATTTCAGCAGCAGACAGTTGTAATGTTACGTCTGATAATTGTCGTCTGATTTGGCGGTTTAAGTTTTAACATAATGTATGAAAGTAAATTGATATGATTATGAAAAACGTATGTTATTTTTATGTGCGGCGACATGACGTCATTGATATATTTTGAATGTTTATATAATTCAATTATGATAATCAAATACCACAGCACGTTTCATGTTAATTAAAAATGAATTACTGCACATTTTGATATAGTTTTCATGAACCTACACCCATAAACAAGCTCACAATGGGAGCAGTGACATTACTTTTGGATCTACCCACGTACATGTCAATTCTAAAATGACTTCCATGCAGGTAACATTTCAAAATACATGTCTATTCTAAAACTTCCATTGAGTAGGTAATCTTCATTTCTGTATACATAACCTGATTTTGAGTAAAGTTTGATGCACTATCTACTTCCATGTAGAGAACTGCAGCCATGGCCCAGTGGTTAAGTGTGCTGAATTTGTAACCCTGTGATCAGGCTTTGAATCCTAGTCATGGTATGTCATACCCTTCCATGAAAATTTCACAATGACTATGTCAAGTTTTCCTTCACATTTGAAGAAATACTGGTTTGTTCCTTTGAGTTTCGGAAGTGTAAGTTAGTACTGGTCAGATAATAGTCCTGGAAAAAAAGTTTGGTGAATTGCTGCTATATACTTTGTAGTTGGAAAGTTGTTAAGGAACAACATTAAACTGGAATAAAACAAGCTGACATTAATTAGTAAATTCTTTGTTCAGATTTAAACCTACCTAGTTACGAAAATTCCTGCAACTTTTTTGGCAAGGAGATATTTTGTTTGCACTATGTCAGAGTGTATAAATAAAATGTACAAATAATTCAAATAAAAATCCTTACCTACCTTTCTACATAAAATTCCGGGGTCGGGTAACTCCAAACAAAGAATTTTTAAGGTCAAACTAACCAGTCTGCAGGTCAGACTAACCATGTTACCAGTCTGCAGGTCAGACTAACCATGTTACCAGTCTGCAGGTCAAATTGTTTCTTTTGAAAAATAATAAGAGGATTCATCTGTCAGTCATTCCGAAATTCGCAGTTCATCCACTCTGAAAAATATAAAAATGAACATTTATTTCTTTGTTTCAGACATGGCTGTTTGGATACGAGCTTGCAGATACAGTAATGCTACTATGTGAAAAGTATATATATGTTCTAGCTAGTAAGAAAAAGATTGATTTTATCAAACAAATTGAAGCTGGTAAAGAAAATGAGAATGGATTACCTGGAGTGAAGCTGCTGGTTAGAGATAAGGTATTATATAGATGTTACTCTTTCAGTCCCGGTGATCCGTATAGGAGAAATATATTCCTAAATAAAAGTACCTAATGTGGTTAAAGGTGTGGCCAATGCTAAAAGAAATTAATTTTATTGTATTCAATGCATAAGTACTTCAAACTAGTTGGCTATTCATTTGTTCCTGAACTATGGAAGCATTTGCAGGGGGCCAGGCCGGATGCCTTTACTTCATCTGTGTGCATGTATGTCTGTCTGTGTATGCGTGCGTCCATCACACACAATTTTTTAAAATCACCCACCTGGGATACTATGAAACAGAATGAGACAGTTTGACTGATAAATATTGTCTTCATCATTGTGTTGTAATTATACGGCTTCCGTACATACTTAGTGAACATCCCTCGATTGGGTCTACCCATAATTTTGTGTCAATTACTATTGTGGTCATATTAGGATTCTATGGAAATCCAACGGTTTTTAAGGCTAGAAAATAAGTAGTTCAAATTAGGCTGGAAAAGGTCATTGTTTCGAAGATAATTAATATAATATTTGTTGACCGAGAACATGTTACAATATTTCAGCAGTTATTTTATGTTGTTGTGAATATTATCAAATATCATGATATAAATTATAAATCAAGAAAATATTTCTTATGTATTGTAGGGTGACAAGGACAAGGCTAACTTCACCAAACTAGTGGAAGCAGTAAAGAAAAGTAAAAAGGTACGGGGATTTTACTAGGGACTGAAACTGTCCCCTATTTTGTAGTTGCAAAAAAATGTGTGTGAAACTGAGATTTTCATTAAAGCCCCATTAAGCCCTTAAAGGCTATTTTCAGAAAGCAATAACTTGGTAACCTATCTGCAGAATGATGCATTATGAGCCCTTTAAGTTGAGTCCCAAAGGTGGAAAGCACCATAAGATGAAAGACTCCAAGTAAATAAAATACAGGCTCCAGTTTGTTTGTGGACACAGTAATGAATTGTAAACAATAAATGCACGATTTATAGTCAAAGGGAAGCAACTTTTGCAAAATTAGTATTTTGTCATCCACTCATTTTACTTTAATGTGATTTTTGGCATATTATTCGACAGATATAGTTAACATTCTGTCGTCAATTATTGGTCATTTGTGAAAAACATCCTAACTCCTTTCATTTACTGGATGATAGGGGAAAAGGTTATGGGATAGATAATGGGATAATAAGTGCTTTGTAACAACAGTATCTTGTATGCTAAGCATATAATTGGTTTTCAAATGACATTTTTTGGTTCCAGGGTAAAACAGTTGGTGAGTTTCCGAAGGATAAATTTCCTGGTGACTTCATGGATGCTTGGAGATCTGCATTTAAAAGCACGGGATTTGAGAAGGTTTGTGTCAGACTAATAATTAATAGAGTTGAGTTGCCCACCTTGTCCTGATTTGCCTTAAAAATGATAGATGTAAATTAAACAGCATGAAAAACTTGTACAACCAGCAAAATCAAACTACGTAGTTGAAGATAGAAAATATACGTCCGTTAATTTTATCACGGTTTATGTTGAGAATTCTGTAGAAGATTTGTGTCCATATGTTTATTGTTGTGGAACTGTATGCTTTCACACTCATAGTGTATGTACAAAATCAATTATTAAAAATCCCTACAAAGAATTTTATAAGGTCAACCCAAGCTTCCTTTGGAAAAAAGCCATGTATACACTTCATAATATCATCACATTACAAAATGATTTGAATAATTTGGACATGTGCCAAAAGTAAATAATTTGAATAAATTGGACATGTGCCCAAAATTCGGCTTGTTACACAACTTTTGGAATGCCCGATATTGTGCAATGTCAGCTACATGGGTTCCTATTAATGACCTGTATCTAAATATAGAATGGGTTGTTTTTCCCTAGAATCCCAAAATATAGAATGGGTTGTTTTCCCTAGAATCCCAAATAGATGTCTTTTCACGCCTTAAGCAAATTGTCTATGGAGGGGCACATGACCTGTTCTCAATCTGGTTTACGATTTCCAAATATAATCCCAAAAAAAGGAAGCATTCTGTAAGAATGTCGTGAACCAGTCTAATTCCGTTCAATTTTCATCATTATTTTATTTGATGTATTATTACGAAAAGTAATGTATCTAATAACAAATATTAGCTATTTGTATTATCTATTTGGTTTTATTACACAGGTGGATGTCAGTGGCCCAGTTGCCATAATAATGTCACCTAAAGAAGACTCCGAACTGAAGACGATGCAAAAAGCTTGTACTGCAACCTGTGACGTATTCTCCAAGTACCTCAAAGAACAAATAATGGAAGTCATTGATGCAGATAAAGTAATATGCAGTTTCACCTTAGCTCGAGCCACATCTCTTGACTTTATGTATCCACTATCTAGAAATTAGTTGTTAAAATTACTAACCCCTTTGCTCTATGCTCAGAGACTAGTTAAGTTGTTGGTGTTGGTCATCTCATGTTAAGAAAAAGAAGTAAAAATAAAATGGTGCTAGCCTAGACACCTGTATTCTGATCTAGTATGAAAGGACTGGACCATTGAGTAAAGACTTGATTTTATGGCATATTTTCTGATATGGTCATAAATAGAAATCTTAAGTTACTAGTTGAATATGTTGTTTCTTATCTAGATTACAATTGGTGATTATTGGACGAACTAGTTATGTATCCAGACGTTTGTCTTGTATATCAGGTTTGTGGTCAAATTGTTTGAGGGGGGGGGGGTATTGCTATAATGCTTCAGCTAGGAATAATGTATTGGTCAACCATGAAATATATTGTTTCCAGAAAGTGAAGCATTCTAAACTTGCTGATGGTGTTGAGCAAGCATTGAAGAACAAGAAGTACATACCAGCAGGAACGGACGCCTCACAATTAGACATGTGTTATCCAGCTATCATACAGAGTGGAGGGAAATACAGTCTTAAATTCTCTACTGTCAGGTGAGCATTGTTCATTGTGACTGACGACTTCAAAACCCATAAAAACTAGGTCCTAATCACATTATCCCAATCTCATAAAAATCAGACCCTTATTATGCCTCACTACGTACGCTGATATAGGGTCTGACAACACCCCTTGTGAGGTCATATTGATGTGAACTTAACTTCATTCAATCAAATCGCTTCTTTCACAAATCTGAAAGTGGGGTGTAAGTCTGCTGAGGCGGCTAGAGATAATTTCATTGGACCAACTATGTGATGTCATTGTGCAACAGAGGTCATTTGAACATGACCTGTTACAGAGTGTTGTCAGATCTCTAAGAGCGCAAAGGAGTGTAGCAAATGTTAGGGTATGATTTTAATGAGATTGACATTATCCGTAATTAGCTTTATAGCTTGTGTTGATACCATATATATTGAAATGGTTTCCATTTGAATGTCTAATGTGTGGCAGTCATAGGAAATCAAACCTTCTTTGATCAACCGGTTAAGCATTGACTCTTTGGTTTGACATGTTTCAGCTCTGACGAGAGTTTACATTTTGGGACAATCATCTGTTGTATGGGTCTGAGATACAAGTCGTACTGTTCAAACATTGTACGAACTTTGATGGTGGATCCAACTGATAAAATGCAGAAAGATTACGAATTTCTACTTGAAGTCGAAGAAGAAATCTTAAAAAAGCTACAGCCAGGTTAGTTCTTACATTTAGAAACCACAAATCTGATGTTCAATTTGCTGATATGATGGTAGTGAAGTCAGGGGAGAATTCATGAGCAACTAAGTTTACCAGATTTTGTGAACTTCTGCTTTATTAATTAATGGAAAGCTGTGTCTGATGGTTAGAATTTGCAATACTGCTTGGAGGCATAGTGGTTTGAGCATCCACCTCAGGAACAGAAGGTTGCAGCTCCATTACAGGCCCCGACATACCAAGGTCATTAAAAATGCTTCTGGTATAGCTCCTTTTCTTGGCACACAACATATGACAGTAGTTCCAAGAAATTGCAGACTTGCCTGCTTTTGCGATAATGTGACTGGGTAGTCTCCATATCGCTGGCTTATAAGACTCATACATATACTCATACAAGGCGCTTCTTATGAGCCTATTTTCATGAAAGCGGTCATGTTGACCAAACTGAAGTTTAAAAAGCTTGTTTTTCATAAGTAAAGAGTAGTTTTCAGACAGTTATTTCTCAAAATATTAATTTTGTACTTAACATCCTTCTAATTCTAAGGCAGTGATATAATTGAAAAACAGTGGAACTTAAAAAATGATATTCTAGAAAAAAATGAAGGGTGTGAAACTGCTGAATAAAATTGTTGTCTTGATTAATTCTTTTAGAGTGATTGTCTTCTTATAAAAAAAACATGTGTTGTATATATTCAGGAACCAAACTAAGTGCTGTGTTCGATGCTGCTACAGGCTTTGTGAAGTCTAAAAGACCAGAACTGCTGGATAAGATGACCAAGAGTTTAGGATTTGGAATGGGGATTGAGTTTAGAGAGGGTGCTATGCTGATAACTGGCAAATCTAATATCACTGTGAAGAAAGGTAAATAGTAGCATGCTTGCTGCATGATGGTTTCTGAATGTGAACTGATCAGTGGTCCTACCACTCTGGGTCATACACATCCAAAATTATCCAGAAATGTAAATTTGCTGCATTAGAAAGAATGCACTCGGCTATTGTTCATCAGAATTTAGCAAAGTATTGGCTATGTTAAGGTCATTTGAACTTTTATTAAATTTAAGAGTTTTTGTATGGATGTTTGCCTCCGTAGGACCCCTGATTGGTTGGTTTGTGTTCCTTAAAAAGTTGTTTCAAAAACACTGACAAGTATCAATTAAAACATTTTTTTCCCAATCCAAATTTAAGTTATTCCATATTAAGCAGACTTAAATTTGTCAATGGATTGGTTTGTAGTTATTGGATTAAAAGTACACATGAAAAGAGAATACTAAAAATCAGATTAAGTTTGAGAAGTGTCAGCATTTTGTTTAATGAAATGTTCTCAATGCACACATTCCTGATAGAGATATCTGTACCTGGAATTAGATAAGTATTCTGGTTTCATGTATTGAGTTTATGTACCAGTATTGTCGAAGGTCTATTTACTATTGTAGTACTTAAAGATAAAAACATACCTCAATTAACTAAACATTTGTTTTGTGTTGGTGATAATGGAAATTTTTAGCATAAAAATTCCAATGGTACTAAAAACTGAAAAACCAAAAGTATCATGAACATGCTGTAGTTTTTTAACCTGTCAAAATTAATATAATTACATGGTAGCTGCACACTATAGATTAGTAATCCTCACTTTCCTGGAGATGACTTATCCATAGTGTACATCTTCAGTGAAGTTTTGACAAGTCCATAAAACTCCTCAATACAAATGATATACTGTAAAATCAGTATTGTTCGATAAAGTTGAATTTTCGTTTATTTCCTTGTTAAAATCGATCACGAAATCTTATGTCCACGATTTGTTGAACTCCAAAATACAAAACATTGTTTTACCGTAAAATACAAAACATTGTTTTACCGTTCCGTATTTTGTAATCCATGATAATGATAATCCCCATGAATTTAATACCAACGAAAATATGTGATTTTACAGTATGTTGTATGTACCTGAATATTGATGTGTTTTATTGCAGGTATGGTGTTTAACATTAATGTTGGTTTCTCCGACCTCGAGAATAAAGAGAGCAAGGATTCTAAAGGCAAAACATACGCTTTGTTTATTGGTGATACAGCACTAGTTGGAGACGTAAGTAACAATGTTAGATAATCCATTTCATGTTGACCTGATTCAGAATTAGATCTGCCAACAGGACAAGTGGTTGCCAATATTGTTGAGTTGTCCTGAAGTACTCTAGGTACGATTACGGCAGTTTATGGGAATGTTTATTCAGCATGTTAAGTTATGCACCTCAGAGTTTAATGTGCTCAGACCATTGTTCAGCAGAGTTATTGATTTTGTTACAAAAAATGTATAAAAGAAAACGTAAGAATTCCAGTTACAGTTTTATCAGCCTGAATTAATTTGTTAAATATACTGATAATGATCATTCTGATGAAAACGGTGAGTATGTAAATAAATTGTTTACAGTAACATGTTGAATTAAAGCTGACAAAGTTGTCAACTGCTGATTTACCCAGTGTCAGGATAATGTGACTGGCTATGACAGAAATTCTTTTGACCAGTGGGACCTTAAACAATATTTTTTATCAGCGGAAATGTATGTTATGTTTCAGGGCCCAGTGGCTGTAGTGTTAGCCAATGGTAAGAAACGTATGAAGTATGTCGGTATATTCCTCAAGAACATATGATTATTATGTTTCAGGGTTCATCTGCTGTAGTGTTAACCAATGCTAAGAAACGTATGAAGTATGTCGGTATATTCCTCAAGAACATATGATTATTATGTTTCAGGGTTCATCAGCTGTAGTGTTAACCAATGCTAAGAAACGTATGAAGTATGTCGGTATATTCCTCAAGAACATATGATTATTATGTTTCAGGGTTCATCTGCTGTAGTGTTAACCAATGCTAAGAAACGTATGAAGTATGTCGGTATATTCCTCAAGAACATATGATTATTATGTTTCAGGGTTCATCTGCTGTAGTGTTAACCAATGCTAAGAAACGTATGAAGTATGTCGGTATATTCCTCAAGAACATATGTTTATTATGTTTCAGGGTTCATCTGCTGAAGTGTTAAGCAATGCTAAGAAACGTATGAAGTATGTCGGTATATTCCTCAAGAACATATGATTATTATGTTTCAGGGTTCATCTGCTGTAGTGTTAACCAATGCTAAGAAACGTATGAAGTATGTCGGTATATTCCTCAAGAACATATGATTATTATGTTTCAGGGTTCATCTGCTGTAGTGTTAACCAATGCTAAGAAACGTATGAAGTATGTCGGTATATTCCTCAAGAACATATGATTATTATGTTTCAGGGTTCATCTGCTGTAGTGTTAACCAATGCTAAGAAACGTATGAAGTATGTCGGTATATTCCTCAAGAACATATGTTTATTATGTTTCAGGGTTCATCTGCTGAAGTGTTAAGCAATGCTAAGAAACGTATGAAGTATGTCGGTATATTCCTCAAGAACATATGATTATTATGTTTCAGGGTTCATCTGCTGTAGTGTTAACCAATGCTAAGAAACGTATGAAGTATGTTGGTATATTCCTCAAGGACGAAGATGAAGAAGAAGAAGAAGAGGAGGAAGAAGAAAAACCACAACAACCTGAAATACTTGGTCGGGGCCGACGTAACGCCGTTCTGGAAAACAGGACCAGGGTACGTATTGTCTAAAATACCAAGTTTAGGTTGGGCCAACATAACACAGTCCTAGAAAATAGGGCCATGGTATATAGTGTCCAAAATACCAAGTTTAGGTCGGGCTGACGTTACACCGTCATCGAAAACAGGACCTGGGTATTTATCGTCTGAAATACTAGGCCTGGGCCAACATAGCTCGTTCCTTGGAAATAGCCGATGCCAACTTTTGGTTTTTGTCTCCAGTAAATGACCCATGTTGATATTGAGATCAGTATGTCAAAGGTCAAGGTTACTGCCTTGGGCAGGAAAACGGTTTCTGATCATTGAACGAAGAACAGTTAGACCTAGCCTCTTTATACTTGGTATGCAGATTGACTTGGAGATACATTGATTAGATTGGTAGGTCAAAGGTCAAGGTCATAGTGACCTTATAATAAAAGATTATTTGGCTGCCAGAGGGTGCACACACAATTTCAACATCTCTTGTTTGTATAGTGATTGTTCATCTGTATTTTAGCCTGACGCCACAACGGAAGAAAAAAGATTAAAACATCAGAAAGAACTGGCCGAGAGGTTGAATGAGGATGCGAGGGAACGACTCAGGGGTCTGAAAACTGGAGGAGATGAGAAAAAGTTAGTTCAACTTTATTTCCCATTATATGATAATGTTGCTTTGTGAATGTGAGACTGGTTCCTAACCGGTTATAGGTACTAACTTACCCTACATAAGGAACCAGCAACTTCTCCACATGTGGAAGAAAAGCTACACTGTTGTCAAATTTTCAATTGCTATGACAAGAAATCGAACCCCAATCTTTGGGTTACAAATTAGCGCAGTTACCACTGGACCATGGCCCATTTCTTATAGATTACACAAAAATGATGCTCAATCTCAAATTATATGATCTCATTGTCATGTTTCACACTATATATATATATAATGCCTGATCTGTTTACAGAATGAGAAAATCTAATGTATCATACAAGACTTTATCCCATCTTCCTAATGAATCGGAGGTCAGAGAACTTAAATTATATGTTGGTAAGTTACAGTTAAGGTAAATGTTGAACTTATCAGGCAGATATATGAATTTTTCAGGAAATTCTGCCATTTTATGGTTGATGTAAACACATATTTTAGTGTCAATGTTGTTTGAAATATCAATTGGTATATTGGGGATAAAATGGTAAAATCAAGTTTTTTACACATCCAGCAGCCTCTCCTATATTCACTAAGAGAAAATGAAGGTGTGCTTGTATTAACACTCAGCTAAGCCACATAAAGGAAAGTAGTGCAGCGTCAACTGTGTCTTGTCGTGCTGTCAAATGCAGAACATTGGCTATGTAAGAATCAAAATAATAAATATGTAACCTTATCTATAGTATGAACTATGGTCACATGTAGCTACACATTTGTGATTTGTGCTGACAGTTCTAAGTCTATAGTGGTTAAACACAGGAAAATACAGGAAAGCCTTTCATTTCTACTGATATAAACATAGCTGAAATTCTACGGAAAAAACAATTATTAAAATTCCCTGTCTGTTTTATCATTTCAGATAAGAAATATGAGACCATTATTTTGCCAATATTTGGCTTGGGTACTCCGTTTCATATATCGACAGTCAAAGTAAGTACTTGCTTGTGTTGGACTGCCTCTGTTACTGACTTCTAACTGTTTAAAATTCTCGATGCTCCTTGAAGAGTTAGGCATCATGAGGAGACATTCCTGCGTCAAAGGACCACATTTGTATACCTTCTATACAACACCAGCTCAGCTGTCAATCACTGCAACATAAAGCTCAAATTTGCAACAGAGTGACAGGGGATTTAGTGACTTGGATATATTGTCAAAGTTCTTAATTAGCCAATATATCCTCATAGAACCATACTAAGAATTTCCAAAAGTCACTCATATTTTGGTTGATTTTTGAATGATTTCTGTGAAATCCCTGACATTACGTCCCCACGAAATGGTCTTTTTCACCGAAACCACAAAATTTTGTCAAATGAAATGATTTAACTGTATTATATTTGTTGATTACAGAACATTGGTCACACTGTAGAAGGAGATTATACTTACCTACGTATTAACTTCTTCCATCCTGGTGCAGCCCTCGGTAGAAATGAAGGACATGCTTTCCCTCAAACTGATGCCACCTTCTTAAAGGAAATGTAAGTGATTATTGTAACATATAGATAGGTAAAATTTTTAAGTCATATGCCTTCAGCTTTTTGATTGTACCAAAAATATGTTTTTCTTCCTTCCCTTGTATAAATTGTCTGTTATTTAAGAATTTTTAACTTTCACCCATGCATGACTACAGAATGAATGAATACAACTTAATTTGAAGAAAAAAAACATCTTCATTATATTTCTTGGAACAATTATATCTGTTTAAAGACTCCATGGAAATGTAGGGTTCGCGTAGATCTGGAAAATGAGTTTATTCTTAAAAAGTTATTAAAAACATTTTTGCTGAGTTTGTAGTTGAGAACTCCTTGAATTTCAAATAAAGGTCTGAAATTACATGTTTCCAATTTAAAAAAAAAAAAAGGGAGATACATAAATCAGAATACAATTAATATTTCACAATGGTTTTGTATGTTTCAAGCATACAGTTGGTAAAAATTATCAGTGGTAGTATGGCACTCGCATCCCAGTGAGATATTGTGGTTTTCTAGTCGTTAACAAAGTTACAGATGAGAAAAATTATACCAGGAAAAGTGACATAATCTTGTTTTATAAAAAAAACTTAAACCTGTATGATAGAATGTTGTATACTTTACAGTACATATCGTAGCTCCAATACCAAAGAACCTGGAGAACTGTATGCTCCGTCACTAAACCTTAACACAGCCTGTAGATTGATCAAGGAAGTACAGAAAAAATTTAAAACCAGGGAAATGGAGGAAAAAGAAAAGGAGGTCAGTTTTTCATACTAGTTTTTCCTGTGGCTGGGTGGTTGTTGGTTGAGGCATCCTACTTGAGATTGAGAACAGAATATAGATTCCCATTAGGGGATAGTTTAGATATGGTTGATGCCTGATCCGACAGCAGGTTAAGTAATGGTGTGCCTTCCTGCCTGCTGATTACCTGGTATTAAAAGGTAGGAGATTGGCTGTATATGTGCTCTGAAAGTGCGTGCCTTCTAAGGCAAATTGTATAGCCAAAAATAGGGTTGTCACTATAAATACCTTTTCTATGTTAATCCTGGAATACTCAGAACAACAGAGTGTTTTGTCAGGATATTTGACATGAAACATCACGGCGGTCATTGACATCCCTTAATTTAAGTCTTGAACAATAAAAGTGAACTTCTGTTTGGACATTATTGGAAATTATTGCTTTCGCATACATACCCTTTGAAATTGCCCTTGATAAAACTAACTAGGACAAGTCTGCCCAAGGAAGGACCAATATAATTAGTGAAAAATATCAAGTGAAAAATAACTACATATGAACAGACTGGATTCTGGTTGGTAGGATTATGATTGATATTATTTGTTTTCTAACAACCATTTTTTAAGGATTGCCGAATGTGCAGTTTATCAATTGTTGCCTTTGAATCATAACTTTATTGTTGTATATTTTCAGGGCATTGTTAAACAAGATGCACTCATTGTGAATCCAAACAGAGGTAATCCTAAACTGAAGGATTTATACATCCGACCAAACATTGTTTCCAAACGTATATCTGGATCGCTAGAGGCTCACTCTAACGGTAAATTATTCTACATTACATTGGCAAGTTTCAAACTATAGAGTGTTTTTTGAAAAACCTAGGGACATTAGGCAAACAGCAACATTTTATTGATTTTAGCTATTTTTTGCATGTGAAGGTCTGCAGTTGGGTTTACTTTTGAGCAGATGTAGTAGCTAAGCTTTAGTGGAGTTACAGCCCTATTAAAAAACCTGGTTTTTCATGTTCACCTTTTGATCAATAGCCCCTTCGATTTAGTGTGTTGGTCATTCATGTATTTGACTGTAATATCTCCATATATCAACCAGCATCTTGTGTGTTGTTTTCAGGTTTTAGATTTACATCAGTTCGTGGTGATAAGGTGGATGTCTTGTATAACAATATAAGGAATGCATTCTTTCAACCATGTGACGGTGAAATGATCATTCTCTTACATTTCCATCTAAAGGTAAGTACAACACCATGCAGCTTTCTCACATACACATTTTAATGCAAGGGGTTTATAAATCCTGAATAATCCATACATTCCAATTTTCTGCACTTTAAAGAATTGAACTATTCTCCGGAAAAGGGAAGTTATTGGATGAAAAAGTATTTCAATTTCATTGTCAATGCCGCAAATTCAAAATTCTCACAAATAAAAAAATCGTGAAATATGTTGAAAGATTTCGAAAAAAATTTATGCCCCCGTATCAATAGATCGGGAGGCATATAGTGATTCACCTGTCCGTTCGTTCGTTCGTCCGTCCGCGCCCACAAACGGGTACTTAGGTGGCTACTTTCTATGGACAAACCAGTTAAAAATAGTGAAAACGAAAGTAGAATTGGCTCTTACGTGGCTAAAATTTTCTTTTATGTGGCTACAATTAGACACATAACACCCTTCATTCCGTATTATAGCCACATAAATACCGTTTTGTTAGAATGTCCGTTCATTCGTCCGTCCGGTTAACCCAAATTGACCGTTTCTTCTAGCATCATTATGGTGTGCTACAAAGCTTCCATACTTGCATGGATGTTGTATATGAACACTCTCCACCCGCCTGTATCACCTAACCCCATTTTGACCTTCACCATGACCTAATTTTGGACTTATTTATGGACAAGGCTTCCACAGGGGGCATAAGCGTTTATTGAACGCAGTCTTGTTTTTTAGTGATTTACAGTATATATATTTGATTTCAGCATGCTATCTTGTTTGGTAAGAAGAAACATATAGATGTACAGTTTTATACAGAAGTTGGTGAAATCACAACAGATTTGGGTAAACACCAGCACATGCATGATCGTGATGATCTTAGAGCTGAACAGGTACGTTCATACGTGATCATAATGTACCAGAATTAGTTGTTGGATTATCATTTTACCCCAGAGTACGAATTACATGGGTGCTATATTGAAGACACACTTTCCGTCTGTCCATTTGTACCAGAGCTATGTTGGAAAAATTTGTAAAGTTGCATTAATGTTCAGTAATCATTGGTCGGATGTCAACTCATAAATTATTGTAGTTGAAGCTCGTAAGAATTTTTCTTGGGGTACATGAAGTGTTCACAGTTTCTGTATGACCAGTTTCTGTAAGGCTAGAGTTATGGCCCTTGAATTTAGAAACTTGTACTCAGTGATTTTTTTCCTTCTTTGTTTGCTACCGTAAACGGTACCTTCCCAATTTGAAAAAGGCTAATATATTCCCAAATTTGAAGGGAGAAATTCCCAATGAACATTTAAAAAAAAAAATCAAAATCGGACATAAAATTACGAAGTTATGAACATTTTTGACAAGAGGTCAAGCATAAAAGTTTACAGTAACCAGTAAACAATCACATTTAATCTCTCTTTCTGTTTTATTTGCCTTTTCTGCTTCATTAAGTTTCCCAATTTCAAGTTGTCACGACGCAAAAATTCCAAAGAAGCAAAAAAAATCGCTGGGACTATTTTGAACATGTATTGCCTTTACTGAGACAAAGTTCTTGTGAAAGTGTAATGAATGTTGCTTAATATGTGTAGTTGTGCATAAAAGATATTGTATACATATGACCAGTAATATCGCTGTTAACGGCTACTTTGAATTTGTGTCATGTGGAACTCACAATATTTTTTACCTGCAGTTACCAAACGCGACAACTCTTGTTGCGAAGTGCAGAGGTGTGAGTTTATTTTCATTTTGGACGAGTTACAGTGGAGTTAAGATTTTTGGTTTTTACCAAATACACATATTTAGACAGCATTTAAGATGTTTTATGTGTAAATAACTACTATCGTATAACACAATTGATGTTGTTTTTCAGGCTGAAAGAGAAATGAGGCAGAAGTTAAAATCTGCATTCAAAAATTTCTGTGAAAAAGTTGAAAGTTTGACAAAGAATGAGGTGGAGTTTGACACGCCATTCAGAGAGCTTGGATTCCATGGAGCTCCATTCCGTAGTACAGTACTCCTACAGCCAACCAGTGGATGTCTAGTCAACTTCACTGAATGGGTTAGTATGATTGTAAACTTCCTTTGACACGGTAAATGAGAGCAGTAGAAATTGCTTTGTACCCATAAATCTGATCAGTAACTTATGAAAGCATAATTATATGATCCTGTGGATCCTAAGTTGTAGAAGGTGTGTAGGTAATATTATCTTGAGTATCGATTGATTGATTGATTGATTGATTGATTGATTGATTGATTGATTGATTGATTGATTGATTGATTGACATTCAGCCCTTATTTGCTAGGAATGATTGTTTTGGCCTGAAGAAAAACCCAACAGAGGTTAACCATTTTTAACTGTTTATTTCAGCCTCCATTTGTGATTTCACTTGACGAAGTAGAGTTGATACATTTTGAGAGAATCTCGTTCCATCTCAAGAACTTTGATATTGTGTTTGTTTTCAAAGATTATAGCAAGAAGGTTGCTATGGTGAATTCAGTTCCCATGCAAGTGTTGGAGAATGTGAAAGAATGGCTGAAGTAAGTATATATAAGAACTGTTCCAATGTTTTACCGAAAACAGAATACACAAAAAAACACTCCCAAACTCTTTTCTACTATAACAGTTAAGTTGGGCTAATTAGACCACTTTGGTTATCGTAAAATCATGCAGATTTTTGCCAAGAATTAAAATTCAGAAATGGTCCTCTAATAAGACCAATTTGCTATTTAGACCTCCCTTCTGACTCGTCTCATAAGTGGAACTTTACTGTATATCAATATAGAGATATTAAATGTTGACACCACCTATAAAGAGTATTCAATATATTTCTGTCTACAGCTCTTGTGATTTACGTTATACTGAGGGGGTGCAGTCACTCAACTGGACCAAAATTATGAAAACTATCACCGATGATCCTGAAGGATTCTTTGATAATGGTGGCTGGAGTTTCCTCGATCCTGAAAGTGAGGTAAGTCATGGTTGATTTTCTCTGAAATATTTAGAGCCGTGGTAATAGATGGCTAGATGTGTTACCTGTCAATCCAGGTTCCATTTCCTAGTCATGGCAGGTCTTGTCTTTCCATGAAAATTTGACATTAATGTGGAAAAATCAGATTTTTTGGGTGGTTCCAACCATTTTCTCATATATCAATATTTCAAACTTAGAATCTATAATTGATCGGCCAAAAAATGTACATCAACATCGGTAACGATGACACCTCTACCGAACCCAGTTGTGCACATTGTCAGGAATTTGAGGTTTGACATTTTGTAAGAGTTATGGCCCTTAGTGGGAGACATGCATTTTTGTGTCACAATGCCTCCTATTTGTGTGTTGTATTGTTACAGGCTGAGGACGATGATGATGACGACGAAGAAGATGAAGAATTTAATCCATCAGATAGTGGGAGTGGTGAGGAGGAGAGCTCTGATGATTACAGTGAGGGGGAGAGTGATTGGGAGGAGGAAGAGGGTGATGATTCAGGTAAGAGTCTACTAGCAGAGCTACAGATAGGCTGCGTATTGGGTACCCAATTAATTTTCTTAAAAATACCCAATAGATTTTGAGAGGAGGGAGTAAGAAAAAGCACAGACAATTTGATATACCCAAATAGAAAAGGATATGCTAGTGAAAAATAGTTCATGAAAGCTTATTTACCCTTTTGAGATTTATTTAATACCCAATTAAAATTTGCAAAAACCCAATCAAAATTGAAACTTGTGGGTAAAATACCCAATTGACTAAAACCTTATCTGTAGCTCTGACTAGGTTTTATAACTCAGGGTCCTACATTCCGGATTAATCGGGATATGCAGCACCAGAAAGTATGAACTTTTCTGCAGTTATTTGATGAAAAAATTCAAAGTATTGACCGAGTTATGGTCATTAGAAGTTTCATCAGCTGAATTTTAACAATAGAACAAGTTTGAAACAGAGTTTTGGTGTAGTGATGTGATCCGAAAAAGTCCAGCATCTTAATTCAGGATTGGACATTATGCCTCAATAAAACCCCTGATTACTGTAAAGTTACACATTTTTTCCAGGCGTTTGATTTTGTATATTTTGGTAAAAAGTAATTTCATAGCTTCGTAATTTTGTTTATTACAAAATAAGGAAGGGGAATAACTATATTTGTAAGGTCGACTGTTCCTGGCGATTAAATTTTGTGGATTATTTCCCTTTGATTGTCGAGCATAACACCTCAGGTCAGATGTATTGCCTGATGTCGGATAGTTTATGTGAAATATGAGCATGTAGTCAGGTGACATATTTGACTCGCAAAGCTTTTACAGGGTGGGTACAGACTCTGGAAAACAGGGAAAATGCCATAAACAAATTCCCTGCAGGGAAAAATCAAGGAATTTCATTCTTCATTTCTGTGGCCAGCCTGTTGTATTGTATGAAGAGCCTTGTATAAATGAGTGTTGTATTGTATGAATAGCCTTGTATAAATGAGTGTTGTATTGTATGAAGCGCCTTGTATAAATAAGTGTTGTATTGTATGAAGAGCCTTGTATAAATGAGTGTTGTATTGTATGAAGCGCCTTGTATAAATGAGTGTTGTATTGTATGAAGAGCCTTGTATAAATGAGTGTTGTATTGTATTAGAGCCTTGTATAAATGAGTGTTGTATTGTATGAAAAGCCTTGTATAAATGTATAAATGAGTGTTGTATTGTATGAAGCGCCTTATATAAATGCGTGTTGTATTGTATGAAGAGCCTTGTATAAATGAGTGTTGTATTGTATGAAGAGCCTTGTATATATGTATAAATGCGTGTTGTATTGTATGAAGCGCCTTGTATAAATGCGTGTTGTATTGTATGAAGAGCCTTGTATAAATGAGTGTTGTATTGTATGAAGAGCCTTGTATAAATGTATAAATGCGTGTTGTATTGTATTAGAGCCTTGTATAAATGAGTGTTGTATTGTATGAAGAGCCTTGTATAAATGTATAAATGCGTGTTGTATTGTATGAAGCGCCTTGTATAAATGCGTGTTGTATTGTATGAAGAGCCTTGTATAAATGAGTGTTGTATTGTATGAAGCGCCTTGTATAAATGAGTGTTGTATTGTATGAAGAGCCTTGTATATATGTATAAATGAGTGTTGTATTGTATGAAGAGCCTAGTATAAATGTATAAATGAGTGTTGTATTGTATGAAGAGCCTAGTATAAATGTATAAATGAGTGTTGTATTGTATGAAGAGCCTTGTATAAATGTATAAATGAGTGTTGTATTGTATGAAGAGCCTTGTATAAATGTATAAATGAGTGTTGTATTGTTTTACAGAAGATGATGTTGGATCTAGTGAAGAAAGTGGGAAAGATTGGGACGAGCTTGAAGAAGAGGCTAGACAAGGTATAGTTATACAACACTGTCATACTAGGGCATTTAATACTATATGAAATGCTTGTCATATAGCTTACGCATTTAATATGTTAAGTTGTAGATTGATATGCAACTTTTAGAGCATTCGCCAGGACTTCAATATTTGCTGATATAGGCCTTAAGCTTGTAATAAGGATGCTTGTAATAAAGAAGTTTTATTGTAGTTTATAAAAAGTGTATATTCACATTTTTTGTGTGTTTTCTTATTATCAATGTACAGTAAAACCTCGTTATCTCGAGGACCCATCGGGACAAGCCAAATGCTCGAGTTAAGCCAGGTGCTCGAAATATCCGAAGGCTATGATGAATTGTCATTATGACTAAGGGTAACTGTGTTTATAATAAAAACACGTATGATACATGTATTTGGTTGTAACTACGAATATTGTCATTGTTTATCAAGTCTATACGCAATTTGAATCGTGTGGACATTTGCCGAATTCAACAAATTGCATATGAAAGTCGTAATGAATCCTTTTACATTAAATATCAAACTATATTTAACGGTTGTAATAAAAGTTCGCATCGGCAAAAAGATAACATTACCCAAAGCGCACGATAGATCCTACATGTTTGAACAAACACCCACGCACAAAAATCGCTCGTGATAAAATAAAACCCGGATGTAAAGTCGATCCAGTTTCCAGCACAGGGATATGGCTCGTTGAGTAAAAAACACGCACTATATTGTCTATGATAATTTATTTAGGACATGATGTTTAGCTGAATGAGTTATATCCCTGTGGTTTCCAATTGAAACGCGCGCAACAATTTGGAGACATCAAACGCGGCGGTCTTTCGACTGACTTTAAACGCGCTGCACATCAGAGAAATTGGCGGTACAGTTGGGAGTAGTGTTACATCAGAGTTCCATACCGCGATATGAATTCGCCAATGTGCGCATAGTGTAGATTCAATTGATATTTAATTTTCTACTTTACAAAGTCGACGAATTGTTTATTCTTCAGGGTTGTTTGATAAGAATTGGATTTTATCGCGGACTTGACTTACTTCACTTATTCAGTATCAGACACGTGAAATTGTACCGTACGTAAGCTTACATTCGCAGGTTTTCATGAAATACGGGATATGAAAAGCTTTTGAAATGATTTTTACTTGCAGTTTTATAACGAACGGCACCTAAATATTTATGATTCTACATGTATGTCGGTTTATCTTACAAAAATTAAAAGTCTGTGCGAGTCAGTGCGTTCGAAGCAACTATGTTGAATTTAATAATTCTAGTTCTCGTATGTGTTAACAGTTCCCAATTGTAGCCTATTGAACTTGTTCTGAAACGTAAGTGTTGTTTAAATCACGCTCATTAATTAAATATCTTCTACTTCGTGTTTAATGTAACGAATCGAAAATACGGAAATCAATTGAAGTGTTAGAGATTACGCTATTGTCATAAAATGTGATTATCACGATGTGTGAAAAATACAGACCGTAACAAAATTAATTATGACATTTTTCGGAGGTGTGAAATTTCGCTCGGATGATTGCCTCGAGAAAAGGTAATTAATTATCGTTGACAATTGTTGATTGGACCGACACCTGCGCTCGAATTAGACCGGATGCTCGTAATAACTTTACTTGAGTTAGAGGGATAAATTAATGTATAATATAGAGCAAATTCGTCGGGACTTTGAAATTTGCTCGAATGAGGCTGGTTGCTCGAATAATCGCTGCTCGTATTACCGAGGTTTTACTGTATGTAGTTTCAAAGGTTTGTGGTTCTAGCTGTGTTATCAATACTAAGAATCACAAACTAGTTTTACTTAAACATGCATGACCTCGATATCCATGTGGTTCAGCGTTTGCTTCAAGGTTGGGATGTCCTGGGTTCCATCCCAGGTCGTATCATACCAAAGACGAAATAAAAATGGTACCAGTAATTCCCTTGCTAGATGCTCAGCATAAGTAGGGAAACTGGCTGTTCACTCGTACATACCATCCTGGCGATGCATACCATCAGGAATGAGGTGTCAAGAGAGATTAATCTAAGCTGTAAGAACTTCTTCCCCAATGGACCTAAAATAAATTACATAAAAATGCAGCAGGTGTTTAAGGAATAAAAACATATTGGTGATGTTTCCAAATAGTGCCTACTTTATGATAAAAATTCCTGGACTCACCTCACCTATCTTCTTCACACCCATTGGTGTATAAGCCATTCCATTGCTTCCAGTCATTAACAACTTCATAGACTGTCTGTATCAAATTTGTTATATTCACAATACTTCCTGTTTCCAGCTGACATGGAGCATGATACTGGATACCCGATGGAAGAAGTACGATCCAAGAGTAAACATAAACATGGTAGCAGCAGTAGTAGCAGTAAACACCATCACAAATCACCGCACAAGTCACCGCACAAATCATCGCACAAGTCGCCGCACAAATCATCGCATAAGTCGCCGCACAAGTCCTCACATAAATCATCACATTCTTCACGGGACAAAGATCGTCACCACTCGTCAGCGAAGAAACGCAAGCACAGCAGTGGCGACTCATCCAGAGATAAGAAGAAGAAGAGGCGATGAGATGCTAACACAAAGGACGAGACTACTTCTGTTTAATTCTGTTTATTGTACTCATGTACTTATGAAGACAATGTTAGTAGAATGGTTTCTGTTCTAGAATTCAAATACATCATTTGTGTTTTGTTTAAGTACGATGTTAGAATGGTTACTGTTCTACACAAAGGACGAGACAACTTCTGTTTATTGTACTTATAAAGATGCTTTTTGTAGAATGGTTACTGTTCTAGAATTCAAATACATCTGTGTTTTGTTTAAGTAGTTCTAGAAAGTGAAGTTGATGGTTTTTAAACTATTAACCAATACTGATTTTGTGTCTTGTTTCATCATTACAATAGTTCTTGTAATTTTAAGTGAATGATTGAATAATAAGAACAATACAGTGTTTGTGTTTAGTTTGTGTATTGTCGGATTTTTGTCTACAGTGCTTTATCATTATGTAAAAAATAGTTATAATATTATTTAGACTTTACATATTATGTCAAAGTTTTGCCTTTCATTTCAAATCAACATTAACAACAACAAAAAACATGAATTACTTTCCGCATTATTCTGTCTGTATAAAACTTGTTGATATAGATTTATACACATAACAGAACGTGGATATATACTCTAGAGGGCCGCTCTGCAGGGATTGTACTGTATGAATCATGCAGCTACCTGTAATACCTAACTGTTGAAATCTTTGAATACGGGATTTGAAACAACTCATCAAAATCACCGAAAGTGAACAGATTAATACTCTATGTAATTACCACAGAAATTACAAGTGCTTATTTCTCAGACTGTTGTAAGATATGTTCTCCACAATGTTTCAAGTTGCATGTGAATATCTGATTACAGTGGTGTTAATATTCCTGATTTATCTGAAATTTCGGATTTAACTTGGAACTTAAAAGAGCTATGGTTTCTAAACAAAATAGAAGTTATTTGATGGAAATATCTCAAGAAATGGCAAAGTTATGGTCAATTAAATCTGCTCTGAAGGCTTTTATTCAATACAAAATGGAGAAATTGGTCAGCCACATTTGATTTTCAGGATTTTTAATTTGGCTCTGTTGACACCCCTGCTGATTATCAAGACAGTTCAACGTTGTTTTTTTGTGATTCACCTTTGTACTTGTTACTTAGTGAGTAATTGTGTTGGTAAGCATATACATGTAGTATGAAAAACATGTGTAGATATTTAATACATTCATTGCATATACTATAATACTCTGTATTTGTTTATATAACCCGCCCCTCATCGAGACTGACCTTATTAGCAGACCATAGTGGCCGACTGTAATTACTGTATTTTTGAAGCTCTTCATCATCAATTATCTTGTCTTGTTTGATATTAACCATACATGCACATAATTTGAATCACCACAAGATCTCAGTCCCTTTCTTGAACCAACTATTGGTTAGACGCCTGAACAGCTAGAAATGGTTAATACTGTTTTGGTCTGCAAGATGGTTGTTTCAATTATTATTTGATTTTTACCAAACTTGCAAACAACTTCACCATAATATAATATCTTAGTTCTTTTCTAATCTATAACTGGCTATGCACTACATAGGTTCCGACCTAGAAATTGGCCATTTTGGTATCCAGGTCACACCTGCGCTCGAATCATCATGATACTTTATCAGAATGATCGCCGCCACAGACGCATTAGGGGGTCTTCAACACTTAAGCCATAAAAGTTCTGTACGACTAACAAATGCAGGTCATGTTGCCTAGTTATTCTGGTCCGTATCTGTAGACACTGCCATTCAAAAAAGCAAATAAAATTGTTCCACATGCAGCAATCTGCGTTAACATACTATCATGGAATTTCCGTGCAATTTATTCACCTCTCAAAGTTCAAACAATATCAGCCATAGCTACACACAAAGTTCTTGGTCTGTCTCATCTTTCCACTGGTGTGAATATACCAGAACAAAAAAGAAACTCGGTTAACCCTTTATGTAGCAATGCTCTTAACCGGGGCGGATACTGGATTTAGTGTTGGGTGGGGGCGTGTTAACATACATCCCCTTGATGCACCTAAAGCGATGCATGGCCACAGACTCGTTCTGTGCTCGTATATTTTTTTTTTAGCTCACCTGTCACAAAGTGACAGAGTGAGCTTTTGTGATCACTCTTCGTCCGTCCGTCGTCCGTCAACAATTGGCTTGTGTAGACACTAGAGGTCACAATTTAATCTTATGAAACTTGGTCACAATGATCATCTCAACAAAATCTAGGCCAAGTTCGATATTGGGTCATTTTGGGTCAAAAACTAGGTCACTAGGTCAAATCATAGAAAAACCTTGTGAAGTCACTAGAGGTCACAATTTTGACTTAATCTTTATGAATCTTAGTCACAATGATCATCTCAACAAAATCTAGGTCAAGTACGATATTGGGTCATCCGGGGTCAAAAACTAGGTCACAAGGTCAAATCATAGAACAACCTTGTGTAGTCACTAGAGGTCACAATTTTGACTTAATCTTAATGAAACTTGGTCACAATGATCATCTCAACAAAATCTACATCAAGTTCGATAATGGGTCATCCGGGGTCAAAAACTAGGTCACTAGGTCAAATCATAGAAAAACCTTGTGTAGTCACTGGAGGTCGCAATTTTGACTTAATCTTTATGAAACTCAGTCACAATGATCATCTTAACAAAATCTAGGTCAAGTTCTATATTTGGTTATCCGGGGTCAAAAACTAGGTCACTAGGCCAAATCATAGAAAAACCTTGTGTATTCACTAGAGGTCGCAATTTTGACTTAATCTTTATGAATCTCAGTCACAATGATCATCTCAACAAAATCTAGGTCAAGTTCGATATTGGGTTATCCGGGATCAAAAACTAGGACACAAGGTCAAATCATAGAAAAACCTTGTGTAGTCACTAGAGGTCACAATTTTGACTTAATCTTTATGAAACTTTGTCACAATGATCATCTGTACAAGATCTAGGTCAAGTTCGATATTGGGTTATCCAGGGTCAAGAACTAGGTCACAAGGTCAAATCATAGGTCAAGTTCGATATTGAGTCATCCTTGGTCAAGTACTAGGTCACATGGTCAAATAATAGAAAAACCTTTTGTAGTCACTAGAGGTCACAATTTCGACCTTATCTTTATGAAACTTGGTCACAATGATCATCTCAACAAAATCTAGGTCAAGTTCGATATTGGTTTATCTAGGGTTAAAAACTAGGTCATTAGGTCAAATCATATAAAAACCTTGTGTAGTCACTAGAGGTCACAATATTGGCCTAATCTGTATGAAACTTGGTCACAATGATCATCTGAACAAAATCTAGGTCAAGTTCGACTGGTGAGCGACCTAGGGCCCTTTGGGCCCTCTTGTTTATTGATTTTGAGCGAGCAAAGCTTGCTAGAAAAAAATCAACAACTAGGTGGTCTGGGGCGAAACATGCACATTTTACACGGTTAACCTATAACAAGAGACAAAATACCCATACTGCGAAGGTTTTAGTGGGACTTATACCATCTTCCGTCCGCCCTTGCTCAATATATGAACAGCTCCTTTATTAGTTCCCTACCAGTTTTTGACCGGAGGGGAATATAGGTTTGCCGTTTGTCCGTCTAAACAGATAACTTAAACAGTCTAAGCTAGGTTTATGAAACTTGGTATGTGGATAGGGGGCAATAAGGGGATTATACACGTCTACAAATATTTTGATTCTGACAAAAAATGTGGTTGCTATGGCAACAGAAACATTGAAAATGGCTTCAAACCGGTAGGTGACTTCTGTATTGCTTGCAATTCTTAATGACTTGTTCTTACTGGGGTATCGCTACTGCCAGGCAGCTATATATTCAAGAGGCAAGTGTTGCCAGCTCGATAACTGAAATTGAACAACTGGAGTAGCACCACTTCTCACAGAGTTCACGTCATGCCATTAAAGGAGGTTGCTGTGAAGGTGTTTGGAGAAGTACTGACTGGATGCCCACCTAACCTATCTTCCTGCAGGCATGTACTCCTTACTTCTGTTCAAATAGTTATATACACTACTACAGACAGGTAACCGAAATGTTATGAAGAGTTATTTAGCCCGCGAAGTACAAAGTGTCTGTTGAGAACTGGTCCCGTATTTACAAAGACGTTTGGTACCATGTTGGCCTTTTAAGCTCCACTATTCGTAGTATAAGGGGAGCTACATGTATTGCAGTCACACGAGCGTCAGCATATTGCTTTGATACTTTGCATGCTTGTTCACCATCATGACCCTAACCCATGTGCAGGTTTAGGTAACTCTATCAAGCATTTTGCTGAAATTCCGCCCCCTTTTTCAACTCTGTGCTAATGTTAAATTTTAGGTACAGATTTTTATAACCTTTTATACGAGAGCTTTGATACTTTGCATACTTTGTTCACTATCATAGTCCCAACCTCTACACAATCATGGGTAGGTGACTCAATCAAGCATTTTGTTGAAATTATGCTTACTTGTTCACCATCATGAACCCAAGACCTACACAACAATAGGTAACTCCGTCCTGTATTTTTGTCCTAATTATCTGCCTTTTTCAACTTAGAAGCCCCAACCTCTACACAGCAAAGGATAATGCTGCTGCTATGAAGTATTTTGTTTTGAATATACTATGTATTATGATTTTACTATCCTAGCATGGCACTCTGAATAGTGGAGCGCGCTGTTTGTGGACAGCTCTTGTTAAAATAAAGGCCATGTTCGCAACTGGGTCATCCTGGATTAAATACAAGGTATCTATGCCAAATTTAAAGAAACACTTAGAGGTTACAGTTTTGACATACTCTGTATGTAACCTCGTCACAAGGTTTGTGTCTGTATTTGAAACTGGCTCATTTATAGTTGGCAAAATAAGACATTTGATCAAATAATAGAAAAACATTTTAGCACTCGAGATGTAAATGCTTTGTCAACTTTGTATGATGTTTTTTCTACTTAAAATCTACTAACGCGTTGATCTTGAAGATCATTTTGTTACTGGGTCGTGGTTTATAGTGCAAAACTAGATCTTAGAAGGAGTTTGACACAAAACCGTGGTTCATCCACAAAGGGCCATTTCTCCAGTGTAAGTCATCGGTCCAAATATTCCTAAACATTGCTCAAAGACTAAGACCTCTTTGGAGATCAACCAAAAATCGTTGAAAACACAAAACAAGATCTACAGCAGCAATGCAAAATCCATCCTCTATGGGGCTAAAATTCAATGATGGAGGCTAATTCTGAGTGACACCATAAAAGCATTTCATTATACCTACCTACGAAACATATGTAAGACATATTGGCCAAAATGATAACAAACAAAGAACTGTGGACGAAAACATCCCAAGAAGATTTGAGACCGAAATCAAGCAACGAAGATGAAGATGGATTGGTCATGTTATGAGAATGAAAAATACTAATTCAACAAATGTTAGACCTACTCTTAGATAGACACCAAATGGCAGACGAAAGAAACTTTGAGGATAATCGTAAATGGGGAGTTCAAAGGGACTAACAAGGAAGGAACCAAAGTTGGTGGGTTACTGAACAACTTCTCTGCTGAAGGGAGACCGAGCTTTTGTACTGCTTCTATTGTCTTGTCTAACAGAGATGCTCGGGGTTCGTTCCTTTAGGTAAGCTGTCTATCTGTGATGGCATATTCTGTGGTTGCTGGAGACCTGGCATATTTTACGTACTGGGTAAGGACTGCTCTGTCTATTAACGTGTTAGATATGTTCAGCTCCAAGTAGGCAGTACACCGCAGTTGTCGCAGCTCCATCTGGAAAATACTGCATGTGTTCAGGATCTTCCTCTGCATGGCCTCTAGCTTCTTCAGATCATGACCTGTCATGTTAAACACTTCTAGCCCATATAAACATCTAGGAATGGCGTGCTGTTTCCATGCATGGAGAGTCACCCGTGGACATTTTCGTGCTTTCATGGTTGTCCAAACATGGCATACATGGTTTGTAAACCTGTCCTTATTCAATCATCTGAGTCGATCTTGTGCTGGGCTTTCCTGACAGTTCCGAGATGTTTTGTCTTGTCCACCTCAGCAACTTTGCGCGAGTCAAGTGTGACTTCTACGCTATAGATCTCTAGTGCAGTATTTGACAATTAATGATTTCTCAGGATTGGTCGTGACGAAGTCTGGCTTTGTCTCATGATCTACAATGTTCAATATGCCTTGTAGCTTACTCACTTCTGAAGCCAAGAGTGCCGTGTCATCGGCACATGTTGGGGCAGACATGTTGATTTACCCGATGCTCGCCGCGAGGTTGCTTTTCTCAACAGTGTCAAGGAGGTTGTTGTGGTAAATCTTGTACAGCGTGGTTAATAGCTTGGCTCCCTGCATTGTTCCTTGGGTAAGTTAAAAGGTTTCTGACAGTTGATTCTCCAACTTAATCTGCAATGTGATAGTTCGGTAAAGTTTGCGAAGGAGTATCCGTACAGGTGACCTATTATTCCCATGTGGAACAGCTTATTAAATAATACCTCGCGGTTCACCTTGTCAAGGCCTTTTGGCCATCCGGTGTTGCGAGAAATAGAGGTATCTTGTTCTGTTTGTGGGAATGTATGGTTTCTGTAATAAGGAAGGCAACTTTTAGGGAGGAGCTGTTTTCGATGAAACCGCGCTGCAAGGAGTTTGTAATGTAATGGGTTGAAGATATCGGCAAATCTATTTTTATGGACATTTTCTAGTATCTTTGAAATGATGGTGGTAACAACTATACCAATATAGTTGCCTGTCTGAAGCTTGTCTTTGCCTTTGTTGTGCACGGAGTGTCTAGGACATCAAGGTCTTCAAAGGTATTGTTGATTATGTCAGTGAACATATATTCTGAACATTTGATTCGTGGAATTTTTCAGGAACGTTTAAATGCAGTATTGGTGTACGTCAACTTCAATAGACGGTCTAAAAAGTTTAATTTATATAATTGATTTTAATACGTTTATCGTGCTATTAGGAACTTGAAGTAGGATATATTATATCGATCATTAATTCAGTGTCAATCGCTATTGACTAATGATTAATCAAAAATCTAAAAATACAATTTAGATCTTTGGAACATGTATTTAATATCTTCGTGGCTGCTTCATAATGGCAATGAAATACGTTTTAATGTTGGTAAATTTAAAATTGGTAACGTTACTGGTCAGTGTATCCATAACAGTGCTTTCAAGACAGGCCGATATCGCTGGCATTGTATTTGTTGCACAATAATGGAACACCCCATGATCATTTCTAGTAACATGATGTCATTTCTGGAAACACATAATATCTTATATGTTTTTATATATGTGATTCATCGGCCAATGGCCTAAAATCTTGAAAATAAACTGTAACTGTAAAAAAACTGTATGACTTAGATCCTCACATTCTTGTAAAACCCAGCTCATCTCATTTATACAAAATCTCTGTCAATCATTTAATAAAAACATTCAAACTGACGTAATTATAATGGACTTCGCAAAAGCATTCGACAAAGTGCCACATAAACATCTTCTTAATAAACTATATAGTGCCACATAAACATCTTCTTTATAGACTAGTGTCACATAAACATCTTCTTTATAAACTAAACTATTGTGGTATTAATAGCAATGTTATTGTCTGGATTTCAGACTTTCTAGGAAGTTGCCCAGGGGCCGTAAGAATTTACCGTAAGAGTGTCCTTAGATCTAAGATGTAAGGTTAGTGGTATTTAATATCGTTCTTATTCTAAGAATACGAGTAAGATCTTTCTTAAACAATCGCTAGCTTCCTTACATTGATCTTAAAACTAAAATGAAATTTCAAATCCGTACGCAACATTTTAGAGACTATTTTATTTTATTTCGATGCCTGTGAAATTAACAAGTGTTATACTGTTGATGCTGCAAAAACAGCAAAGACATAAATATTTTTGAAGAACTTCCATGTGCACGCGTCCGTGGTCCACTTAATCCGTGCTCTGCATCCGGACACGGATACCTAAGTCCTTATTCCATGTATTAACCAACTGACCTTTTTGAAAACGCTGTTCTTCTAAAAAGGTACCAGCTTATTTACATTACGACGTTGTATGGGGTAATATAAGTTTTGAAACACTTGAATCACAAAAGTTGGTGTTGGGCATAGGTCGTTGCTATGGACAAGTGCAATTAATAGTATATAGGGTAGCCTCAGGAATAATAGGATAAAAGGGAAAAGCGTTGCCAATTGATTTGATCGGTTCATCAATGCATGTAAATACAAAACGCGAACCTGATAGACATCTCACTACAGGAGCGAAAAGGCGAAAGTCTATACAGATTTGAACCTCGTGTCTATACAGATTTAAACTGCCGAAAATCGTCAGATACATTCCGATTTACGTTCGGCCTTTCAATGTCTATTTTATCATAGGTATAGAATTCAGTCGTTCTACCAATGGAGAGATGTGTCTATACAGATTTGAACGCATTTGCTTTTACTGGTTGCTATACACTTAAAATGGTATTTTTACAGTTTTGACTTGTTCTCGATCCTTGCTATACATATTTGAATACATTCTAAGCGTATAGGATCATGAATAAACTTGATGGCTATACAGATTAATCATGTCTAAACAGATTCGAAAAGTTCTAGGAAGCACTGGATTCTAGATATATTTAAATAATGTTGCTTCTAAACAAATATACTGGGTGTATATCAAAGAATACGGTGTATGATCTTTGGTGTCTATGCAGATTTGGCTCGTTCTATATACTGTGACAGCCTGGTGTCACGTCCGTAATCCGTACGTATCCGAAATCATGCAAGTTTCACCTGTCAGTTGTGACTTGCATCACATAGCGATTATATCGCCGTAATTATCATTAAACATGTATAGCAATGATTTATGTATGTATAATTCATGGAATTTCAGTTAATATCATCATCTAACCTGTTAATATAGCTCGGCAAAGCTTTTCGTCTGTTTTACTGATATCGAGTTATCCGCCCATGGAAGAACCTGCTGTAACTATGGCGTAGTAATATGGTTGACATTGAAGTTATTATTGAAATGTTAAAGATGTGTATATCATGTTGAGTTTATCTTCGCATGTATGTTTAGCAGTATTATTGATGATAACTAGGTTGCTACTTCTGAATCTTACATTGTTGTTGTTGTTGTTGTTGACGGCTATAGAGCCCGAATATCCGTCGCTAGT
The DNA here is from genome assembly GCA_947247005.1 of Spisula solida. Lineage (NCBI taxonomy): Eukaryota > Metazoa > Mollusca > Bivalvia > Venerida > Mactridae > Spisula > Spisula solida. Next base: position 4,729,367 of record OX365949.1, on the reverse strand, counting down.
ACGGTCTACGCAGGTAACGGTTTCTCATAATGGCACACAGGTAGTGTTTCAATACATTTTAAAGTGAAGTTCGGTATTTGAAAATATAAATATTAATAACAAATAAATAATGAAAATAAAAAATAAGTAAATATTAAACTTTGTTTCTAGAATCTTTTAGTTTTAACAATAAAAGCACCCAAATGATTATTTATGGTTGACTTGTATTCAATCCATGGTGCTTCCTTGTCACAGGAGAAGAAGAAGGCTGGGGAGATATGTGTGTGTCTCACTCCTATTTCATTGCATAGCTGTAGGTACATCTCTTCTCTATGAGTACTATAGCGAGGACAACTCATCATATAATGGTCTACTGTTTCGGGTTCACTGCAATCACACGCTGGACTGTCTTCTATACCAACCCTGTATAGGTGTTCTTTCAGTTTGCAGTGTCCAGATTGCAGTTGCAGCAATATCCTTTGGACAGTAGAACCATTGAAGTCCACTTCTTTGACGTCAACCATCTTCTTGTATGTGTATAGTGCCCTACCCTTTTCTGAAATGTCCCACCTTCTTTGCCATTTCACCTTCATAGCGTTCAGTGCTGCTGTCTTGACATCTGCCTGGGAAATTGGGAGTGTTGACTCTGTGCCATCCATTTCATATGCCATTTGGGCCGCTTCTTTCGCCAGCTTATCCGCTATCTCATTACCTAGTATATTGGCATGACCTGGTGTCCATTCTGTAGTCAAATTAACTCCTTTTGCTTGTGCTGTATGCCAAAGTTGTTTGATGTCTGAAACGAGTTGGGTATGTAATGTGCAGTTCCATCCAAGTGTAAGTACTCCTATGGCTGATTGGCTGTCAGAAAGAATTTTCAATTTAAGTATTGGTCTCTTTTGCATTTCTTGGATGATGAATTCTATTGTGATTTTTATGGCTACCAACTCACCAACCAGGATTGACGCCAGTTTTGAGACAGGTTGTTTCAGGTCCACTCTTTCTTGGTTAGGGAGAAAGACACAAGCTCCAGCTCCACAAGCACCAGGGTTGCCTTTGCACGATCCATCAGTGAAAGCTATGATGGTGTTTGGATCTTCACTTTGCAGTATTTCCTCGATATGTGTCACTGCAGCTTGTGCCTGGTCTTTGGTTCTAGATTTAGAAGATCCCAGGTTGTTCCAGTATGTTGGCTTTCTTCTGCATGGCTGCAAGCATTCAACATAAGACTCTTCTGGCTCAATACATTTTGTGTCAATTTCTGTGATTGCTTCCATGTCAGCCACCTGTTGTATCATTCTATGGAATGGCGTGTCTGAATGTTGGGAGAACTCCGGGTCATTTCTGCAGTTGTTTAAGCTCGCTTTGATCAAACATTGATCATCTTTTGCCATAATTTTGGTGCACTCCCTTATGCTGATTTCCTCCCTTCTCAATTCCAATGGTAGAACATTTGCTTGAACTTCAAGGGCTTCGCAACTATTTGTGTGCAGTCCGCCAAGACAGAGTCCCAGTCCTCTTCTTTGTACAGAGTCTAACATATTTACATTTTTACTATGTTGCCAAACAGGTGCTGCGTATTCGAGGTGAGGTAAAACTATGTTTTTGTATAGCTTGACCATATTGGAAGGAAGAATTTTTTCAGTCTTTGCCAAGGTGACTAAGGAACCCAACGCTCTAAATGCTTTTGATTCAACATATTTGATATGCTCCTTGAATGTCAGTTTCTCATCAAGTATGACGCCCAAAACTTTGGCTTGTGTTGCTCTCTGTAGTGAGTTTCCTTTAATGTTTAGTGAAATGTTTGGAACATTATCCTTTTTTCTGTTAAATATGCAGTATTCTGTCTTGGCGGTGTTAATCTTCATTCTCCACTTGTAAGTCCAACTGTTAACCGAATCTAGATCTTTTTGCAATGACCTTTCTATGGCATGAAGAGTATCTGTGCCATACATGTTGTTGTTGTTGTTGACGGCTATAGAGCCCGAATATCCGTCGCTAGTACGGTCTACGCAGGTAACGGTTTCTCATAATGGCGCACAGGTAGTGTTTCAATACTTTTTAAAGTGAAGTTCGGTATTTGAAAATATAAATATTAATAACAAATAAATAATGAAAATAAAAATAAGTAAATAATAAACTTTGTTTCTAGAATCTTTTAGTTTTAACAATAAAAGCACCCAAATGATTATTTATGGTTGACTTGTATTCAATCCATGGTGCTTCCTTGTCACAGGAGAAGAAGAAGGCTGGGGAGATCTGTGTGTGTCTCACTCCTATTTCATTGCATAGCTGTAGGTACATCTCTTCTCTATGAGTACTATAACGAGGACAACTCATCATATAATGGTCTACTGTTTCGGGTTCACTGCAATCACACGCTGGACTGTCTTCTATACCAACCCTGTATAGGTGTTCTTTCAGCTTGCAGTGTCCAGATTGCAGTTGCAGCAATATCCTTTGGACAGTAGAACCATTGAAGTCCACTTCTTTGACGTCAACCATCTTCTTGTATGTGTATAGTGCCCTACCCTTTTCTGAAATGTCCCACCTTCTTTGCCATTTCACCTTCATAGCGTTCAGTGCTGCTGTCTTGACATCTGCCTGGGAAATTGGGAGTGTTGACTCTGTGCCATCCATTTCATATGCCATTTGGGCCGCTTCTTTCATGGAGTTTATTCTGTGCGTCGATGCAGCACGCACTATTTTGTAATCCGGTCCGCGCAATGCTGGGGCATTGCTGGCGCCAACATTTGAATGTATTATATTGCATATAGTCAGCCTTACTATTAGTTGTTTGATCTATAAAGCGTATTTTATAGTATCTTTGTGTTAAGTTACTTGTATTGTTTAACTGTGTTGTCATTTAGCGCTATTCTACCAAATGCTACGCTTAGCCCTATCACTATCTTTAGCTGGCACTTTATTTCCTGCAATCTGATTGGCCGCCAGCATGCCAGCATAAGCGCCAGCATTGCGCAGGCTATATAAGGCGCACTGTCGCAAGCATTGTCAGCCCAGCTCAGATCTTTGCATCTAGCACTTGAAACTTTTTGTTTACTAATCCAAGTTTACATACGATTTACAATGGCTTACCATTACAAGCCTTCTTCAGGTATATAACTTGAGTATAACATAATCATTAGAATAGATCTTTTGACATCTTTTAATTCTTTATTTAGGTCTACTGAACAGTGCTTGCTGCGGCTCACCTTCCCCCACCCCTTCCTTTTGTTTATCATTGTTGTCGTTTAAGACTATTTCCGTCATCGTATTTTAATTATTCTATCTTTGGTGTTTGTTAAGAATCTATTCTGCTATTGTTACATGTATGTGGAACCATTAGATACAGACAAAGAACAATCCTGTCAATTAAATATATATTCACTTTACAACGTTGTTTTTTCCGTATTTTCTTAGTTTATAGACCTAGTGAGAAGTGGCTCACAAAACTGAGTATTGCTACGTAGACAGGCTAAACTATGTATAGATTGGGGTTCGCAAATATGTATAAACACAACTTCAAGACACCATATCTGTATAGACACCAGACAACAAATCTGTATAGACACTAGGCTCTAAATATGTATAGACACTAGACACCAAATCTGTATAGACACTAAGCACCAAATCTGTATAGACACTAGGCAACAAATATGTAAAGACACTAGGCACCAAATCTGTATAGACACTAGACACCAAATTTGTATAGACACTAGGCAACAAATCTGTATAGACACTAGACACCAAATCTGTATAGACACCAGACAACAAATCTGTATAGACACTAGGCACCAAATATGTATAGACACTAGACACCTAATCTGTATAGACACTAGGCAACAATTCTGTATAGACACTAGACACCAAATTTGTATAGACACTATGCAACAAATCTGTATAGACACTAGACACCAAATATGTATAGACACTAGACACAAAATCTGTATAGACACCAGACAACAAATCTGTATAGACACTAGGCACCAAATATGTATAGACACCTAATCTGTATAGACACTAGGCAACAATTCTGTATAGACACTAGACACCAAATTTGTATAGACACTATGCAACAAATCTGTATAGACACTAGACACCAAATCTGTATAGACACTAGACACCAAATCTGTATAGACACTAGGCAACAAATATGTATAGACACTAGAGACCAAATTTGTATAGACACTATGCAACAAATCTGTATAGACACCAGACACCAAATCTGTATAGACACCAGACACCAAATCTGTATAGACACTAGGCAACAAATCTGTATAGAGACCAGACAACAAATCTGTATAGACACTAGACACCAAATTTGTATAGACACTATGCAACAAATCTGTATGGACACTAGACACCAAATCTGTATAGACACCAGACACCAAATATGTATAGACACTAGGCAACAGATATGTATAGACACCAGACAACAAATCTGTATAGACACTAGGCACCAAATATGTAAAGACACTAGACACCAAATCTGTATAGACACTAAGCACCAAATCTGTATAAACACTAGGCAACAAATCTGTATAGGCACCAAATCTGTATAGACACTAGACACCAAATCTGTATAGACACTGAGCACCAAATCTGTATAGACACTTGTTCAAATCTGTATAGACAGAGGTTCAAATCTGTATAGACACTTGGTCCTAAACGGCGAAACTCTATACAGATTTGAACACCTTGTCTATACAGATTTGTAATTTGCCGAAAATCCAAATCTGTATAGACACTTGTTCAAATCTGTATAGACAGAGGTTCAAATCTGTATAGACACTTGGTCCTAAATCTATACAGATTTGAACCCGTGTCTATACAGATTTGTACTGCCGAAAATCCAAATCTGTATAGACACTTGTTCAAATCTGTATAGACAGAGGTTCAAATCTGTATAGACACTTAATTGGTCCTAAACGGCGAAAGTCTATACAGATTTGAACCCGTGTCTATACAGATTTGTACAGCCGAAAATCCAAATATGTATAGACACTTGGTCAAATCTGTATAGACACTGGTCTGAAAAGGCGAAAGTCTATAATAGATAGAGATTTGTACTGCCGAAAATCCAAATCTGTATAGACAATTGGTCAAATCTGTATAGACACTGGTCCGAAAAGGCGAAATTCTATACAGATTTGAACCCCGTGTCTATACAGATTTGTACTGTCGAAAATCCAAATCTGTATAGACACCAAGTGCATAAGCGTGTATAACAGAAAATAAATAATTATTCAAATCTGTATAGACAGAAGGTTAGAACGATTCAAATCTGTATAGACACCTATATAATTTACGACATTATACCAGTTTTACGACATTCAAATCTGTATAGACACTCAATTCGTAATCTGTATAGACTTCGCTGCCACTACATGACTCATTACTTCATCCAAGAAGAAGAAACTGCATGAAGGCAGAACTTCAACAATGAGCGTTTTCCAATTAGCAACGCGAGTAACCCGAGTAAAAGATTTGGGCATGCGCAGTTGGATAACTCGGTAGTGATATCAAGAACGTATCGAGTCGAGTTCAAAATGGCCACCAAAGGTCTAGCAATTATGATGTTAGAAGAAATGCTTAACAGCGACGAGGAGGACGATATTATCACTGTGTGGTAGCCTGTATGCCCAAAAATGCGCTGTGGATTCAAGATGGCGGACGGTAAACGCGAGCAAAGTAAGTGTCTTTTGTTTTCGACCCAATCTCTTTAAATATGACAACCTACATTTTGAATGAATTATGAAATGAAAGAGCTTAAATTGGCGATTCTAAAGGGACTATCCGTTTGTGATGAAATGCAAACGTATTTCTGTAAAGTTTAACTGAACACGCTGTTTAAAAGTAAATCGAGAGACAAGAAGAAAATTTACGATATTTTCCCCAGTAAGAATATCAGTACATAAAAAATCCCCCAAATCTGTAGAAATCGTCGTCCCCGTCACACGTACCCATTGTTTTCTTATAAAAAATCACTTAGTAAGATGTTTGAAAGGTTAGAAATTTTGGCTACTGTACTGTGCTGTGCAAAACGTGAACAATAACAAACATACCACTGTATAGCGCTGTGAATTTAATTTCTGTATAGCGCTGTGCTGCAAAACTAGCCAAAAATCTGTACGGCGCTGTGCAATTATGAACTAATTGAGCTGGTGGCGAAAGTTCTTTCTGTTCTTTCGATGTAATATTCAGATACCAATTTCTTTTATGTCATAATCATATTGTTATTAAAACATAAGATTGATATGATGTTTTATTTTTATTCTGCAGATTTTTGATGAACAATCAAAGGCATACGTTGTAGCACAGGTCCATGAAAAGTGACCTAGCCCACCTGTATATACATATTTAAATAGAAGGTCTGCAACGAAGGATTTCCCAATATATACACGCCACTGACAGAAACATTCACAACTCAATTATTACTGCATCAAATCTCACAGGTTTTTTTGCAGAATGCTCGTAAAACATAAGTTCCGATTATGAAACAAACATTCTGGGTCTCAAACCCATGTTTCTCCGAAAATTTAGCGTCGGACAACGGTCAGAGCGGCCAATTTTCGCCACTTGCTCTAAACCTGTCCCATCAAATGTGACGATTTGACGTGTTTTTTCACCTGAATTGATGCTTTGTGGCGGCATCAATCAAGTCTGGAATCTAATATTTGCAATGAGTAACAACAAACTATCGTTCTAACTACGACGCGAAAGCATGCTTATCAAAACGATGCATCGTACAAGAATCGCTAGTTTAATTGAAATATCATAAAACAATTTTCGCTTCCGCATTTCGTCATTTTACTGTCCCGCAGTGAATCGCAGAATGGCAGCACGTGTACGTCCCAATGTAACATATCTTTTCATTGGACGGACCGATAACGGGGTTAGCCAATCGATAGTTAGTATTTTGGACACACCTTGGAACTTTTGTGCTAAAATATTGTTGACATCATAAAGGCCCCACAAATGATAAAGAGTACTGCTACAGCCTTCGAAAATCGTCTTGTGGTGTGTGACCTAAATCAACCAGTCTTCACGATAAAATAATTATTATGAGCGCCATAATACGTCATAACAAACAGTGTTAAACCGTGTCAAACTAAAATATTAAGATGTCAACACTGTTAATCCACGTCGATCTGACAATATTTCAAGACGAAGGAGGGTTCATCGGAAGTGTTTGTGTATACAATGGGGATCCTTGAGGTGTTAGAACCAAAGGGATTCGACCCGATAAAAATATCTTTCACATCTATACTATGAATACATAAGACAGGGGTCTTTCTTTATGACTGGCCCTCATATACCCAACTCAACATTATGTCCAATATTTTAAACAAGCCGAATACAATCATTTAATTATATTTTATATTTGCCCCCAACATACAACTTAACATAATAAATAAATCAATTCGCACGTGCATTATACACACACCAAAATTAAACAGAACGAATCTATGGTCTAATTATGATCCACGAAACATATTATTTTATTAAGTGCAAATAAAGCATTTCGAGCATTTCAGATATGGTATACATAACCAGTATTGTTTATAGATGAACATCTACCGTCTGTACAAAACATTTATGACATGTAATATATATACAATAAACTCGTACTATCAGTGAAATTGGCAGTATACTGTGCCTGAGGGAATATGACACTATTATACAGGGTGTGCACCAAATTGTTTGACTCGCACAGTCCTTAGTACAAATTGAACAAGGATATTTTGTCTCCTTCATTTTGAAAAAATATACACAAAAAATGCAGAATTTGTAATTTAAGACCCAAATAATTGCAACAGACACTTAACTTAATTAAATTTCTCAACAAATAATTAATTTAAAACTGTGAAACTAGACTTACAGTAAATGTATAATTGCAACAGACAATTAATTAATTTTTGCAACAAATGATTAATTACAAACCGTAAAACAAATAATGCAGACTCGACTAACAAATTATTAAGTTAATCGATAAACAGACAATTTTAATGTTAAAAAATAATGAAGAAGCAGACAAATTATTCCAATTAACACAAATAATTGAACAATAATTTTGAACATTGAAACTTCTCATAGCATACGTATATACTATCAGACTGATTTGATTAAGGGAATATACAATTATATACAGTTCACAAATAAAGAACTTTGGTAATTAGTTTGTTTTGACATAATTATGTCTTTGTCTGATTGTGTTTGTAATAGAAAATATTTGTTTTTCTGTTTTGATATCGATAATCAAATGCCGTGCCTGATAGATCACACCGCTAGTTGAGTATGAAATGTCAGCGACTTGATTGTTATTTTGGAAATGTGATAAACCAATTAACAAATAAAATATGCATTAACACTAGTATATAATTGGTGTTTGTCACAGTTGGATGTAGCTAATTTCGCCGAACGACAATCATTAACTGTATCTTAAAGAATATGTTACAAACGAATTACGATTGTTAGTCGCATTCCATTCCGAATGTTCCATACAATGTTTTAATTGTATTAGCTATCATAATTGACCTTTCTGCAAGTCAAGTCAAGTCAAATACCTTTTATTCTCTTATTTCATGTTTACATGAAAAAATGAGGTTAACAAAATGTAAAGAAATTATCGAGGCTCATAAATATGGTTCTACACACATGAAAATACAAGTACACAAAAATCAACATTGAGTTAGTTACCAATAAATATAAGTATGTTATTAATATTATAACCAAGTGTGGTTATTTGTGGAGAGTCACATATATAATATGATGTTACATGTTTTTTGACGATTCTGTTAATAGAGAAACATTTAAGAAGCTAAAGAGAGAGGAGAATAACAATACACTCTTTCTTTGTTAGTCCTTGATAACAAAAGAAAAATATCTAGCCTTTGCTGCTTGTGTATCCATTTAAACTTGGTTACTTTATATTTATCATGCAAGTAATACCTATATATAGAACATATTAAACATGTATGTACACAAAATAATATGACAGTTACATATATTTATATATACACGCACGCACGCACGCACGCACGCACGCACGCACGCACGCACGCACGCACGCACGCACGCACGCACGCACGCACGCACGCACGCACGCACGCACGCACGCACGCACGCACGCACGCACGCACGCACGCACGCACGCACGCACGCACGCACGCACGCACGCACGCACGCACGCACGCACGAACGAACGAACGAACGAACGAACGAACGAACGAACGAACGAACGAACGAACGAACGAACGCACATATACATATATACATATATATACATATATATACATATATATACATATATATACATATACACATATACATACATATACACACTCATACATACATACACATACACATACACATACACATACACATACACATACACATACACATACACATACATATACATACATATAGTAAACATGTTATAGCGATACCAACATATATAACATCAATAAGATATATGTACCTTCGACGGAACGAGGTGAATAATTCAACCACATTACAAAAGTAAATCTTTCTCGACAAATGCGAAAATGAAAGATCAACAGAATGTGGATTTACAAATATTCCACATATATTTTACACACAAAAATATCACTCACTTCTCCCACTCAAACATGCACATTCACACATATGGTACATTTCATGCAACAGTATAATGCATAGTAAAAGATCACAACAGCAATACGTATACCTACTAACCAAAGACACTGTAATTTTTGCCAAAATATGATTGGAGATGAATTTCATTATTTGTTTGAATGTAACCGATTTAATAATGATAGAAAACAGTATTTGAAACCAAAATATTACAGGCGACCAAATATGTTTAAATTAGAAAATCTTATGTGTACCAGCAACGAAGATGAATGTTTGAAATTACTTAAATTTGTTAAAATTATATTGATAACGATAAGACCATAATTATATTGTTTGGTACAAGTGTTAATGATGAAATGTATGTATGTATCACTTAAGTATGTCATATTATACCATGTCACAATTTCCATTAATAATAATCATGATATGTGTTGCAATTTAATATGTGTGTAGCCTCATCTGTATGTATTGAATGTCATTCACCTCATATTTACATGTAAATGTATTGAGTGTAATAAAGGTATTGTATTGTATTGTATTGTATTGCAAAAAGTATGATTCTGAGCTCAATGGTGGTAATTAGAAGTTTAACCAATAACATTATTACCGTAAATGTAGTCACAGCTCATCGCGTACTTAAAAGTATAGTTTTAACAAACTTGCATAAATTTAGTCGAATTGTTTGATCGGTTGTATTCATTAGTTGTTCTAATTTAAAAGTGTTAGGTCGGCGGTAGTAATAAGGTTTCAAAAATTTTATTCTTTCGTCTTTGAACTCGATACATTCTAGTAGATAGTGAAATTCGTCGCCTATTTTGTTATTACATTTGTTACATATTCTGAGATTTATCGGTATTTTTGTCCAATTTCCTGTTTCTATAGGTAGATGGTGATTTCTAGTACGAAATTTTATCAAATAATGTAAAAACGTTTTGGGTGTTGACACAAGATATTTTTCAAATTTGAATTCATTTTTATACATTTTATAAAAGGTGCTATTACTAGAACTGTCAATACGTGTATACCATTCGTTTAGAAATAAATCGTATAGCTTTTGTCTGATAGTGAGTTTTAACCATTTACTATTTTGTAAATGATGTAACGTCCAAACATTAATAAGACCGCATTTAATCAAAATACGTTTAACATTGGAAATCCAGGGAAATTTTTTCTTCAAAGTTGCTTCATTGTATTGTTTGGATATTTCATACATACTGTTATAGATTATTGACGAGAGGTTTTTTGGTGAATTATTTGGATCATAGTCATTTAATCGTGACCAATACGTGACGATTTTTTCTTCTATATCGAGTGCTATTGGTTTACATCCTGTTTCTCCGTATACCATGTAATTGGGGGTTGATCGTTTTAGATTTAAGATATGTTTAAGAAATTTCAATTGGACGCGTTCTATGACATCCAGGTTACCATATCCCCATACTTCAGCCCCATATAACAATATTGGTTTTACAGTCTTGTTAAAAATATCAATTTGTAAGTCAATCGGGAGACTTAAACGGTTTGAATTCTTTATTAAACTATACATAGCTCTTGTAGCCTGGGAAGCAATATGACTTTTGCATTTTTTAAATGACCCACTTTTACTAAAATAAATTCCTAAATACTTGTATTCACTTACTATTTCTAAAGGTTCGCCATTTAATGTAAAATTATAAACCATTTGTCTTCCTTTTGCGAAAATGATAATTTTTGATTTCCCATTGTTTACTGTAAGTTTCCATTCTTTACAATACTGTTCATACAATTTAAGAGCATTTTGGAAGTCTTCTTCTGATTCTGATAAAATAACTGTGTCGTCGGCGTAAAGTAAAATAAATATCTTAAGGAATGTGTTTAATTCATTTACACGCTGTTCCCTTGTAACTGTGACCCCTTCTGTTTGATTGTTATTTAAGAAATAGTCATTTAAGTCATTTAGAAACAGTGAAAAGAGTAAGGGTGATAGGTTTTCGCCTTGCCTTACTCCTATATTACAGGAGAAAGATTGAGATAACATCGAGTTTACTCTTACACATGATTTGATATTTTGATACATATTTTTTATAAGAGTTAAACATTTACCGTTTATTCTGAGATTAAATATTTTTGCCATAACCCGTTTCTCCATACAGTATCAAAAGCTTGTTTCAAATCAATGAATGCACAGAACAGTTTTTTATTTCTATTATTAACATATTGTATAAGGTGTTGTAATATGAACATATTGTCGGAAGTAGAAAACCCCTTCCTAAAGCCGGCTTGACTATTATGTATTATGTCTGAGTCCTCTACATAACTAGTTATTCTATTATTTATTATACTAGTAAAAAGTTTCCCAAGACAACTGAGTAATGTTATTGGTCTATAATTTTCTGGTTTACTTGCGTCACCTTTATTCTTATAAATAGGGTTTATAATTCCAACTGTCCAAGATTCTGGAACGACTCCATTTTCAAATATAAGATTAAATAATTTTAAATATACATTTTTCATGAGTTGGTAAGAAACTTTAATTTGTTCATGTACTATTTGGTCTATACCACTGGCTTTGTTGTTTTTCAGAATTTTAATTGCTTTTTCAATTTCTTGGTTTGTTATAGGACGGTTTATGATATCATTTTGTTCGTTATTATTCGCGGTGGTATCAATTGAATCATCGTTTACATGGTTTACATTTTTAAAGAAATCATAAAGATCATCAAGATTCGCTTTAGTTGTACATGGGGAATGTCCACGTAAGATTTTCCAGTACTTTCTTGGGTCACTGTTATTTAGTTTACGTAGTTTTTCAATATTTTTGGCGTTTTGCTTATTTTTGAAGAATTTAAGAGTATTTTTGTATGTTCTGACACTTTCTTTTAATTTTGTTTTATTCGTATTTGATTTTCTAATTTTATATAAATATTTTGCTCTATGGAAATTTCGCCTTGCCTTTTTACATCGTGTTCCAAACCATGTTTGTTTTGTATTATCACCACTATTTTCATTTTGGGCTACTGTTTTATAACCAAATGTTTCTTTAGAAGTATCTACCAATAAGGACGATATACTTGCCACAATGTCGTCTGCTTGTTCTTGGTTAAAGTTATTATTAGTTTCATATTCCATTAGTTTTGTATAGATTTGATCTAACCTAGTTGTATCAATATTTTGTACATAATTTTCAGCTTGGGAGGTGTTCCATATTTTGATTGAAGGTTCACTTTGAATTGATTCATTTTGTTGAATGATAATGTCACTATTTAGTGTTAATATTACTGGATTGTGCGCATCAGACAGTAATGGACAAAAGTCATCAATATGAAGAGACTGGGTTGAATCGAAACAGCGAGAATTACAGACAAAATAGTCTATCGTACTGACACCTTTACACGTGGTGCTACCCCTGGTATCACCTGTTGTTCTACCATTTAAAATGTATAGACCATTTAACTGCAGGAATTCAGTCAATCTGTAACCATAATTGTTACAACGCAGATCGCAATTATTACGACATCGTGTCACATTTTTTGATGTGTCAAATCTAGTCATTTCTATATTGTATTCATCACTAAGCTCGTTTAGGTTTTGATCTTCAAATACTTCATTGTCTAGAATTATATAATCATTTAAAAGTTTGGTTCGAGAATTAAAGTCTCCAAACATGCAATGGTATTCATAATTTCTTGAAAGACGGGTAAAGTTTATTTGTATTTCAGAAAATGGATCGTCAACGGAGTATTCTGAATATTCAGGAGGAATGTACACTACACCGCATAAAATGTCCGAATCAGTTTTAATTAATTGTTTCGAGATTGTAAACCACATCACTAAATCACAATCGGAATCAATTACAGAGATATATTTTGATATAGTTTTGTTTACCGCAATAGCGATACCTCCAGATTTTCGTCTTGTGATTATTTTTCTGTATTTAAAGAACATATCATGTGTTTTTCTTTCGATATGGTCCAATGAATCCGCTTTAATTTCTTGAAAACCTATTATATCATGCTCATTTACATAATGTGTGAATTCCGGGCAGTGCAATTTTGATTTCAATCCGCATACGTTGAGCGATAACATTTTAAGATTCTGCGAGGAACTTACAAAACTACTGTCGCAATTCATATTTAACGTTTCAGCGTTGCGCGTGTTTTCGTCACTAAGGACACCGTTTAACCTATGATCACCCGTATATGAGGGATGAGAAGACATTCCCGTGCTTGAATTTGTATTGTGCGAATTACAACTTTGGGTTTCGCTAGTTGTATTAGTGTTTCCATTTTCATTTATAACTAAGTTATTTGTGTCTGTGGTAACTCGAGAAATGTTATTTTCAACATGGCGCGTTTCAGCTAAATGCTCCGTTTTATCATACAGTGACACGTTTGTATAATACGTATTTTCGTTAGATTTCACAGGTGAAGGGAGATAATACCTTATAGTTTGAGGATAATACATGTATACAACAGGAATTGCGTTGGCCGCATACATCATGTTATAACACGGTACATATACATATGAGTACAAACACACATTTCCTAACTGGGTTCCCAGATAAGGTCTATACACGTTATTACACAGCCCATAATACCAGGCATTTAAATTAATACTCTCATGGTTTGTATCAATGTTATGAATGGTATTATGCGCTATATAAGTAGAGTATAACGGTTGTTTATATAAGGCATCGCAATACGAGTACATATGATAATCAAAATAATACTGTGAATTATTTTTGCAACAATAAATATCATTGTCATTTGTAGAGTAACACTCCCTTGGTACCGGGATATCATGTTCATTCAAACAAACAGTTTGTTTATGCTGTAACTGCTCGCTGTTACATGCACTTCCTAGCACGTGTCCATTGTCAATATTCGGAAGCTGTGTTTTATGGGAACAATTGGCCTTGTACTTACACATACACCGATTTAAAGGGCTTTGTCTCGCACACAAGTTCTGTTCGACACCGCTCGAATGTAAACAATGTTTAAATGCACAACATTGACGGATAGGGTCAATATTTAAATCAAGACAGTCTCGAGAAAAGCATGACTCTCCACACCTGTCCTAGTTTGTAATGTATGGTTGAGGTTCTTCCATAAGTTCCTGGGTTTTGTGGTCCGATGGAGTCGCAAACGAAGCGCGAGCAACGTCAGTGCTGGTATCTGAGTGTTCGATGGTCACAGCACTGCTTTGAGAATCCCCAAAGTTAATATTTGAACTATGAGTCTGTTCAGGTACGTAACGTTTAACCGATGTTTCTAGATCGAGTGGTGAGCGATCCTTACGCTTTTGTTGCACTGACCTTTCGTCGTCCATGTTGAGTTGGCTGAAACGATTTGGTGTTTCAAAATTTATAAGCCTGGGTTGAGTTGGCCGTTGGTCATGTGGTCTGTAGTTGTCGTATCGCGGTGGGTGGGGTTGTCCATGGTAACGGTTTTGTTGTCTCTGTGCTGGAAGATATGCTTGTCGTTGTAACACTTGCCTATTGCCTAATTTGTCCACATAAACGCCTGTGTTTGGATTATATAAAGTGTTATTTACGTACAATCTATCCTTAACAAGCTTTACGTCATGATCTAGGTCCGCAAGTTTTCTTACCACAGGGTACAACTGTTTTCTTCGTGCTTCGATTTCCTTTGGGTAGTGTTCATGCACTTTGATTGGTGCCTGTTTCTTATTTAAAATAGTACCCGCTTTACGAACAGCGTCACGATCACTGAATTTTTCAAACTGTGCTACAATAGGTCTTGGGCGTCTCGTTTCCAAGACTCGAGCAGGGTTACCCACCCTGTGAACTCGTTTGAATGTAATGGTCTCTACAGTAACAGGGGCTTCATTGTATATGTCAACATCATCCTGCAGACGCTTCGAAGCCACGCCCCCTATAGTTACGGGTATTCGTTGTTGCTACGCAAGACAAGCTTGCATTAAAATGGCGTCTAATACGGAGATGTCGAGTGATGCTCTTGATACAATTCCGTTAAATTTTTCGCTTTTAGTCAATGTTTTGAAAATTTTGTGAAACATAATTATGTGCCTACTTAAAACTTGCAAATCGAAGAATTTTACGTAAACAGTTACTAAATCAGAGCCAAGCAGTGTCCGAATAAGCAGACACTCACAAGCGTAATTTTGCCGCTCAATCAGAATGTTTCTTTTTATCTAAATAGCTATTTATGTATAGTTTTTGCGCCAATCGGGAATGACCTGGCTTGAAAGATACACCCTTTATTGTAACAAAGAAATCATTAAGGGTTAATACATATATTTACATATACACGGTATAATGGAATCTTCCATACACTATAGCATTTCATCTTCCGTATACGTTCGTATGATAGTGTGTTTAATAAATAATCGAAATCAAATGTGCGTAAAAAAATATTTAAGTAAAGTTACAAGACCTCTGGAAGATTTTCTGCGTCGGGTTTTTATTGATGTCTTCCGTGTGATCTACCGCTTATGGCGGGGACATACATTTTGTTGATTACTTACGACTGAGGCTGTAGTTGATTGCAACTTCCGCAAAAAAATAGCGCTACGTTAACAGAGATGAATGTGAATCTTTCAAATCCCACATCGCTACGTAATACATGATTTGTCATTACCGGTCAGCATATCAACAAAAATGGACAATCACGCGTTATTAAGTAAAAAAATATCGTTTTCTAACATAACGTTAAAACTGTCGGGTCAAGTGCAATAAGTGCTACACAGATTTCATATGCACCATTATACAAGAAATAAATAAGCCCTAGATTATAAGTTAGTTAAAATTCCAATATGTTATATACTTTGATTCGTATCTCGGACATCAGTCGGGGACAAGTGATATACCGCGGTGTCTTGTTAATTGTCAATAATCAATGTGACACATAGCGGTTTCCGCCAGGACAGGGGAACAGTATGGGGTCAGTTAATTGCTATAAATGTTTTGTAGTAATGTGTATATATCCGATACTTTGAAATAAACTTGTACATGTATATATCTATCATGATTTACAATAGCTGTCAGGACCATACAGTAGCCTACATATGTTTAAAAAAAATTGTATAAGCTTTGGAGATTGAATGCATTTAGCACCACAAGGGCATCAACTAAAAAGTGCTTTAACTATTACATAGACCACAAACAACATAATGTTCAATATTATTAAAACACTTCACAATCATCTTTGATGGGAAATACACACATTCTCGTTATTTGGGGGTTATGTGTCCTTATTCTATTAACATGCATGATATCAAATAATAAAATAATTTCACGAGTCAATGGTATATATTTTTTAACAACATTCATATCAAATTAAAGACGAAGCTTTCTAGTTTCACAACATGTAATTATTTCAAATTAGATTAATGTAAATATCAATGATATAACTTTTAAATCAGACTATATTTGAGACAAAATATACATATATAGCTACTACTTCCGAGGCCTTATGGATTTAATAAATTAATTAACTTTCATGACATTGCTACCAAATTAAAGTTGAAGTTCTCTAGTTTTTAAACATACCAGAATTTTAAAAATGTGTTCAATATTAATGAAATAAGGCTTAATTGAATATTGCGCAATTTACATTGATTTTAGCTTGTCTAATGTCCAGTTTGTCTAACAAGATGGCGGCGATAAATCGTTGCCCAAATGCTGCAATCTGATTGGCTAACGCCACCTGTCAATCAAAATCGGCAGAAAGGTCAATTATAGGACGCAAATGGTATCATGTATGTAATTCAAGTAATAATACAAGAACAACATTTATTATAACATAATTCGACTTTAATTTATATATACGACATATCCTAACATATGTGATGTTCATAATTACTATATAGTATCATTAAAAATCATTACAACATGTTACTTAATTAGTTCGTATTTCTGTTCAATTACACTCTCAGCGCCAGTTCTTAATGGAAGGGAGGTAATACAAGTATTTTTATCCAAAAATTGGTCATAACTTATGTTTTATCATTCCAATTGTACTGAAATTCACATAATAAACCCGAAATACTATTATTTATCATTTAAGACCGTTTAAACGTCTTATGTATGCATTTTTATTGAGTTATAGGGCCAGTTCTCTTCGAATCTATCGATTGTCGAGCGCCAGTTCTTAATGAAAGGGAGGTAATACATGTATTTTATCCCAAAATTGGTCATAACTTATGTTTTATTGATCAAATTGGAATCAAATTCACACAATAAACCTGAAATACTATTATTAATAATTTTAAAGTACTGTATAAAAACATCATATTTGTGTTTGTTTATTGAGTTATAGGGCCAGTTCTTATCCCTAGGGCCAGTTCTTAAGACCATTTTCGAAAATAGATTCAACACCTTTTAGGGATAGATACATTAATACGACCCTCTAGCTATTTTTTATTTATTGCCAAATTGTTTAATTATTGTATCAAATTAAATTTTTAAGCTCGTTTTTTTTTCAAGATACACGTTTTGGACGTAAGTAAAAAGGGAATCCACTCGATCGAAATTCTTAAATACATAATTACGATTAGGCCTAAGGAAGATCTCAGGGTACTAGTATAGCATTTTAGTTTTACTAACGTTATATTTCTATGTCATATAGGGCAAACATACATGTAAGCATACAAATAATAAGCGGCAACACCCTGTAAGATAGTTTAGAACAAGTTTTATTATTAAACTAGACTTTAGTGACATGGCAAAATAACGGAAATATGCATCACAGTCGTACAGCTTCCAATACTGATAACGCTTATTTTTTATTCTGATTGTTATTGTAAATTTACGTCGGCTTTTACATGAAACATTTTAATATATTTCTAGTTGTAGATGTTGTTGTTAAAACAAACTCTAGTCGTTTTCTTGTAGAAAATTCTTGATAAATTTGCGCTTCTTGTATTCTCTGCTTTTGTTAAATCCGTATTTGTCCGCGGTCCGCAGTCCGCACTCGTTGGTCCGCATTTTATACCTCGGCGTGTAAGACACCGCTCGTCACGTGATCCCCATGAGATTAAGGCTAATTTCAAACCATTAGAATCTAAACGATAACTCCAAACCATTAGAATCAGTTTTTACAACCGTGTTGTACACGGATATAAAAATTATTTCTGCGGTCCGAAACACTAGCAGGTTGGCGTTTAGCCACACAATTTTTGTCAACATCATGTACCAATCTATAAGAATACTTGATGCCCTTTATGTGATATATCACCAATCCATTAGAATACATGTGGCCCTATATATGTAATATATCCGTACCAATCAATTACAATACTTGTATGTGATATATCCGTACATGTTTTATACGCCCAATCCCTTAGAATAAGTGGGTTCCTACATGTTTATATGTCCAATCCCTTAGAATACGTAGGTTCCTACATGTTTTAAATGTCCAATCCCTTAGAATACGTAGGTTCCAACATGGTTTATATGTCCAATCCCTTAGAATACGTAAGTTCCTACATGTTTATATGTCCAATCCCTTAGAATACGTAAGTTCCTACATGTTTTATATGTCCAATCCCTTAGAATACGTGGGTTTCTACATGTTTTATATGTCCAATCCCTTAGAATACGTTGGTTTCTACATGTTTTATATGTCCAATCCCTTAGAATACGTGGGTTCCTACATGTTTTATATGTCCAATCCCTAAGAATACGAGGGTTTCTACATGTTTTATATGTCCAATCCCTTAGAATACGTGGGTTTCTACATGTTTGTATGTCCAATCCCTTGGAATACGTAAGTTGCTACATGGTTTATATGTCCAATCCCTTAGAAGACGTAGGTTCCTACATGTTTTATATGTCCAATCCCTTAGAATACGTAAGTTCCTACATGTTTATATGTCCAATCCCTTAGAATACGTATAGGTTCCTACATGGTTTATATGTCCAATCCCTTAGAATACGTGGGTTCCCACATGGTTTATACGTCCAATCCATTTGAATGCGTAGGTTCCTACACAGTATATATGTCCAATCCATTAGCATATATGGGCTCATACATGGGTTATACAAACATGTACAGCTAATCCACCAGGATACACGTTCTACAACATGTGTTACATTGCCAATCCACCAGGATACGCGTTCTACACCATGTGTTACATTACAAATCCACCAGGATACACGTTCTACACCATGTGTTACATTACAAATCCACCAGGATACACGTTCTACACCATGTGTTACATCACCAAACCACCAGGATACACGTTCTACAACATGTGTAATATTACCAAACCACCAGGATACACGTTCTACAACATGACTTTGTGTTACATCACCAAACCACCAGGATACATGTTCTACAACATGTGTTACATCACCAAACCACCAGGATACACGTTCTACAATATGTGTAATATTTCCAAACCACCAGGATACACGTTCTACAATATGTGTAATATCACCAATCCACCAGGATACACGTTCTACAACATGTGTAATATCACCAAACCACCAGGATACATGTTCTACAACATGTGTAATATTACCAAACCACCAGGATACACGTTCTACAACATGACTTTGTGTTACATCACCAAACCACCAGGATACACGTTCTACAACATGTGTTACATCACCAAACCACCAGGATACACGTTCTACAACATGTGTAATATTACCAAACCACCAGGATACACGTTCTACAACATGACTTTGTGTTACATCACCAAACCACCAGGATACATGTTCTACAACATGTGTTACATCACCAAACCACCAGGATACACGTTCTACAATATGTGTAATATTTCCAAACCACCAGGATACACGTTCTACAATATGTGTAATATCACCAATCCACCAGGATACACGTTCTACAACATGTGTAATATCACCAAACCACCAGGATACATGTTCTACAACATGTGTAATATTACCAAACCACCAGGATACACGTTCTACAACATGACTTTGTGTTACATCACCAAACCACCAGGATACACGTTCTACAACATGTGTTACATCACCAAACCACCAGGATACATGTTCTACAACATGTGTTATATTACCAATCCACCAGGATACATGTTCTACAACATGTGTTACATCATCAATCCACAATACATGTTCTTCAATTAACAAGGTAGGTACCACACATTCTAAGGGATTGGTCGTTGTATCGACTCACCATTCATTAATACACTCAATGACTTTAAAAACGCCTCACCTGATTCAAAGCCAAATATCGCTTAAAGTAATTTAGTTATTGCAAAATCATTTTGCATTTGTATTAATTGATCTCTCCTATGTTTAAATCAGTTCAGTTTGTAATAAAATGGTGTCTCGTTTTTTTCTGGTAATGCTGCAAGCGCACTCACCCTAAGCAAAAGTGTGGGATTTTCAATACCGACTATAGGCGCAATTAATCCTGAAATGCGGGATGACATTCGTCTACGAAGTCCTTAAACAAACCTCCTCTCACTTATATGATGTTCACAATAATATCTAGCGCATGTTTAAATACAAAAACCACATGTCAATTTTTAAAATGAGCATGAACAGAGTCAATAACATAAGAACGTCCAAACATTTAGACAGGCATTCAAAATCACCAAGTTTTAAGTTTTATTACAAATATTGGCAAATTCAAAATCTAATCTTATCCTTTTGAACATGTTGAACATTAACAGTCGAAATGAGGTAAGTTGGTGGTTGCATTGAAATAAAACAGTATTATAAAAACTTGCTATGCTTTAATACAAGCGTAGAAAGCATGTTTTCGACGGATTTGTGTGCATACACTGTCTAACATATATGAGCACAATAAGAGAAATGCCACGCATATCCGGTATTAAAAATTCCACACTTTTTCCTAGGGTAAGTGCGCTTGCAGTATTCCCAGAAAATAACGTGATAACATTTTATTACAAACTAAAGTGAATTATACGAAGGTTAGATTATTTAATAAATAAGTACATGTGTATACTGATTTTTTTAATAAAATAAATAATTTAAGCGATATTGGACTTTGAATTAGGTGAGGCGTTTTTAAAGTCCTTGAGTGTATACATACATGTAATACAAGGTATTGGCAATTTATATTAATTGATGAGAGACCAGGGAATCGATAGACCCCTATGGTTGAAACAACATAGAAACAATTCATTCTTAAAATTAAATATACATTCTAAGGTATGCTTAATCCAAATTTGTTGGTACATGTACAAAAGTCGGGTCCTCAGCTCACTCACTTGTGCGTGCAGGCACCTAACTTCTTCTGTTAATCTTGGATAAACAACATAACTTGACGTCGTAGTGAACTTATTTGACATTAATGTACTCATGTAAATAATGTCACAGACCGAATTTCATTACCAAATTTGTGGACAGATCTAACAATGATTTTCGGTTAGCTTGATATCAGTCCGACTGTTTACGTTGTGTGCTGCCTAGCCTGTCCGATTATCTTTTATCTTTTTGCAATAATAACTTGAGGAAAGTCACCTATATTGTTTTTATAATGGCATCTACATTGTATCATCATTGGTATTTCTGGCTTTCTCTGACTAAATAAAATTCGTCAAAATCGTCCAGATATTTTACTTGTTAGCATCTTACATAATTAGGCAGTAACTTGGTCACATCATGATTTCATCGTGACGTGCTGAAACTTTATTACAACTTAGTACTGTTACATTTTCACGCTTCACACTTACTGCATCTACAATGTCTGTTGACATAATATATGATACGACTGATACAATATTTTTATAGCGCATTTTCTTTGCGACGCACGATCACACTCGGGCACTTTACATAGTGATGCAGCCAAAAGATCGCATGTGCATCCTATACCCGTGCAGATACTGACGATAGCTTGATCTGACGAGAGGGACTGACTGAGAGAAAGCCCCCGAATGGAGAGAGAGACATTAGATACAGGCACTGAAGGAATGCGCCTGGCTCTTATTTCGAATAATCAACCTGGTTCTCTTGAATATACCTGGAGTATAGCATCGATAAAGCCCATACCGTCAGATATAGCAGGAAATACGAATGGATTTTCAGAAATATTCAGTTCCCATTCAGGGATTGCACCCGCGACCTCTGGATTGACAGCTCAGTGCGTTATCACTAAGCCATGACCGTTATACATGAAGCATACATCTCCTTCGAATACCGCTCCTCGTTCGATGTACAGCGAGATGCGTTCGAACAAAAGAAATGTTCCATTCAAAATTCAAGTACAGCTCCCTTATCAAATATGTTAATATACAACATGTACGAGGGTCATTCAATAAATTCGTATACTGTGTTACTAGTAATCATTTTAACATCCGATGACACAAAGAAAAACAAACTGTTTCACGATAAACTACAGCCTTATGGACACAAGTGCTGAAAATATTGCGTGAAACAACGCATTTTGAAAGAAAATATGACTAAAATATAAATTTCCCCATACGGGTACCACCACACACCGTAATGTATTATCTGACGTCAGCGACGTTATTGACGTTTTGCTGATTCTCAAATGGTAGCCCGAAATGAAATTATGTTATTAACATAGAAATAAACATAAACATTCAGATTGTATATGATTTAACATATCTTCCACAATATCTTATATAGTCTACGTTAAGGATTAAGGCTTGGCATAATGGTTGTATATAAACATGAAAACACCTCGCACATTTCGAGCAGCTCTTGTACACGTGTCTGCTGTGTTTTTCCAAACCCGATGTACAATTCAATAATCGTATGAATTTCCGTGCGTAAAGAAATAGACATTTTGATGTTATTGAAATATATTGAATGACCCTCGTATACTAAAAGACAAACTTTTAAAATATTGTATAATACTTGAGCTTGTCACAAAGTTTCACATAAATTGTTACTGTGTTCATACATTTTAATGAATAGATTACCATTATGTTTTGGTTGTTACAATGTATTTCGAAAGCTTTCTATCATCCGGTGGAAGCAACGGTTACATTCGTCTCTCATCTTTTACCAAACGCTGACACGGTACAGTATTTAGGTTCGAATTGCACTTTACAATCAAATTAATGTTTTTCTTTCCCAACTGCGCCTTAAATGCCGTGTGGGGGTCTTAAAAAAGTTGCCTCGTACAGATAGTTTGTATGGGTTGTTGCGATAGCCAAGTTGTCTAATGCGTTCGTTATTATTGACTTTTCTACCCCTAACCAGAAGACGCTTATTGTGATTATGATTGTGAGTTTCTCGGCATTTCCCCACTGTCATCCGGCAAAGTGTAGAAATGTTTTAGATGTTGTGTGTTTTTGTTATGAGTATCTTTTTATAATCCACTTGTTGGGTAGCACGGTGCTAGAGTAGATAACGCTCTTGGGTACTGATCGAGAGGTCCCTTGTTCGAATCTCAGCCGGTACATTCGATGAATTTCAGTGTTTCCTATGCAACTGGAGATGAACTGGTCGATAACACAGGGGTAGTCTCATCTGTGTCAGTGCTATACATCGGGGACGTTAAAGAACCAATGAATCTTTTCGGAATGAGCTAGGGCAGCGCATCCGGATTCCTTGAATCACACAATGTTTGTGTCTGTTTCCTCGAAACCGGAGGTCATTGGTCAATTAGGCAGGACAAAAACTGGATTGCAACGCAAGACCGCCTTTCTCAGTCAAACGAAAAAGTATTCAATTTGCACAAGTACAAGATGAATCCCCACATGGTCATAAGCACGAATTGCACGTCCATCACACCTCCCGATAACTGCTCTGAGTGCTCAGTGCATTATTGGTTTTAATGTCGCTTTTGAAGGTAATTTGTTATTACCATCAGCTTGTAGACAAACGGTCTTTAATTACTGTACATAACTAACAATTCTATATTGAAAAGATTGGTGTTAACTTAGCAAAGGCATGTACGAGTAATTGCGGAATACTTTATAAGTATTTCCGAAAACAACGGAGGTGCCCTAGATTAGTGCTATACAAAATGTATACGTAACTATAAGTGCTATATATTTTTATAAATACAGAAGAAATAGATTTTAAAATATTGTTTCTTTTCTTTTACTGGTTCAATAGACAAAAGCTTCATACTATTCTCAAAACATCACAAATCTTAGAAAAATGGCAATAAACGATTTCCATTTCCCGACTTGGAAGTATAACCAATGTAGGAACTCGTGTACTCTAAGGGATTGGATGTATGAAACATTGTAGGAACCAATGTATTCTAAGGGCTTGGACGTATGAAACCTTGTAGGAACCAATGTATTCTAAGGGATTGGACGTATGAAACCTTCGGGAACCCATGTTTTCTACTGCATGGATTGGATGTATAAACACTTCATAAACCGATGCTTCTACTGGATTGGACGTAAAACCAGTGTAGGAACTCATGTATTCTAATGGATTGGACGTATACACCATGTAGGAACTCATGTATTCTAATGGATTGGACGTATACACCATGTAGGAACTCATGTATTCTAATGGATTGAACGTATACATCATGTAGGAACTCATGTATTCTAATGGATTGGACGTATACACCATGTAGGAACTCATGTATTCTAATGGATTGGACGTATACACCATGTAGGAACTCATGTATTCTAATGGATTGGACGTATACACCATGTAGGAACTCATGTATTCTAATGGATTGGACGTATACATCATGTAGGAACTCATGTATTCTAATGGATTGGAATTATACGTCATGTAGGAACTCATGTATTCTAATGGATTGGACGTATACACCATGTAGGAACTCATGTATTCTAATGGATTGAACGTATACATCATGTAGGAACTCATGTATTCTAATTGATTTGACGTATACACCATGTAGGAACTCATGTATTCTAATGGATTGGAATTATACGTCATGTAGGAACTCATGTATTCTAATGGATTGAACGTATACATCATGTAGGAACTCATGTATTCTAATTGATTGGACGTATACACCATGTAGGAACTCATGTATTCTAATGGATTGAACGTATACATCATGTAGGAACTCATGTATTCTAATTGATTTGACGTATACACCATGTAGGAACTCATGTATTCTAATGGATTGGAATTATACGTCATGTAGGAACTCATGTATTCTAATGGATTGAACGTATACATCATGTAGGAAATCATGTTTTCAAAGGGATTGGACATATCAGATAACCATGTATACATAGGAACCACGTATTCTAAGGGATTGGACGTATATAAACTATGTAGGAACCCATGTATTCTAAGGGATTGGACATATAAACATGTAGGAACTTACGTATTCTAAGGGATTGGATGTATTGACCATGTAGGAACTCCTGTATTCTAAGGGATTGGACGTATTAACCATGTAGGAACTCATGTATTCTAAGGGATAGGTCGTATTAATCATGTAGGAACTCATGTTTCCTTAGGGATTGGACATATAAACCATGTAGGTACCCACGTATTCTAAGGGATTGGACGAATTAACCAAGTAGGAACTCATGTATTCCAAGGGATTGGACGTATAAACCTTGTAGGAATGCATGTATTCTAAGGGATAGGATGTATGAAATCTTTATGAACCCATGTTACTGTATTCTAATGGATTGGTGGTTGGTAAATGCTAAGTGCCATCAAGTAAACAGCGTTAATGCCCCGCAGAAATGTTTGTTCTTTCTTTATATATCCGTGTTGTAGAAACTGATTCTAATGGTTTGGAGTTTTCGTTTAGATTCTAATGGTTTGAAATTAGCCTTATCCCTAATGGATTGAGAGAAGTCAGTCAAGATCGAAAAGTGAAAGTCGCATGATTTTTCGTTATAGTGAGAAAATTCGAAATGATGCTTCTTGAAATGTTATTTCTTCTTTTTTGTTATTTGATACCATTGGAAGTCACCGGTAAGCCCATTTGTCTTACTTGTCTTTCATTCGAGTCTGACATGATGATGATGAAATTAACCAAATTGAAAATTACAAATGAACTTATTTAAGTAAATCAGTATTTTGCAGTAAAATCGTTGCCATATAAAGATCTGTGTTGTTAAATTATGATTTTCTTATCTTTATCTGAAACCTGTTTTGGCGAACCAAGGCTTACAAAGGGTCTAAAATAAAGTATTCGTAAGTGTCTAAAAATAGATCCGTCAGACGTCTCGATCTTTCTATATTGGAAAACCCAACATAGTTTTATTGGTGCTAAAAATAGATAGGAAAAACCCATACTGGTTGTTTATAGGTTACAAACCACTAAATTAAATTGTTCTTTAGCTCAATGTAAAGTGACAATTGTCAGCCCCAGATTATATCATGTTAAAAACTATGGCCAATTCACAGACCTATATCATTGAAAAGCAGTATGTTTAAGGGGGTCATGTTTAATATAAGTGTAACTTTATGTATTTCTGCATATGTATCCTGTAGTTCCCTATTTTCGGGCATCTAAGCACAAAAATGATTTTAAAAGCATTTTAAAAAACTTTTTGAATTTTTTAATTAGAGGAAAATATGACTAAACCACTTAAGCAAAACATGCAATCAACAAAAACACGAAAAAAATAACTTGTATGGTCTATTTTTAGCATCACATCAAGTGACCTCCATAATCTGAGTTCAAGTGAACTTTCTCGTATAGTCGTCATTTTCGTATTGTGCCTCGACTGGTACTCTTACAAACTTTATATTGAGCCCAATTTGTAATATTGTCCTTCAACCACACGTGTAAATTCTCATTTGTGGTTGAAAAATCATTCAAAAAAAAGTTTGAGCAAGAATAATATGGGTTGTTTCCCTTTTTTGAAATGTTCGCCATTTTTTAGTTTTTTTCGAAATTTTCGTTTTTTGCCCAAATCTGATTTATTTTTTTGAGGAAATCAACTAAAATATGTTAAAACTATCAAAATAATTCAAAATCATAACTCAGAAACGAAGTTTTGATGCTTGCCGAAAATACGAGAAAGCACGACGATACGAGAATCAGGGATAATTAAGTACAGAAAAACACAACACTGGGTTCAATTATACTGTCCCTTTAATTTGTAGAATCTGATGTGTCATTATTCATTCTAACACTGTCTGAATTTTGTTCCATGTAAACGTATAGAACTGAAGCATTATCTAATAAACGGTATATCACGGTAGAATTTCGGCTGTTTAACTTATCTCTCGCGTATAATTCGCGATTTTTATCAATGAAATTTACGTCTTGTTTATTTTATGACGTCATGAATTGTGACGTCGCTGTAGAGAGCGACATTTTGTGTAATTTTCTTTTTGTAGCGTTTCTGTTTATTGATTCGATTATATTCACATTCTAGCAACATGTTATTGCATGTATCGATTCATATGCGTAAACGTGAAATACGTAATTGGACGTTGGTTTTAAATAAGCATTAGTTTGGCGACAAATAAAGATAATACTTTTTTATTAATAGTAAAGCTTAAAAATTCAGGGGCGTACGTTACGATTCTTTGAACCGTGGAAGTTGCCTACGGCCTTCGTGATTAATTCCTACGCATATGAACTCTAAACCGTTATCTATTCACCGGTATATCACGCAAAACAGCGATCTATTTCCTAAATATGACTATGTTCTTTATATATATAATGAGTCCAATAGAAGTTCTAACAAAGAATTTGCTTCCAATGGAATAAATGGACTGAAGTTAATAGACCAAACTGAACAGATCTGAACAGACTCAGACAGACTGTGACCTGAAATAAACAACAATAACTCCCAGTCATACATGTACATAATCATATGATGTTCCTGGAAATAACCATACATGGTTAACGGAACATTACAGAAAGTGAAATAACCATTTCTGTATCTGTATAAAATACTCGAAAGTATCTCATTAATGAGAAAAAGTCTTTGAGTGTGTGTGCGACTTGATGTTAATGATGTTATTTGCACGAATTTAGTCTATAGTCCGATAGGGCACTTTTTAATGTTTTATTTTCTTTAATAGTCACTAATGAATCTGGTAAAGAGTTCCAGTCACGGATAGTTTGAGGCACATACGAATATTTATAAGTGTCAGTGTTACTTGATGTTTGTATTACCGATTTGGAGTTTGAGTGTCTTTGTTGGCGTTGGTTTAGTTCCAGGATGTCATTAGCGGGGACAGCACCAATGTACATACATTATAATCATTAATAAGTCTAGTGGCCGACTTCACAGGTAATCGTACAGGTTTACAATTAGATTAAAAACAATCAAAATACAGAGTACATCAACTATACAAAACTCACCAATTTGTGGTACTGTTCAAACACGTCCGTCTTTCTCCCTTGATGTTCAGTGGATGCTATTAGCTCTGATATATTAACATTACAATGTGCTCAGAAATGGATGTGATAATTATGAAGAAATTTAAAAGTCTATACTGCCGTTTTACATATTTTTATGCCCCCCTATCGATAGATGGGGAGGCATATAGTGATTCACCTGTCCGTCCGTTCGTCCGTCCGTCCTGGTTAACCCAAATTGACCGTTTCTTCTAGCATTAATATGGCTTGCTACAAAGCTTTCATACTTGCATGGATGTTGTGTATGAACACTCTCCACACGCCAGTATCACCTAACCCCATTTTGACCTTCACCTTGACCTAATTTTGGACTTAGACTTATTTATGGACAAGGCTTCCACAGGGGGCATAAGCGTTTATTGAACGCAGTCTTGTTTTTTGTATCTTTTTATTTTTCACATGTAGTGTTCAATACATACAAGCATATGTAGATTAAAGAATAGATATACATATAACATGCTAACATTCAATATTATAGGCTATAGTGTCTACACAACAATAATATAATCAATGCTAATATGTTTGGTTCTATCTAAGCAAGTCAAATACTATGTTTTATAAATTAAATTGGCCAATAGCATGCCGTAATATATATTGAAATCTGATATAAAATTAGGAGTGCCTATAATATTAGAATTCAGCTAAGATTTTTTATAAGTTATCTTTGAAACATATTTTACTTATCCTGTCAAAGTTTAAATTATATATTGAGCACAACATATGATAAAAAGATTTATTTGAAGAATTTGAAAAAAAAGAACAAAGCCTGTGTCAGGTCACAGATTTAACCTTGCATATACCCATAAAATATCTACAATTGTTTGTACTTACACACACTGAGTATTATGTACATGCTTTGTAATTCCAAAGCTTTTAACAGAGTTATTGCTACATACTGTGCTGAGACTTATACCATAAAAAGAAGAAAAGAAAGAGAAAAAAAGGAATATACGTAGCAAACAACAACTACCATGGTGCATGTTACTAATACTATAGTAAAACAATATACATATATATATATATTGCTGCATATATTTTCAAGTGTTGCGTGGCTGAACTGGTTGGTCAATTTGGTCTACACGTAACAGTGTACATAAACTACCCCACAACATTTTAAACTTATTTTCTGTGAACCTAATAGTGGCCAGATATTTTTCTGTCTTGATATATTGTAACAATTTTCTACTAAATGCATTAATATTTAATTCAACGGACCCTGTTTTACATTGAAATATGTACATCTTAACAAATAATAGTAATAAGGTAGTAGAAGTGTGGAGCAAAGGGTTTCCTAAAATAATATCCACCTTTGTCCAATTAGTACTGAAATTTGGAATGAGTCTCACGAGCCAGGTTTTAACTTGTTCTAAAAATACTTGGGTTTTAGGGCATTCATAAAACAGATGAGATATTGATTCCACCTCTCGGTTACAAAAACCACAAAGATTGTTGTTTACTATGCCCATTTTTGACATTAAAGAATTTGTGCCTAAAATTCTATGATTAATTCTAAACTGTAGCCATTGAAGTTTTGAATCTTTTGTTACTTTAAAAGGAGATGCGTATACATGTTTCCAGTAAATATTATTGTTATTCAGCTCCCCATTCCATTTTGCCTTTGACTTAGTTTCAGACTTGTTGAGAATAAGAATATCGTAAAATACCCTGCACCCTTTTTGTGTGCTCATAATGTATGAGATATATAGTGGCTGTACTGGGTTAATCAATTTAATCAAGGTCTGGTCTAAATTAGCCTTATTCATAAAATGTCTAATCGAGTTAATTAATCCTCTATATTGCAAAAAGTTACATTGTATATTTAACGTGTTTCTGACAAAATCAAATGAGTAAAAGTTCCCGTAGAAGGTCGTTAACTAACAGTATCCCTTTTTCTAAGAATTTGTTATAGCAAAAGGTTTTACCTCCGATTTTGAAGATTTTATTATACCATAATGGCGATAATGATAAATCTTTCAGTGTGTTGACTTTAACATTATTTGTCATAATGGAGTAACCCTGAAAAACATGTTTCCAAAAAGTGTTTCTGACTGTTGGTATTTTAGATTGTACGATGTCTCCACCATAGTTTGCAATCTTATTAAGAAAAGGGAACATGTTTTGTACTAATGTACTGTACTTTGATTCACTTAATAATATGCGCCGAATCCAAGTTCATTTTAAACTATACATAAAGTTTTCTATGTCCATAACTCTCAATCCCCCATCACTGTAACTCTGTGTTATGGTAGATCTTTTTACTTTGTCAGGACCATTTGACCAAAGAAAGTTAAAAAATATATTTTTAATTTCTAATATGGTTTTTTCGTCTGGATTCGGTAAACTTATTATTAAGTGATTAAGTTTGGCGAGGGCTAAGGATTTGATAACAATATTTTTTCCTATTGGTGTGAGTAATCTTTTTGACCAAGCTGCTAGCATCGTTTTGATATCTTGTATTTTTTTGTCATAATTTATTTTTAAGGTTTCATTTAAATTGGTAGAAAAAGTTACTCCTAGTATTTTGAAGGTGTTTTTTTCCCAACTTAAACCTGCATCTAGACATAGTGTTCTTTCACTATTTTTCATTGAGCCTATCCAAATTGCTTTGGTCTTATCTACATTAACAGCCAGTCGGGAAATTTCTGCATATAATTTTAACCCTAATAGAGTTTGACGAAGAGATTGTTCTGATCCGTCTAAAAATAACGATGTATCATCAGCATATTGCGATACTAAAAATTCTATTTCAGTTATATTTATACCTCTTATGCTATTATTTTATTTGAGGAGAATAGCTAAAATTTCTGCACATATGATAAAAAGGTATGGGGATAAGGGGTCTCCTTGGCGACAACCACGAGATATATTGAACCAATCTGACATATGACCGTTAACTATAACACATGACATTATATTATTATAGAATAGCTTGATCCAATTAATTAGGTTTGGACCGAAGTTGAAAAATTTCAAAGCTTGATACATAAAATTCCAGGAAATAGAGTCGAAGGCTGCTGCAAAATCAATTAATAAAATCATACCCGGGATGTTATGTTTTTCTGTATAATACATTACATCATAAATTAGTCTGATATTATCGCCAATGAAAATCAGGCAAAAATCCACTTTGGTCTACACTAATTATCTTTTTTAAGACAGTTTTTAATCTGGCTGCAATAGATGCTGAGGCGATTTTATATGATACGTTTAGCAAGGAAATAGGATGCCAGTTTTTAAGAAATGATTTATCCTTATCCCCTTTAGGGATGCATGTAATGATGCCTAATTTTTGTGTCATAGATAATTCACCTGTTCTAAAGCCTTCATTGATAGAGTGAACCAAAAAATGGCCGATATCACTCCAGAAAAATTTGTAAAAAGATGAAGTAAAGCCGCTGCTACCTGGAGACAAATTATTTGACATATTTTTCAAACTAGTAAGCATTTCTTGATATGTTAAATCTTTTTCTAAAAGTTCTTGGTCTGTACGTGTCTGATATTTTTGAAACGTTATTTGCATTCAGTAATTCGTTTTACATATGTCGCGACAACGCGTAAATACCAGAACTACCGATAGAGTAAATTCATCGGATATGTCAACAGCACACTCATTTCAAGAATAACGAAAGACATGACAATTAAACCATCGAGACCAAGAAGCAATACATACCACCATAAATCTCTATTAGCCATAAAAACCCAATTTCAACTCAGAGCCCCAAAAAGACAACCGTCTTCTCCAAATCCAATATGTCAGCGAGGAAATATTACATTTCCTGCGATGAAGTGACAACACAGATAATAAACCAATCAAAAACAAGCATTGTCCGAAAGCCACACCTCAAAGGTTAAAAAGGTCAATACTACGAAAGTAGTTCGGCCAGTTTGACAGCTACGTTATACAATATTACATGTTGTTCGTCCATCAGAGTACGATGAGGACCATGACTTCCTTCTATGCAGTTGACTGGGTTTTGTGTGTCCGGAGATGGCTGATGAGTCCGTTCCGGGGGCGGACATATCGGTTACAGGTGTCACATTTGTGTTCAGTAGATGGTTCTGTTGAGGTGCTGGCTGATCTGGCTTTGCGAATGGCACGTTTCTCTTTCGCAGTCCGTAGGCGTGATTGTTCTGAGCTATTTGATCCAGCACTAATGAGATGGCGCCAGTGAGGACGATCAAGAGCAGATATTTCCCAATTTTCCCAATCAATGTTGAGTGCTTTGAGGGCAGATTTGAGGTTGTCTTTAAATCTTTACCCTGTCCACCTACAGCTCTCTTTCCAGACGTAAGCTCACCATAGAGAAGCTGTTTTTGGATCCTGGTGTCAGGCATCCTGTACACATGTCCAGCCCATCGTTGTTGACTCTTTTGAAGAAGTGTATGGATTGAGGGTAGGTTAGCTCTTACCAATACTTCTGTGTCAGGAACTTTGTCCCTCCAGCTGATTTTAAGGATCTTGCGAAGGCTAGTTGTGTGAAAGTGCTGAAGTTTGCGGGCATTTCTACTATACACAGTCCATGTTTCACATGCATATAGGTGAGTGGTGATAACAACCGCTTTATAAACTTTGAGAATAGTTGCTAGTGAGATGCCTCTTCTTTCCCAGACAGTGGGGCGTAATCTTCCGAACGCTGCACTTGCTTTGGCAATTCTACTGCTCACTTCATCATCGATGTGCACACAACGTGATAAGGTACTGCCCAGGTATGTGAACTTGTCCACTGCCTGAAGTGAGGTGCCCTTTATGTTGATTGTGGGTTCCTTGTAGGCAGAGCCTGGCGAGGGTTGGTACATTACTTCAGTCTTCTTGGTGCTTATGGTAACACCAAAATTGTCACACACAGCAGAGAACTTGTCCATGCTTTGTTGCATCTTAGCTTCTGTGTTGGCATTCAAATCTCAATCATCATCAAATAGCAGGTCACGAATGGTAAATTGGCATACTTTGGTCTGTGCTTTCAGTCGTCTGGGGTTGTACAGTTTGCCGTCAGTTCTGTATGGGATTTCCAAACCAGGATCTTCTGGAGTGAAGGCATCTGTGAGCATTGGAGAGAACATTATCAGTGTCGGTGCTAGGACACAGCCCTGCTTGACCCCATTGCTAAAAGGAAAGTTCTTGGAAGCCTCACCATTATCTAGAACATGTGCCATCATCCCATCACGGAACTGTCGAATCATGGTGATAAAGACTTGAGGGCAGCCATACTTCACCATGATCTTCCATAGAACCCCAGGACTGACACGCTTTTGTTAAGTCAACGAACGTGGTGTACAGACTTTGATGTTGTTCTTGGCACTTTCCTTAAAGTTGACGAGCTGCAAAAATCATGTCAGTCGTGCCTCTACCAGCTCTGAATCCACATTGAGTTTCAGGTAGTAGACCTTGCTCCAGATGATTGATTAGGCGATTCAGTAGAATTCTAGCTTATATCTTGCCAGCTATAGACAGAAGTGAGATTCCTCTGTGGTTGTCACATGCTGTCTGTTTCCCTTCCGTTTGTAGAGGTGCACAATAGAGGCATCTTTGAAATCTTGCGGAAGTTCATGTTTGCTCCAGCATGATGAAAATAGTTCAGTCAATATTATTTATAATATTACATAATAGGTAACTAACTATCGGGAGGTCTCACATCAGTAAAAGTTGACCTCGTTACATAAGAAAGATTTTGTTCGTCAAAGGCAGTCGACAAATGTTTTTTATTGAAAGGTGTAGAATAACAGCAGATAGAGAAGCTAGGGAGAGAGCAGCTAGGTCTACTCCGGAGAGGGTAGATCATGATTACATCAGAGTCAGAGCATCGAGTGTTGGAGCTAGACCCATATCCAGCACGCCAGACGAAAATGGAGGTACGTTAACACTCCATTCGCGTGGACTACATGACTATTGACAAAGCAGTGCCAATAATGTAAATACGTTAAATGTTTCCTGTTACTGTGTTAAAAGTTCAAAGTTAAATGATGTTCAAAATATTGAATTGAATACTTATGACAATCATTCACCTATATTCAAAGTAAAAACTAAATCTTCTAGTACATATATGTACATATATATGTATATCTGATGATGGTGAAATTGAAGTTGACAATATAGAAAACTACATGCATCTCATTTCACTATATATAGGGTTTCCTGTATGCATGACAACTTGCCAGAGCAACAGGTTAAACAAACAAATTGAACAAAGTTCTGACAGTATTATGGATTCAGGATTAATCAAAGTAATAGGATTGTTTGCAGCAAATGTTAATAAGTCTCAGAGTAAGCAATGTTTAGATGACCAGAGTAAAGTACAAACTGTGAAAATAGATAGAAGCATGATTAAACATAATATTTATAATGAAGAAACACAAAAAAAATTATACACAATTTAACTGAAATAATCACTGTGACAAATGTTAAAACTGAAGTGTTTCCAAAAACAGGGAATTCACGCGACATTGACAATAGTGAACTCAAAATTGAAGGCTTCATCTTGTTGAAGTGTATTACCAGAATGAGTAGCCAAGGTGTATGTATTTTTGTAAGACACACCCTTGATGTAACTGAATGTGAACTGTTAAATAATCATGAGTTTGAAGAATCCTGCTGGTGTATCTTACAATTGAAATCTAAAAAGAAACTTCTACTGGGAGCTATATATAGAAGTCATTGTTGAATTCAAATAAACTGTTATCGCTTATAAATGTGCTTGAAAATGTGAAGGTTGACTATAAGGTGTTGATTGGAGACTTTATCTTAAATCCTACCATATGTTGGGATGATTGGTCATCACCTCATGGAATTGAGCGCTTTGTGTCTTGTGTCAAAGTTATTGAATGTCTTACTCTTAGGAACAATTTCATGCATCAGCTGATTCTGCAATTTACTCGATACAGAACTGGTCAAACTGCAAACATCCTAGACTTGCTTCTTACGAATACACCTGAGATTGTGAAATCTATTCAGTTCAGTAATAATCTGGGAGCCAGTGACCATAATAATTATATTGTTATTTGTAACCCTTGAATGTTATGCATACTTTGTGTCTCAAAATACAGTGAAGAGAAATTATCATAAAGGTGACTATAATGCCATCAGTGGTGAATTGGAAATGTCAGCATCTGATGGAAAAATTACCAAAAGTGTAGATTGAATTCTTTTTGGAAAAAATTACCGAAAGTGTAGCAAAATATGTTCCCCTGATGAGATCAAAGTCGTCAAGACAAACTAGAAAAAGAGATGGATGGACCAAAGTTGTTTAAAAGTGTCAAGAAAAAGTACAAATGCTGGCAAACTTACACTCGCACTCCGAAAAGGAGAGATTATGACAATTGTTGCAAACTTGTTAGTTGTGCTAAGAAGAAATTGAGAAATCCATTGCGGTTGAAGTGAATGTGGCTTCCAAAGCGTTTTGGGGATATGTTCATCAAAAAAAATCTAACAGAGATGGAATTTGTAACTTGAAGGACAGCAATGGTATAACGATATATAATGATAGTGGCAAGGCGAACTTAATAAACAACTGCTTTGCATCATTGTTTGTGAATGAGCCTCCGGGTATTCTTCCAGTCTTTGATCTTAGATACAATGATACTCCGGTAACCAAATTAACTGTTGATCCATCTACCATTTTGAAACAACTTCAAAATGTGAAAGTGAGCAAATCCATGGGTCAAGATAATTGTTACCAACATGTGTTAAATGAAGCATCACATCAACTTTACGATCCACTGTCGAGAATTTCCAATAAA
Source organism: Spisula solida (assembly GCA_947247005.1). Classification (NCBI taxonomy): domain Eukaryota; kingdom Metazoa; phylum Mollusca; class Bivalvia; order Venerida; family Mactridae; genus Spisula; species Spisula solida. The sequence continues at coordinate 4,692,804 of OX365949.1, read as the reverse complement.
TCATTTGAAACTAGTACTTTCCCTCCAATATTGAAGGGAGCAAATGTAACTGCATTGTATAAACATAAGGGGCAGAAAACAGACCCATCAAATTACAGGCCTGTGTCATTGACCTGTTTTACAAGTAAATTAAGTGAAAAGGCAGTTTTAGACATCATCATAAAACATATGTCTCAGTTTGGATTCAGGGTTCAGGGATAAACGTAGCTGTGTGCTTCAACTCTTGGATGTTTTTGATGATTTGGTGAAAAATTTTGATGACAGTGTTCAAACAGACACAGTTTATCTTGACATCAAAAAAGGCTTTGATACTGTATCTCACCAGGGACTTATGTTAAAATTCGATTAGATGACTGAATGAGGGAGTCAACAAGCGTGAATACGCTTACACTACTTTAACAGTAAGTAAGAACAGGTAAAGAAGAGAACAACATGGAACATGAATTACTGGGTCTAATTTTAGTCCAGCTATCTAGACGTTATGGATACTGAGTTAGTTTATGACATTGGTTTCAATACCAAACTGAGTCATATTTGAACATGGGTGTAGGAGCATCTTCAACATTGGTGAAGGGAGGAAAGTATTTGGGAAGGGGAGGGACAAACAAATTGTTCTTGAGATAGTGGGATTACTTCGACGTTAAAAGTTATTTAATAGCATTTGATGAATGCTTACGTGTATTTGATAATTGCAGGTATATGTAACATAGTATAGGAATGAGTTTTGGGCTTATAAGTGTAGTCAGATATTTTATTATAATCATATAAATAAAATATTCAATTTTCTGTTCTGACATGTTTAGCTAAATAACTCTTAAGAATTCAGTAACATATGTCAGATAAATTAAGCCATTTAAATTGTTGATAAATTGTTTATTGTACAATCAGATTTAAAATACTTAACATAATTGATCCAAGTCATTGTATTTTTTTGTTATTCACACCAATCAATGTTAAGACAGTTTAAGCAAAAGTTGTCACTTTGAAGTCTACAGTTGTTTGTTGAAACATCTGTCTCAATCAAGATTGTGCTTGTTTATAATGCTAATATTTCATTGGTTAGAATTTAAAGCCTTGTTTAGTTTTTACTAAAATTTTATTGGTTGGATTTAAATAACCAATCATCTGTTAGAATCATTTACTTATGAATTTTAGTAATATTATTAGTCAGTCTTAAATTAGAAATGAAACAATAAACATCATAAGTTATAATAAATTGGTGTAAGCTTAAAGTCATCTGGTTATACAAAGTTACAAAGACTTAATCTAATAGTTAAAAAGTTACACATTGAATTGAATTGAATTGAATAGTATGATATTGGAACTGTAGAAATAAATGGAGAAAACTTGACATGGGACTTGTCTTTTGAACTTTACATATTTACAATCAATATAAGAGGTTATTAGCATAAACATTGCTACATGGGACACTACGTTGATGCACGTTTGATGCATTCGGGAGATACCATACACTGGAGAATATTGGAGAAAACTACAATTAGTACATCACTTCAGTACTGATGTACATAGCGAACAATTCATACATCAACACATAACATTATAGAGAACACTGTGCTACTGGAGGTTTGGGGTATGATACCGGAGTTGTGGCGGTCGACTTACACTACCACGAGCAGAGCTAATATTCCCCACAGTCGACGCCACCGCCCAACCTCCGGTCACATATATCTGCTGTGTTGACTTTTGTTAGTATAATTGGCTGGTAAAAAGAATATTATTATTTAAAAGGGGGTCCGGGTGCATGCTCCTCTGTAATTTTTTAAGCTCATCTGGTTTTTTGAAGTTATTGTCATCACTTGATTGGCGTCTGGGTGGCAAGGTTAAGTTTTGTGTTTTGGTAAACTTTTCTCATAAGCTATTGCTTTGAAACTTGCAACACTTATTCACCATGAATACCTGAGCCTGTAAAGGAAGACCCATAACTCTGATATGCATTTTGCAAGAATTATTGCCCCTTTTTGGACTTATTTCATGTAGAATGCACTGATGATACTAAGTCTTGTGTTTTGAGTAGTTTGTGTGTTGTTCTATTTGTGGCTTCAACTCGGTTCTACAAACAACGAAGCAATTGTCCTTAAATAATGTTTTATTAAATATACAGACGATAGAGTGGGAATGAATCTGAAATATTATTCAATACAATAGTTAAAATATAAAGCAAATATAAATATTACTAATATGAAACGTTTGATTTATACTTGATAAATACACAATTCCTAAAATACACAATTCTTAAATAACATTATCATCAAGTTCTTATGTTAGAGAATTCTTAAACTCCCTTTGCAGTGAGAGGTACTGAATACCAAGACAAAATATTAATAAATAATTTACATCAAATATACACCTGGAAATAAGTTAAGCACACCCCGGAAATTTAAAATTGGTTGTGATTGAAAGCACTGTCATGAGATGACGACTTAATTGAGCTAAGAAATAGTGATTTGATAAGTAGTGATAGCAATTTAGTAATCATAAACCAGTAAATTTATGAGTTTAGTTTATTCTTATCCAAATTATCGAAGCATAAGCAAATGTGTTGTTTTTTACCAAAAATGTATAGGTGTTTATAAGTATGGTGTTGGAGCGTTTACAAAACATTTACTGGGGGATATTTTTGGTAAATGTTGACGATTACTTAACCTTAAATGACATTATGTAGCCAAATTTTTAATAACGTGTGTAACTGTCACTTGCCCGGTCGACAGCCTTAACCCTTCTTCTCGTACTACCAGTAAGGCATCTAATGCGATTTTGAGATAAATTTTGCCATTCTTGTCATCCGAGCACGTATGTAATACTATACTTGTAAAGAATAATTTAGGTATGACCAGAAGATACAAACTTGTGCAGATGTCATTTATCTGACAGTATCACTGATTCAATAATGTAGTTATGATATTACAATAATCAATGCAATTTCCACTGTGACACTTAGAAAATAAAATGCTTTGGTTAAGTTTTGTTTTTAGGTCCACTTTTTGCATACACTAAAGGTGCTAATGCTTTGAAATTTTCAACAATTGTTCACCATCAATACTTGACCATGTCAAACAAGACCCATAACTCTGATCTGCATTTTGATAGAGGTTTTGCCCTTTTTTGGACTTAGAAAATTCCTTGGATGAGTTTTGTGTTAAGGTCCATTTTTCTCATTAACTGTAGGGGCTGATGCTTTGAAACTATCAACACTTGTTCATCATCAATACCTGACCATTTGAAGCAAGATTCATAACTCTTATCTGCATTTTGCAAGAGTTATTGCCCCTTTTTGGACTTATAAAATTCCTTGGTGAAGTTTTGTGTTTAGGTTAACTTTTTCATCCTTTGAAACTTGCTACACATTTTCACTATCAAATTCAATAACACACTTTTTTAAGCAAGACTCATAACTCTGACCTATTTTACAGTGACAATGATCAGATGAGCTTCTGCACCGGCAAGGTAGTGCTCTTGTTTAAGCAATGGATCGATCTGGTGCAATCTGTGCATTCTGAGATACCTAATCTGGTATTAAACAGGACAGTTTTATTAGTTCACCTGTCTCAAAGTGACAGATTGAGCTTTTGTGATCACTCTTCGCCCGTCCGTTGTACATTAACAATTTGCTTGTTGTGTTGCCTGAAAAGGCGACATATAGGGATTACTTTAGTCAGCTGCGATGGTTGCGACGTCCAATTTTGCTTGTCCAGAGCATAACTTTGTCACCTTAAGTTCAAATGACTAAAAAAAGGGTCTGCATGTTTCTTGCAATAAGCTGAAGTGCAGTGCCAAGAACCATTACTGAAATTAATGGATATCACAATGTTTGTCCTTAAATCTGTTTGGCTATCACTGGCACTCTCATGAATAGTTGGTATGAAGTCCTAATTATATACCGGTATATTGTCAGGAATTTCTAGCTTTTATGATTATTGCCAGAGTTATGGCCCTTTGTATACATTTTTGTGTCAAAAACCCTTCCAGTTTAAAATTTGTATATGTTGATTTCAGGTCTTGATGTTCAACCATCCGAGGTTGTTGTATTGATTGATGGTACCAACAGTGTTAGTGAGGCTATAAAGCTTCAGATGGAGGCAATGGTTGACAGCATTGAGAACATGCTGCCCTCAAACAGTCATCTAAATGTTGGCTACATCGGGGAAACATTCAGAAAAGAAAAAGATCTCAGTGATCAAACTCGCCACAGAAAGAATGTTCCGGAAAGTTATGGAACGTTTATAGACTCTAAACTTCTTGGAACAATTTTAGTTAATAAATTTCCAGATTCTAAGAACAAAAGAACTGCAGAAATTTTTATTCTGTTGGTATCTAGAACTTCAAAACTGAATGGCAAGATGCCAGATATTGTCTCCTCGAAGAAGACAATTGTGATTCAGTTTGGACCAAAGAAGAACAAATTTTGGACAGCTATGGCAAGCATTAGTGATTTAGACTTGTTGATCAAACAGCCAGAGGATGTACAGGAAATAGAAGGTTCATTGAAAGAACAGTTGGCTCACAGTAAGTGCTTTGTAACTGTAACTGTTCATTTTTACAAGGGTTTAAAGTGAAATGTCTTTTTATGTTGAACAAACCACTACTGGGTATAATATTATGAATCTTACTTAATAATCTGTTCTTTCTATTGCATTGCAGTCCCTGTGGGAACTTCAAGCACATGTTACATGTTACTTATGGTTCTGTTACATACTGAATACCCCTCGTTTATACTGGAAATTATGCTTAATGTCTTTAAATCTGATGAATAGAATTCCTAGAATGATCTTTCAGTTGTCATATACACAGGTAACTGTGTCATTGATAAAGAGTAAAAAACATTTTATTTTTTTTAATTTGTGATCTTTAGATAAAATTATATTTTTTTTGTACTCTTTCAATAATACAGTCACCAGTGGTCATATATGCCTCTTCTAAACTTTAGAATTTCTAGTGTACTATAATTGCGTAAATAATTTTCCTTTCAGTGTCGGAGTATGTATGTGATACAAATCAGTACACTCTGAATCGGGGACCTAGAGATCATGTCTACATCATGAGGCAATGTCTTACATGCGATAATTTATGCAACTTCAAGGTTATATCCGATGTGACTGACGGATGTTCACTTGAATGCAAATGTAAGTTGTGTTATTTATGTTTGTTTGTTTATTTTGGCTAAACGCTGTTTCTCAACAATTTCTCAAACAGTTATATACGGTGACTCATTCACTTACCTTAACCAGGTTTCCTGGTTATATACGGTGACTCATTCACTTACCTTAACCAGGTTTCCTGGTTATATACGGTGACTCATTCACTTACCTTAACCAGGTTTCCTGGACAGTACTCTAACTATTATTCACTTACCCTTCCACAAGGCACCGGCAACTTTTCCACATGTGGAGGAAAAAGGCATTGTCACAGGCTCAGCAAAAAGTTTTTAAACTTGTCAGTCCGATTTAGACAAAATTAGTGAATGTTCCTCTTTGTCTAATAGAAAAAAACAGGATTTTTTGTCAGTCAGAATAAAAATTTGTCTTTCAGGACTGGAGGACTGACAGTTTTTCATGGAGCCTGTTATTATTGTTGCACTGATGAAAATTTGAATTTTACCATTACACAATGAAATATAAACTTTAATTAATTGACTGGCAAAAAATATCCTCTATTTAAGTAATAGATCTTAGATAGAGAATTAAGACATTATTAGATATCACAATCAAAACAATCAAAGTAAACAGTCATGTAGTGTGTGTGGTTGTAAAATAAGAGGATTTCTAAACATCGAATTTCGAGTATCGAGTTGAATTTATCATGTTATCGATTTTCGAGTTGAAAATATCGAGTTTTGAGTTGAATTTATCGAGTTTCGAGTCGAAAATATCGTGTTTTGAGTTGCAAATATCGAGTTTCAAGTTGAATTTATCGAGTTTCGAGTTTAATTTATCGAGGTTTGAGTTGAAATTTTCGAGTTTAGGGTAGCAGTTATCGCAGTTACAATGTGCAGTTTTCAGTACTCAAAAATTGCATTTTGTTGGTTACTATTGCAGGTTGCAAACTTAGTCAATATGCGTTTTAAGTTATGATTTTTAGCTCACCTGTCACAAAGTGACAGAGTGAGCTTTTGTGATCACTCTTTGTCCGTCGTCCGTCAACAATTGGCTTGTGTAGACAGTAGAGGTCACAATTTTAGCCTAATCTTTATGAAACTTGGTCACAATGATCATCTCAACAAAATCTAGGCCAAGTTCGATATTGGGTCATCTGGGGTAAAAAACTAGGTCACTAGGTCAAATCATAGAAAAACCTTGTGTAGTCACTAGAGGTCACAATTTTGACTTAATCTTTATGAAACTTGGTCACAATGATCATCTCAATAAAATCTAGGTCAAGTTCGATATTGGGTTATCTGGGCTCAAAAACTAGGTCACTAGGTCAAATCATAGAAAAGCCTTGTGTAGTCACTAGAGATCACAATTTTGACCTTATCTTAATTAAACTTGGTCATAATGATTATCACAACAAAATGTAGGTCAAGTTCGATATTGGGTCATCTGGGTTCGAAAAACTAGGTCACTAGGTCAAATCATAGAAAAACCTTGTGTAGTCACTAGAGGTCACAATTTTGACTTAATCTTTATGGAACTTGGTCACAATGATCATCTCAACAAAATCTAGGTCAAGTTCGATATTGGGTCATCTGGGGTCAAAAACTAGGTCACTAGGTCAAATCATAGAAAAACCTTGTGTAGTCACTAGTGGTCACAATTTTGACTTAATCTTTATGAAACTTTGTCACACTGATCATCTCAACAAAATCTAGGTCAAGTTCGATATTGGGTCATCTGGGCTCAAAAACTAGATCACTAGGTCAAATCATAGAATAACCTTGTGTAGTCACTAGAGATCACAATTATGACCTTATCTCTATTGAACTTGGTCATAATGATTATCACAACAAAATCTAGGTCAAGTTCGATATTGGGTCATCCGGGGTCAAAACTAGGTCACAAGGTCAAATCATAGAAAAACCTTGTGTAGTCACTAGAGGTCACAGTTTTGGCCTAATCTTGACGAAACTTAGTCACAATGATCATCACAACAAAATCTAGATCAAGTTCGATATTGGGTCATCCGGGGTCAAAAACTAGGTCACAAGGTCAAATAATAGAAAAACCTTGTGTAGACACTAGAGGTCACAGTTTTGGCCTGATCTTTACTTGGTCACAATAATCATCTCAACAAAATCTAGGTCAAGTTCGATATTGGTTTATCTGGGGTCAAAAACTAGGTCATTAGGTCAAATCAAATGAAAACCTTGTGTAGTCATTAGAGGTCACAATATTGGCCTAATTTGTATGAAAGTTGGTTACAATGATCACCTCACCAAAATCTTGGTCAAGTTCGATCGGTGAGCGACCTATGGCCCTTTGGGCCCTCTTGTTTATGATATATTTTATACAAACCTATATTAAATGACATGACCATCTTACATACACTGCTACTTTAAAAGACAAGAAACCAATAAGCCATAACTTTTGGGCACTTTTTGCATCTGGAGTGAGTTACCAATTCCCCCCACCCCATTCAGCACAAAATTTTCATTCAATTTCAAGAAATAATTACTGGTATAGAAGCAGTATCTGACAGAAAATTATGGTTATTTTTGCAAATTTTAATTTTTTTCAGTGCGAGTCAGTAAAATGAAAATGCTTAGATTCTCTATTAGGTTGAAACATGGTTACCAAAGTACCTTTACGACTAAGCTGAACTTTTGTTTGGTTCCATTCAGTGTTGCCAAAATAGGAGCCCAAAATGGATAAAAAATATTACACAATTTGTCAACTACAAAATTTTAACTCGAAACTCGATATTTCCAACTCGAAACTCGATAATTTCAACTCGAAACTCGATAAATTCAACACGAAACTTGATAATTCCAACTCGAAACTCGATTAATTCTACTTGAAACTCAAATATTTCAACTCGAAACTCGACAAATTCAACTCGAAACTCGATAAATCCAACTCGAAACTCGAATAATTCAACTCGAAACTTGATACTCGATGTTTAGTAAATCTCGTAAAATAATTGTGGATGTTGCCTAGTGCAGTGTTGCAGGTAGAACACCCTTTTTGTTGGTCAAAAGCTATACATAGCTTGTGTTTACTTTGTTATAACCAAAATCCGACAATATAACAATTTTGACTTGACTTTTGACTTGACCAGTGAAAGAAAAATCTATTTTGGACAGGGAAATCGTTTATGAGAGAAGTGTAAAAAATGTAATTAGAAGTCAAAGGGGGAGTGGGGAGCAGTGGCCTAGAGGTAGTGTGCACACCTTGGGGTCCAGACCTACAAGGTTTCATCCTGTCGGCATCCACTCCTTAATTTCTCCTAGCAAGATAAAAACACAATGCTCCACTTGTGAATTGGTACCTGTGAGGGCAATGTCTGTACATATTCAATATCCCTAGACCCTGTATCCCGGCTGGTGGCTGCACACAAACCAGGAGAGAGAAAGTCTCCACAGGGAGACTCAACACAGGTTTTCTTAGGCAGCCCAATGACCAGGGAAAATTAAATGTCAAGGGATGGCAGTCGTGGCTGAACGGCTGAATTGCTGAAAGCAGCCCTCAAAAACTAGTAACTTTACACAATAACTGATAATCTAGCTATGTTTATTATGATATATTCCAGACCACCCAGGTTTTAAGAAGCAGGAACCTACAAAGCCTTTTGTGACTCCTGAAGATGGGATGGATGTTGGAATTGACAGGAGAATCATTATTGGGGTGTGTGCATTAGTCATCTGTTTGGTTGCTGGTGGGTGCTTGTGTTATAAGTTTGATGTTCACAAATGGTGCCATCAGCAGTTTTGTAAGAAGAACAAACAAGCAATCAATAACACTGTTGGTTATCAACCAGCTGCTGTAAGTATAGACTTAAATTAGTCCTCTGCTGGTCAAATCCAGTTGATAAAACTTAATTATGTTTTTTTTCTGAAGACCATTGTGTTTAGTGTAAATATCAATAAATTAACAGGATTTCAATTTAAAGGGGCATGTCCTGGAACGGAAGTGTATCAAGTAGCAATTAAATTGGTATCATTTTAATACATAAGTCAAATAATGAAAACCCTACAAAAAAGTTACGAAATATCCTGCTAGTTTTAAAAAAAAAATTTTCAAGAATAACTAAATATCGTTGTCGTCAATAAAAGGTTGACAGCCTTTTATTCAAATCGATATGCAAAATATCGAAGCACGCTTTATAGAGTAAATTTTTAAGTTAAATTCTTCTTTGACTTTTCGGTAATAGTTGGTTTTACAAGTGATAAACCCAATTTTGTTAAATACAAACCACTCCAGTTTCTTGGCATGCCCCTTTAACCAAATCCTTGTTCAGCCATTGTTCATCCTTACAAAACAACTCAGAGTTGCTGGCTAGAGCGTTCACATCATGAATAGAAATTGGGGGTTCAATCCCAGACTACATCATACCATGGTCATTTTAAAGTTGTAAGTATAGCTCCTTGATGGATGCTTTGCATATGAGGATAGTTCCAGGAAATTGCTGGTTGGCCAGGTGTTAGGATCATGTGACTGGGTTAGTCTCCATATGACTGTCATTAGACTTGAATCAAAGATTAATATCATATGAAGGAATGCCCAACATTAAAATGCGTACATGCCATTCTTCCAACATAAATAAGATCAATGTCTTTGTTTTTAGTGATCACTGTTTAACCATGGTCCATCTGTCATCTGTCCACAAATAATGTTTGTTGTTTGAATATGTACTGTAGACACTACAGGTTACATTACCTTTATGAAACCTGGTCACAATGATCATCTTAACAAAATGTAGGTCAGTTTGATATTGGGTCATCTGGGGTAAAAATTTAGGGCAATTAAGTTTAAATAATAAAAAAACCTTGTGTAAACACTAGAGGTCACAAATTCGGCCTTATCTTTATGGAAGGTGGCCGCAAAGATAATCTCTTAATAATTCAAATTCAATATTGGGTTATCTGGGTTCAAAAACTAGGTCAGTAGGACAAATAATCAAATAACATTGTGTATTCAAGAGAGGCTTCATTTTTTACTGGATCTAAGTTCAAAGTCAAATGAGAACAGTTATCAACATAAACTCGCCCGTCAGGTAAACTTTATATTGGTTCGATATCAAATAGTGTGCAAATCTCATTCCATATATCAAAGGTGCGGTAGTGTAGTGGATAAACCCTCACTTCCTTCAAGTTTCTATTTTATTCTGAGTTGTAGGTTCGATCCCCACTTCGGTCAACTTTTTTATTGCATGCATCCATGTTATAAAGTCTTATATTATACTGCTGTTTTAATGAATCGATACTTCAAAGTGATCAAAGTTTCATGTTGTAGTGAAAATATTAAAAACGAGTATATGAGTGTTGTACTGTATATAAAATAAATAATTGAAAGACGACTTGATAAAGACTGAAAACATAACACCAAAATTAATCTACGTACTGCATACCTTACTTCGTGTATGTTATTATATTAGTTACAAATAAAAAAATAAGGTACTTGTAAAAAGATAAAAAAAACTTTAAAATTAAAGTAACTTGGATGGGTGTAGAACCAGTGGCGAGATTGAACAAAATTGCTTGTATAGTAGCAGCATGCTTACCCATTAGACTAACGAGACGATGTGAAAACTGGTTTTCAAGTATTATACTATTGATTGAATGTATCTATTTTATTATATAAAACATATGCCTCACCATTCTTTTGAATGGGACAGTTCCCTCATTAGTATTACTTATTGAACCGACAGTAGGTGAAAGTTGGTCAGAGTATTTGTTTAGATGTAATAAAAGTTGAAATTGATTATGGGTCATCTTGGTTCAATAAATAGGTCACCGGTTCAAATGATATAAAAACATTGTAGAGGTTGCATTTTCATTGGAATTTTATGAATATTAGACAGGTGAGCAACCTAGGGTCCTTTGGACCCTCTTATTTAAGAATACCATATTTATTTAAAATAATCAAATTTTGTTCAAATGTGGCAAATTTTCTTAATTTGTCCGAAACTGGTTTATAGTTTATTTGTCATTTTGACTGGGACCACTTTCGGGCAGAGCTAGCACTGTGTACACTGTTCCTTCGTGTGTTTGATTCTCTTCTGTTTCTATTTAATGCTGCCTTCCCTGTCCCAATTTGTTATTATGTATTTACAATATACATGGTAATTATTCTATTGCATGTCTTTTCTAAGAATGGTGATACTGTAATTCACATCGATGGAGGAAATGATGATACTAGTCCAATGATGCCTGATGATGATATAGATGGTGGTGGTGAACTGGATGATGAAACTGATGGTGACCCTGATGACGAACATGATGGCACTGATGCTGAACACAATGAAAATGATGTGGAAAATAATGATGATGAGGATGAAAACATTAACCATGATGATGATTTAGATGGTGGTGGCCACTCTAACCATGAAGATTGTTTGATTAAGAATCCTAAAGAACTTCAGCAAAGTAAGTATATAGTTTTTCTTACCTGATGCCAAGTTAGACTTAATAAATGCGTCTTCTAGTATGTTCTCTGTAAATAGAAGTCTTGCTGGCTTAGTACAGTCTAACTTGTATTAAGCGACCACCATGGGGAAGGTCTGAAAACGGTCGCTTAACGGAACGGTCGTTTAACACAAATGTAAGAAACATTGAGTGTAATTTACAATTTCCGATTTTAGGCTATCTGATTACTTTTGAACTTCAATTGATAAACGTAAGTGTGTAAATAAATTGTATGATGATTCTTACTTGTATGCATCGTCTTCATAAGCATTTCAATTTATCATTTTAATAATCTTACTGATATATTACACAATGCAATTAATGTAAGTCAGTTTTGCTTGCACTCGAAGAAACAAACGGAATAGACCGGGATTAAGCTCAATCTAAATGAACGGAGACAACAAGCTGATTGCAGCAAAAGATACAACAATTAATCCGTAATAGTGTGTGTAATCGGATTAAAATCATCTGAATTACGTGCCCTACGGACACAATTGTGATTATCAATGGTGTTAATATTGGGGCCCAATTAACAAAAGACAAACTCTGAAGTGTGAACAAACAATGATTTATGACGAGGTATCAGGTATAAATTAACAACCTGTCACTACAGACGACCAGTGACAATTTTTGGTCGCTTAATGCAATTTTACCAATGGATTATAGTGCTTAAACAGTGGCGCGTAAGACAAAAGTCGCTTAATACAATAGACAAATAGAGCAAATATGGTCGGGAGGATTTGAAATCGGTTGTTTAAGACAAAGGTCGCTTAATACGCGTGGTCGCTAGTACAAGTTTGACTGTAGTTGAGTTAATAGAGCTTTGGGTAGATCTGTGCTTGATTCTAAAGAGTTTGCCTGTACCAGTGCTGTACTTTATTTGTCATGTATAAACCCAAATAAAAGCTTAGATATTAAGCCAAAATGTTGGTAATAATAAAAAGATAAATACATCCATTGTTTAGTTGTGTGGTTCCACTTACTCACTTACTTATTATACTTTATTTGGTCATGTTAAAAAAAGACATGCCTAATTTACCCCCACACCCCCACAAACTTGACGCACCCTTTGTGTGGTTTGACTTTGATACAAATTAGATAGAGATGTTGAAGTTTGACTTTGGTCGCTTGTGAGCTATAGTCTTTAAATTTCATAGGAATATTAGTCAGTATGTGTAGCTGCATGCTTAAATATTTTGATTAGGATTTGGCCTGTATTAAAACAAAATCCATGATCATATCAGCATCTCACAAACATAACATGCATGTACCCCTTAGTATACCTTGATCAAAAAACAGAAAACTGTTTCATCTTGACTACTGTATCACAATATGGGGAAATTCTACTTGCCTTCTCCTTGACAGGTTATGAAAATTTCAGAAAAGTGCTGCAAGAATTATTGTAGCCATTGTATTATTCATCCCTGTTTGACATTTCTAGTTTTGCTTACTTTCAGATTTGGATGCAATTGGTAATATTCCTATTCATTCTGCACAACCTGTTGTTGTACCTGATGGAAGTGACAGTGACGACAATGGTGGTGAAATGGATGATCGACTTACTACTTATGGATATAGGGATCGTGGCATGGATGTGTCAGACAAAGACAACGATGAGGAAAACAATGGCCTTGATGAGGAAAATGATGACCTTGATGAGGGAAACATTGGCCATGTTGATGACAACTCTTACCATGACAACTTTAATCATGGAGATTGTTTGATTAAGAATCCTAAAGAACTTCAAAAAAGTAAGTATAGTTTTTGTGTGGCGTACGCCACACAATGATATTACCACTTTTCAGCTTATGACCAATTCAACGACTATAGGCCAGATAGTCCTCCGCAAATAATAGTTCCATGATATGAACAATATTACAAACATGCTACACAGGTAACACGTATCATTTAACCTGATTTGTTTACATTACCTACATTTATTTATATTAAGACCAACAATTATATCAGACTTTTAATTTAAAAGGATATTTATAGAAAATCTAGAAGACCTAAACACACAGATATTATCTATTACCAATTTTAATCATCAAGGCGAAGAAAAATAATCCCACGGTTATCAATATTTCTTATACTGCTACGTATGTAGTCATGTTTTATAACCTGTTTATTAGCTCACCTGTCACAAAGTGACAGAGTGAGCTTTTGTGATCACTCTTCGTCCGTCGTCCGTCCGTCCGTCAACAATTTGCTTGTGTAGACACTAGAGGTCACAATTTTGATTTAATCTTTATGAAACTTGGTCACAATGATCATCTCAACAAATTCTAGGTCAAGTTCGATATTGGGTCATCCGGGGTCAAAAACTAGGTCACAAGGTCAAATTATAGATAAACCTTGTGTAGTCACTAGAGGTCACCATTTTGACTTAATCTTTATGAAACTTGGTCACAATGATCATCTCAACAAAATCTAGGTCAAGTTCGATATTGGGTCATCCGGGGTCAAAAACTAGGTCACAAGGTCAAATTATAGATAAACCTTGTGTAGTCACTAGAGGTCACCATTTTGACTTAATCTTTATGAAACTTGGTCACAATGATCATCTCAGCAAAATCTAGGTCAAGTTCGATATTGGGTCATCCGGGGTCAAAAACTAGGTCACAAGGTCAAATCATAGAAAAACCTTGTGTAGTCACTAGAGGTCACCATTTTGACTTAATCTTTATGAAACTTGGTCACAATGATCATCTCAGCAAAATCTAGGTCAAGTTCGATATTGGGTCATCCGGGGTCAAAAACTAGGTCACAAGGTCAAATCATAGAAAAACCTTGTGTAGTCACTAGAGGTCACAATTTTGACCTAATCTTTATGAAACTTGGTCACATTGATTATCACAACAAAATCTAGGTCAAGTTCGGTATTGGGTCATACGGGGTCAAAAACTAGGTCACAAGGTCTAATCATAGAAAAACCTTGTGTAGACACTAAAGGTCACAATTTTGACTAAATCTTTATGAAACTTGGACACAATGATCATCTCAACAAAATCTAGATCAAGTTCGATATTGGGTCATCCAGGGTAAAAAACTAGGTCACAAAGTCAAATCATAGAAAAACCTTGTATAGTCACTAGAGGTCACAATTTTGGCCTAATCCTTATGAAATTCGGTCAGAGTGATCATCTCAACAAAATATAGGTCAAGTGCGATATTGCGTCTTATGGGGCCAAGAACTAGGTCACTAGGTCAAATCACTGGTCTTGCATGTACTGCTATAACAGGTGAGCGACCTAGGGCCCTTTGGGCCCTCTTGTTAGCTCACCTGTCACATAGTGACAGAGTGAGCTTTTGTGATCACTCTTTGTCCGTCGTCCGTCCGTCAACAATTTGCTTGTGTAGACACTAGAGGTCACAATTTTGACTTAATCTTTATGAAACTTGGTCACAATGATCATCTCAACAAAATCTAGGTCAAGTTCGATATTGGGTCATCCAGGTCAAAAACTAGGTCACAAGGTCAAATCATAGAAAAACCTTGTGTAGTAACTAGAGGTCACAATTTTGACCTAATCTTTATGACACTTAGTCACAATGAGCATGTCAACAAAATCTAGGTCATGTTCGATATTGGGTCATCTGGGGTCAAACACTAGGTCACAAGGTCAAATCATAGAAAAACCTTGTGTAGTCACTAGAGGTTACAATTCTGACCTAATATTTATGAAACTTGGTCACAATGATCTTACAACAAAATCTAGGTCAGGTTCGATATTGGGTCATTCAGGGTCAAAAACTAGGTCACAAGGTCAAATCATAGAAAAACCTTGTGTAGACACTAGAGGTCACAATTTTGACTTAATCTTTATGAAACTTGGTCACAATGATCATCTCAACAAAATCTAGGTCAAGTTCGATATTGGGTCATCCGGGGTCAAAAACTAGGTCACAAGGTCAAATCATAGAAAAACCTTGTATAGTCACTAGAGGTCTCAATTGTAGCCTAATCCGTATGAAACTTGGTCAGAGTGATCATCTCAACAAAATTGAGGTCAAGTGCGATATTGCGTCATATGGGGCCAAGAACTAGATCACTAGGTTAAATCACAGGTCTTGCATGTATTGCTATAACAGGTGAGCGACCTAGGGCCCATCGGGCCCTCTTGTTTTGAAAGTCTGTCACATTCGTTTAAGTTTAGGGCAACAAATTATTATCTTGCCCCTTTATTATAGGTGTTTTTAGCTCACCTGCCACAAAGTGGCAAGGTGAGGTTTTATGATTGTTTTTTGTCCGTCGCCCTTCCGTTAACTTTTTCACCCTTAACACTCTAGCACTCTCAATTTTGCTTTGATCTTCACCAAACTTCTTCAGTAGTTGTATCTTAATGAAATCTAGGCCAAGTCCGAGGTTGGGTCATGTGGGGTCAAAAACTAGGTCAAAAGGTCAAATAATAGGAAAACCTTGTTAACACTCTGGAGGTCACATTTTTGCTTTGATCTTCATGAAGTTTTGTAAAAATGTGTATCTTGATGACCTTAAGGTCAAGTTTGAAGTTGGGTCATGTAGGGTCAAAAACTAGGTCAATAGGTCAAATAATAGAAAAACCTTATTAACACTCTTGAGGCCATATTTTTGCTTTGATCTTCATCATATTTGGTCAAAATGTGTATCTTGATCACCTTAAGGTCACATTTGAAGTTGGGTCATGTGGCTAAAATACTAGGTCAATATGTTAAATAATAGCAAAACCTTTTTAACACTCTGGAGTCCTCAGTTTTGCTTTAACCTTCATCAAGTTTAGTCAAAATGTTTATCTTGATGACCTTAAGGTCAAGTTCCAAGTTTGGCCATGTTTAGCAGGTGAGCGCCCCAGGATCTATGATCCTCTTGAATAGTCCCCTACCGGTTTTTGACTGGAGGGGACTATATGTTTGCAATCCGTCTTTCGTCCGTCCGTCCGTCTCGTCAGTCCGTCTGTCCAACCGTCCGTCCGTCCGTCCGTCCGTCCGTCCGTCCGTCCGTCCGTCCGTCCGTCAGTCAGTCAGTCAGTCAGTCAGTCAGTCAGTCAGTCAGTCAGTCAGTCAGTCAGTCAGTCAGTCCGTCCGTCCGTCCGTCCGTCCGTCCGTCCGTGCGTCAGTCCATCAAAAAATCTGGATCCTGACATAACACAAACAGTTTCCAAGCTAGGTTTATGAAACTTGGTATGTGGACAGGGGGCAATAATGGGATTATGCACGTTTAAATATATTTTGATTCTGACAAAAATTGTGGTTGCTATGGCAACAGAAACATTGAAAATGGCTTCAAACCGGTGAGGGACTTCTGTTTTGCTTGCAATTCTTAATTACTTGTTTAAATTAAAATCACTCCGCCGCTGTTGCAGACTATTGCGTAATTATGTTGTTTGCAGACAAACATTGATGCTATAAATAGAGACAGCGTGTTTTCACTGGTGGCGGGAATCTGAAATAGTTCTACGTAAAGTAGTTTGCGTGTAAAAACCACTAATAGCTAAAACTATCTTTGAATACTCTTAAGTGGATTTTTTCTTTATGAAAGTAGATTATGTTCACAAATTAAATAAGCAATTGTTTTTTTATGGAATATCGTGTTGCTGAAAATTACTACGCTTTAAGTTTTACACAGTCACGTGGTCACGTGGAAGCGACTATGTACGTGGTCATGTTTTATAACCTGATGTATTTTGAAAGTCAGTTACATTTGTTTATGTTAAGACCAGCATATTATTATTTTACCTTTTAAAAGTAGGCTATTGTAAACTAAAATTAGCCCGCCGTTGCTTGTAGACGATGAACTAATTCTGGGCCCGTGTTCTCAAAAGCGATTCAGAGAATTGCCGAAAAGTACCGAAAAGAGCGGAAATGCCAGAGCAATAGATTTCTATATATTTTGCACTTTGTATTGAACGCAATTGGAGTTTTGTATCATTCAATAAAGACTTATGAACATACATATGCTATAATTTACAACAAATGTATACAAGCTCATCAAATAGGGAGCTTTCTGGCATGAAAACGGCAAACATGTATTTTCTTTCTGTTTTCAATCCGAGATTGTAACATGTTATATGTGAATATTTTAAGTCAATGATTGTAATGAAATGTTTACTTAAAAGCCTAACGCGCTATGTTAGTACATTGATAAATAAATAGATAAGCCGAATACAGTGTTACCTCTCTTGAGCGACATTTGTGGGAGACAGAAAGAGTGTTTGTTGTAGAGAGGGAGCCGTTGTGGAGAGGGATTGTACTTCTAACTGACTGGTGCATAAATAGCATGATTTAACCTCCAAAATATGTACATGATGTACACAAGCAGCGTGTCATAATTAGTAAAGATGAATACAGTGTATTGAGGTTGCTAACTCCTGACCAGATTATGATCTTAATAATTCTGTAAATTTTAAAGTCAATTATGTCGCCAATTTTTCCATGAAAATAAGTACTGACTACTTGTACCTACAAAAATACAGAATGTTCGTGTACACCAATTTACATACATGACGGTCCGGATCGGACCGGCTTTTAGACGGTACTGTACGCCCGACGCCATTTGTTTTTAAATAAACAAACGCTTTCCTTTTTCTTGTTAGAAAAGATGCATTAATTGTCACTTTATTTTAATCAGAAGTAACAAGTTTTCTCAGCTTACCCTGACCAAAGTTATTATACAGACCACCAATGAATGAAAACAATCTGATCGTCGTAATTATCCAATTAGACCAAACCATAATTTGTTAATCGTGTCACAATGCAAGTGTGAAAAATAGCGATTTACAAGCTTCTCAATGATGATTAGTATACCATATTCACACATTTTGGCAGACAGTGTCAATACTTATGAAAACAATCAACAACTGACTTAACCTATGCCGGTCCGGAGAGGTAATTCTTAGTGTCGGTACGACTTTTGAGTGACGTTTGTCGTTGAAGGGAGGTGTCGTTTCTCGGAGGGAATTTAACGTTGAAATTGCATGGGAGGAATTTTGAATGTCGTTTAAAGGAGGGAGTCGTTTGAGAGAGGTGACTTTACGAGAGGGAACACTGTAATATCGAATTCGATCAGGAAAAATACTTTCCGGCCCTACCGGTGAACAAGTAAAATTATACCCGATTAAAAGTTGCATCAAAAAGCAATGTTATATATATAGGTCTTATTCACTGGCGTTAGTTTATTATAATTATACTTGATCAACGAGAAAAAATTATTCTTATCTACGTACATTCAAAACTCAAGAGAATTTTACTTGATTAAAAAATTTTAAACTATATTTTCATTCTATAATGTACCTAAGATCTAAACACAATAATCAAATGAGGTATAAATCTACAAGACTAATTTTCATGGTCTTTGACAGGGGTCGGTTAGATATAAGTGGAAGTTTTCTACAGCGGTCAACCCGAAATATTTATTGAAGGTCTCTCAAAGCGGTCGGTTAGTTATAAGTGGAAGTTTTCTATAGCGGTCAACCATGAAATTTCTATTTAAGGTCTCTGACAGGGGCCGGTTAGTTATAAGTGGCAGTTTTCTACAGCGGTCAACTGTGAAATGTCTATTTAAGGTATCTGACAGGGTCCGGTTAGTTATAATTGGCTGTTTTCTACAGCGGTTAACCGTGAAATATCTATTGAAGGTCTCGGGCAGGGGCCGGTTAGTTATAAGGGGCAGTTTTCTACAGCGGTCAACCGTGAAATGTCTATTTAAGGTCTCTGACAGGGGCCAGTTAGTTATAAGTGGAAGTTTTCTGCAGCGATCAATCGTGAAATGTCTATTTAAGTTATCCGACAGGGGCCAATAAGCTATAAGTGGCAGTTTTCTACAGCGGTCAAATGTGAAATATCTATTTAAGGTATCTGACAGGGTCCGGTTAGTTATAAGTGGCTGTTTTCTACAGCGGTTAACCGCTAGGTCCGGTTAGTTACAAGTGGCTGTTTTCTACAGCGGTCAACCCTGAAATATCTATTTAAGGTCTCTGACAGGGTTCTGTTAGTTATAAGTGGAAGTTTTCTACAGCGGTCAACCGTGTAATGTCCATTTTAAGGTCGCTGACTGGGGTCGGTTAGTTCTAAGTGGAATTTTTCTATAGCCGTCAACTCTTTAATATCTATTTAGGGTCTCTGACAGGGGTCGGTTGGTTATAAGTGGCTGTTTTCTACAGCGGTCAACCATGAAATGTCTATTTAAGGTCTCTGACAGGGGTCGGTTAGTTATAAGTGGAAGTTTTCTTCAGCCGTGAAATGTCTATTCAAGGTCTTTGACAAGGGTAGGTTAGTTCTAAGTGGAAGTTTTCTACAGCGGTCAACAGTGAAATATCTATTTAAGTTCTTGACAGGGGTCGGTTAGTTCTAAGTGGAAGTTTTCTACAGCGGTCAACCCTTTAATATTTATTTAAGGTCTCTGACAGGGGTCGGTTAGTTATAAGTGGATGTTTTCTACTGTGGTCAACCCTTTAATATCTATTTAAAGTCTTTGACAGGGGTCGGTTAGATATAAGTGGATGTTTTCTACAGCGGTCAACCCTGAAATACCTATTAAAGGTCTCTCAAAGCGGTCGGTTAGTCATAAATGTCAATTTTCTAAAGCGGTCAAGCCTGAAATATGTATTTAAGGTCTCTGATAAGGGTCAGTTTGTTTAAGGGGAAGTTTTCAACAGCGGTCAACCCTTTAATATCTATATAAAGTCTCTGAAAGGGGTCGGTTAGTTATAAGTTGCAGTTTTCTACAGGGGTCATCCGTGAAATATCTATTTAAGGTCTCTTACAGGGGTCAGTTAGTTATAAGTGGAAGTTTTCTACAGCCGTCAACTGTGAAATGTCTATTGAAGATCTCTGACAGGGGTCGGTTAGTTCTAAGTGGAAGTTTTCTACAGCGGTCAACCCTGAAATATCTATTTAAGGCTCTGATAGGGGTTGGTTATTTATATGTGGAAGTTTTCTGCAGCGGTCAACACTGAAATATATATTTAAGGTCTCTGACAGTGGTCGGGGATGTTTCCACTTCATAAATCAATGTTACAAGTAAAAGGCAATTACTCTGTTATGATAATATTTGGAGTTAAATCCCATTTGAACTGAATTGAACTAATCGTTCACTGACAAATATGTCTAGTGACAGCTCTTTAACAATTTTTTAATGACACTTTGTTATTCTATGTTTTTATACTAATTTAAAATTGTTTAACAGTTCAAAAATAAAACTGAATTCTTAAACATTATTTTCGTTGTACAACTTTCGTAGTGATCATACCGAAAATGAGAGAAAAATAGAAAAAAGTCCACAAATTTATCATACAACCCTCGTATATTCATATATCTATATGGAGATGTTGTCATTTTTGTCCTACCAGCCTGCTTCCAGTCTTTGAAGATGGCTAACATGTTTTGTAATCATGAGAAATAATATTATGGTATCACTCAAAGGGTCAGGAAATTAATATTCCTGTACTGTTTGTAATGTACTAATTCCCACTGTATTCAGTCCTTCGGAGACTACCCAGTCACTTTCTTGACACTGGGTGAACTCATGAAGTCGTTAAAAATGGTAAAAATTGTAATAGTAAAAATCCTTAGCTTAACGCTCAGTAGGTTCCAGGTAATTGCTGGTTCGCTTGGTGTCCGGAGCAGCACAAACGTTTGATTGATCAGTACGCCACACTACGGTACTTTCAGTGCTTTGATTCTTACCTGATGCCAATTTAGACTTGATGTGTATGCTTACTGTAAGCTGTAAAGTCCTACTGGTTTTGTAGCTCAGTTAGTAGAGCATTGATACTCAGACAGTCATCATGAAGATCTGTGCTTGATTCTCAGAGTTGAGCAGGTTTTGTTTGTCAGTGAGATTGGCTGGTATGGTCATATCGTCCACATTGTGGAGATGATCTCAGATTTTACAGACTGTTAGGTCATATGGTTGATTATTCATTCTAAGAAAGCTGGTTAGGATAATATATCCATACAGCAATATAATATATCCAGACAGCAATATAATATATCCAGACAGCAATATAATATATCCAGACAGCAATATAATATATCCAGACAGCAATATGATATATCCAGACAGCAATATAATATATCCAGACAGCAATATAATATATCCAGACAGCAATATAATATATCCAGACAGCAATATAATATATCCAGACAGCAATATAAAATATCCAGACAGCAATATAATATATCCAGACAGCAATATAATATATCCAGACAGCAATATAATATATCCAGACAGCAATATAATATATCCAGACAGCAATATAATATATCCAGACAGCAATATAATATATCCAGACAGCAATATAATATATCCAGACAGCAATATAATATATCCAGACCAATATAATATATCCAGACAGCAATATAATATATCCAGACATAATATATCCAGACAGCAATATAATATATCCAGACAGCAATATAATATATCCAGACAGCAATATAATATATCCAGACAGCAATATAATATATCCAGACAGCAATATAATATATCCAGACAGCAATATAATATATCCAGACAGCAACAGACAGCAATATAATATATCCAGACAGCAATATAATATATCCAGACAGCAATATAATATATCCAGACAGCAATATAATATATCCAGACAGCAATATAATATATCCAGACAGCAATATAATATATCCAGACAGCAATATAATATATCCAGACAGCAATATAAAATATCCAGACAGCAATATAATATATCCAGACAGCAATATTATTGACAAACCTAACAAAACTCAATAGAAACTTCGGGCAGAATTCAGTTACTGGGGTCCTTTTCCCTTCATTGCCTAAATTGGAAGCTGTTTTACCAGCTGATAGGTTTAATCCCGTCAGACCAAAGTTAAACCAGTACTTGTTCGATGTCACCAAACTGTTTTCTGTGCTCGGCTGGTTAAGTTGAGTGCTGCCTTCCCTGTCCAACTTAATATTATCTCTTTTGATATTGATAGGCTAATTTAATTCTTTGCAATACCGGTATAAAACATAAACAGATATTACGATTGAAGTTTATTGTATAAATATATTGATTATATACACTTATTCTTGCTGTTTAATATATATGCTTTATAGAAAATGCTATGTTAATTACAATCTGACTAAAGTACTTGATCTTCCTTAGCGGTAAATCTGATGACGACGCTATACGAGTTTGTATTTTCAAAAATCAGAATTTCAACTTTCGCTATTTTTATCTATTTATGATTCAGTCAATCATATAGCTTGTTACATTGGTATTTCGGTCGTATTAATAAATGGTAAATTACAAATAAAACATTTGTCCACAACTTTAGTCTGCCTTTTTGGAGTAATCCTGATTAATTCAGTCATTGTAGAATTTGTAGTACAGATAATTTAAAATAAACGCACTGTTGATTATCAAAAGTGAAAGCTCGGCCATTTCCGTTTGTCTCCGGTAAATATTAAAGTCCATAAAGACCGAGGAGAACGAAGTAGGTGCGTAAGATGCATGTGTTCATGATAACTACCATATTTAAAAATAGAATCAAATCGCTTTCAGAATTCTGAAAGTAAGGCGCCGATTGGCTAATGGGAAAGGTCGCCTGAGGTGACTTTCAATAGGCCGGCTTTGGCGTGTTTGACGATATGATTTTAATCAGATTGAATTAATTATGATTGACAATTCTAACACGATCTGCAGATTAATCCATATACACATAGAACAAATCAGGGCATGTATTATTACCGCAATAAAACAACTGTCAAATTGGCTGTTACTATTTATGCCCCATATCATGTGACATATTTAAGAATGAATGAACGTAAACTTTATAGTAAAAACTTCAACCAGTGCAAGTTGCACGAGTATCCAGTGTTACAACTATGACACATCTATTTTTAGAAACTCCAATCAACTCTCAAAACTAAGTTTCATACAAACTTCTGATAATCAATTCATTTATATTTTTCATTTCATGAAATAGATACCCTATACTCGTGTTATTAAAATTGTTTCAATGTTTAAAATGTGTTATTTCCTTCAGAAAATTACGAAGGTCGATTTCATTAACGAGGGAGGTAATTGTACCAGCTAATAAGCCACTCAATTTCAGCGTGAAATTATGTTCAATGTCAGATTGGTGAAAATGGAATGCCCGCAGTTAAATAGTATGGGATATTATTGCATTTAGAATCGAAATAAAAACTCTGTTCTTGTATTTTGTCAGTGAATAAAATACGGGCACTCATTTGGATGCTACGCACTCGTGATTTAATTTTTCCGCATCCGAACTCCTGCCCGTGTTTTATTCACCGACAAAATACGCGAACAGATTTTTATTTCTTATTTAATCAACTGTTAAATGATGGTTATAGGGTCAAGAAGATCTGGGAACTTTTTTATCAAAGCACTTACTAAAATAGGGAAATAAGATTGTTTAACAACTACAAAGTGTGGTAAAGGGTCTGCGCTATTAACATATAGCCCGTTTGCAGCGAAAAAAATCGTCTAAATTTTGAATTGTTAAAAATCTATTCATCAGGGCTGGTATTCACAAAGCATCTTAGTAGAAAACTTAGATTTTTCTTAAAAACACCAAAATTTCTAAAGTATGTCAGC
The DNA here is from genome assembly GCA_947247005.1 of Spisula solida. Classification (NCBI taxonomy): domain Eukaryota; kingdom Metazoa; phylum Mollusca; class Bivalvia; order Venerida; family Mactridae; genus Spisula; species Spisula solida. Next base: position 4,668,660 of record OX365949.1, on the reverse strand, counting down.
CTACTGTCGATTCAAAGATATCTGTCAAAACCGCCAGAATGTTCCATTTCTTAATAGGTAAATATATGTATTGACCAATCAGCGCTCTTATTTTAATCATACCATCTTTGACCATAGCTTTATGTATTAAAATAAGCATATTATATTTCATTAGCATTCTTAGCGTAGTGCGTTAAATGCACGGTATCAGCATAAAGCATTGGCGAAATCCAAGTAAAGGTTCGAATCCAGTCTGATACGCATTTTATTTGTTATGGTTTTTATAATTATGTAGTTTTTCTGATGTTTTATATTGACAAATTAATTTTATCATACTTTTCTTTGCGAAAAAAGTAGCTGGCTTGATATAGATACACTATGTTTTTTATATTTACTAGTACATTGAATTCAAAACATGATTGCAGAAATTTCCAGCTTCGTAGGATGAATTCAATCCTGGTGTGCTGGAATACAAATGCGAATATATCTAGTTTATTGATTGTATATGTGTAATCACCGGAATGAGCAAAATCATTAAAATACATAGTTTAAGCAAAATTTAAAAAATCTAGGCATTGTTGGGATTTGAACTCGCAGTGAATTGTATACATTTTCAAAATAAGACCCACAAAACCATAGCTGTTAACCACTCGGCTACAGGGCAGTCAATGTTTTGATCATGTAAATGTACTTATGATGTTAGGACTTAATCCTGACACACCTGTAATAATCGATCGGGTTGAATGTTTGTTTACGCGGTTGTGACAGATAACTTTGAATCAACAGTAACATGACAATCGCGATTATTGATTTTTTGCATAGGTTTAAATCATTATGTAAAGAGCTACTATAATCACTAAGAAAACATGGGTTAATCTTCAATTTGTGCACGATATATGCAATACTAATTTTTAACTTAAGTCAAAATATTAAAGTTTTCAACTAAGATGCTTTGTGAATACCAGCCCAGATGTTGTTAAAAATTTACGTAGAATCATAATTACAGTCTAACTTGTACTAACGACCACGTGTATTAAGCGACCTTTGTCTTAAACGACCGGTTTCAATTCCTCCCGACCATATTTGCTCTATTTGTCTATTGCATTAAGCGACTTTTGTCTTACGCGACCAGCGACCACTGTTTAAGCACTATAATTGATTGGTTAAATTGCATTAAGCGACCAAAAATTGTAAATCACTGGTCGTCTGTAGATTACATGATACCTTGTCATAAATCATTGTTTGTTCACACTTCAGAGTTTGTCTTTTGTTAACTGGGCCCCAATTAACAGCATTGATAATCACAATTGTGTCCGTAGGGCATGTCATTCAGATGATTTTAATCCGATTTCACACATAATAACGGATTATTTGTTGTATCTCTTGCTGCAATCAGCTTGTTGTCACTGTCCATTTAGATTGGGCTAAAACCCGGTCTGTTCCGGTGTTTTTCTTCGAGTGCTAGCAAAATTGACTTACATTTATTGCATTGTGTAATATATCAGTAAGTTTATTTAAACGATAAATTGAAATGCTTATGAAGACGATGCATACAAGTAAGAATCATCATAAAACTTATTTACACACTAATGTTTATCAGTTGAAGTTGAATAGTAATCGGACAGCCTAAAATCGGAAATTTGTTAATTACACTCAATGTTTCTTACATTTGTGTTAAACGACCATTCCGTTAAGCGACCGTTTTCAGACCTTCCCCAGGGTGGTCGCTTATTACAAGTTAGACTGTACATTCTACCTACTCCCACTTATTTAAACAAGTTTATTCTATTTTGTGTATTGATATTACTTGAATTTGGACACATTAACGCAGGGAGGTAATCTGGTATTCCATTGATGTTTTACTGTAATTTTTTAACAGTTATAATCCGTGATCAGCGAGATTAACATTGCTGTGATGAAAGCAAAATTTATGAGGCCCATATAAGTCGATTTATTTAGGTATGTCGCTTGTGTGTATACTGATTATGTATAATACAAAAAAAAGCAGTGAAAACCAAACTCTTATTCACTAAGCAACATAAGCTATGTATATACTCATACATGGCCATACACATATATATGTGTAATAATGTTTAATTAAGAACTTAATAAAAGCATTGTAAAGTTTATGTGCGCAATATCATGTAGTCTTATGACTGAACCAGTCCTATGTAATTGAGTAACATACATCTACCGAAACCTTTAGTATTGGTCTGAAATCGACATTCACATGTTTGAAGAATGCCAAATATTAAGCAGTCAAAATCGTTTCAAGGCGATGTAAAATCCGTGTTTTATATAGTTCGAGAAGGATCGAGGCTGGTAGACGCAACCCATTTTTACATTTATACCCGAAAATACGATACACACTGACAGCACAGACGGACCTTGTTTATGCTATATTAAATAGGTTACAAAAACGTAAAACTACCGCTAGACGTGTCACGTGACCATAAAATTGGCTGTTGTGTGTAACGAGTCTTCTAACATGAAATTTCATTGTAAACTACAAATATTTTACATAGAACTTATGAACAAAACTTTTTTACACATGCGCGATGTTGCTTAGATTTAATTGTATATTAGGTAGATACATTTCATTCACTCGTGCAAAATCTCATACTTGTAGGTGCAGTAAATACTGAGAAATCTTCATTTTAGACGATTTCTTTCGTCGCAAACGACCTATACCCTGGTCATTATTTATGACTTAGATGTATGTGAATATATATCTGTATTTGTGTATATAGTAACACAATTATGTTTTATTTGCTTTCAGATTTGGATGCCATTGGTACCCTTCCCGTTCATCCTCGTGGAGTAGGGTTGTAATGATCAGTGTCCATTGAAAAATTTAATTTTAAATTTTAAATTTTAATTTTAAATTTTCAATTTTTAATTTTAGATTTAATTTAATGGAAATGAGAAGGAAGGCATGGTAAAAAAACTTTGGTTTCCTGGTTCTTCAGAAATTGTTTAAATCATGTGCATACAGAAGTGCATTGTATACAGATTTAAATAACCATGTAAAATGGTTGTACAATAATTTAAGTTAGTTTTTTCTAACTTTCGACTACAGAAGGAATGTATCATAAATATGGTACGTAAAGCAAAGAGGTACATATAACCAGAGACTATAGATAGCTTAGATATCTATAGTCTCTGATATAACGAAGCATCATGTGCATATAGAAATATGTGTGCACAGATAATGATTGTATTGTAATACGGTACATAAAGAATGATGTCATAATGGCAACTTAAGTTGTTCATAAAATGGCATTATTGTAAATATGTGTTTCACACTTACTCATTGTGTTACACTGTAGAAAGCGCCTATTCATGTTGCGATTGGTACGAGTAGGCCGCTTCATGTGAAAAGGGTCCTTAGAATAAATGCTCGATGTAAGGGATCTGGTTTATGAAGTCAGAATAAATTTTGGAATACACACCTTCATTTTTTTTCATAAGTCAGATATTTCTATCAACACTTTACATTATACTGTGGAGGTTCATATTTCCTTAGGTTAAAAAGTTCTAAATTTTAGACGTTTGGCATGTGGAAAAATTAGCATTTTTTAGCTCACCTGTCACAAAGTGACAAGGTGAGCTTTTGTGATCACTCTTCGTCTGTCGTCTGTCCGTTGTCCATTCACAATTTCTTGTCAAATCTTAGAAAAAAGCTTGTGAACACATTAGAGGACACAATTATGACCCAATCTTCATGAACCTTGGTCAAAATGTTTGTCTTTATAAAATCTAGGTCAAGTTTGAAACTGGATCATGATGGGTCAAAAACTAGGTCACTAGGTTAAGTCTTAGAAAAAGCTTGTGAACACATTAGGGACACAATTATGGCCTAATCTTCATGTAACTTGGTCAGAATGTTTGTCTCTATAAATCTAGGTCAAGTTTGACACTGGGTCATGTGGGGTCAAAAACTAGGTCACTATGTCAAATCTCAGAAAAAGCTTGTGAACACATTAGAGGACACCATAATGGCCCAATCTTCATGAAACTTGGTCAGAATGTTTGTCTCTATGCAATCTAGGTCAAGTTTGCAACTGGGTCACAATGTCAAATCATAAGAAAGCTTGTAACAGAGGCTGAATTTTCCTGAATCTTATTCGTATAATATAAATGATTACTGAGGTCACCATAGGGGCTTGCATGCACTTCTATGACAGGTGAGCGACCTAGTGCCCTTTGGGCCCTCTTGTTTTACTTCTTTGTTAATTTCATTTTCCACAAGATGTATTACATGTAGTAGCAAATTTAGTAAATTTGTGAGAATTGCCATTATCTCTTGACTTCACTATTTATACAATAATGACATTGTCTATAAGGTTTTATGGAAAATTTGAAATTATTTAGGTAAGTGTCATAGAAAACTTAAGAGATAGCTATACTTCAATGTATCACTTGTGATAAAAAAATTTAAATGAGTAACAAATATTCTAAGGACCCTTCTCTAATTTCACCACCTGTACATAATTATATGTATACTTCATGTAAATATCTCATTTACATAGTATGTGAGCTTTTTAAGGATTTGGACAAATATTCTGATTCATTGCAAACCCATTGTGGAAAGGTGTTAATTTTTATTTTCTTCCCAATTGTGTAGCAACAATTTTTAGTTGAAACTAACTTTTAAAAGTAAAATAAATACTGTATTTCTTATTAAACAATCTGTCATGTGTTTTAAAACAATTTTCTTGAGTTAAAACAAGTTTTCTTGTACTGCATGAGCTAAGATATAATTCTTTCAATTAAAGCTCAATTTCTTCAGGTAAAATAGTACCTTTTACTGTTGTTTCATGGCTTAAGCCATATGACATTTTATTAGTGAAGATAAAGAATATTTCTTGAGTTGAATAAAAAACTTCATTGGCTGAAACAACATTTCTTATAAGTTCAAACTATATTATTTCTTTGTATTAGAATGGACTTCCCAAGCAGTGGGAGTTTTCTGTGTTACATACATTTTGGCTCTAAGAGATCATGACCCCCATGACATCTAGGGGAACTTCAAAATGTTGAAACGTTGGAACGATTGTGTAGGTGTTTCTTTTCTTTACTATCATGATCTCTTCTTTACACTTCTTTTTCTGTTTAGTATCTTAACTTTATGTGCACAGTTTAAAGGAATGAGTTCAGAATGTGATCTCTATAGTTCACCGGTAGTTGGAGACCAATCTTACCTATCAGGCTGTGATGTTGAACCAGATACTAATGTACAGTTGGATATAGATTGGAAAGACCCTCTCTTAAGTGACGTTCTTTAGGGACGGACAGTTTCAACTGTTTGGTTGTTGTAGAGGGGGATTCATTGTGGGTAGGGAAGGGATTTCTAACTGACTGTTGTAGAAGGGGTTTCATTTGGGATTGGGAAGGGATTTCTAAGTGACTGTTGTAGAGGGGGTTTCATTTTTCAAGGGATTTCTAACTGACTGTTGTAGAGGGGGTTTCATTGGGGGGAAGGGATTTCTAACTGACTGTTGTAGAGGGGGTTTCATTGGGGGGAAGGGATTTCTAACTGACTGTTGTAGAGGGGGTTTCATTTGGGGGGGGGGATTTCTAACTGACTGTTGCATACTGTAATAAGCCTAACTTAACTTCTAGGAAGTATCAATATGTGTACCAGTATAAGAATAGTTGCCCTAGTTATCCAGTGAGACCAAACCACATGACTGTTAATAATCTCAAAATATAGATGGAAATATTTATCAAATTGTATGCTTTTAAATGATGATTAGTATTATGTTAACACATTTTGGCATATGTTAACAATGCTGCATGTCGAACTTTAAGAAAATAGTCCACAACCATAATAACCTAAATTGATAATGCTTTGTGTTGATTTAGAGTTGTTTGTGGTTTTTTTGGTCTGTGAAGATACATCTTTAATGTAACTAGGGGAAGGAAGTTTATGTCAATATAACAGGGGAGGAATCTTCAATGTTGTTCAAAGGAGAAAGTCACTGGAGAGGGGTCTTTTTGATATGTATATAGCACTAAACTGTAACTTGACAGTGATGTTAAGAACTAAAAAATGTAACAAAATTTTAATTGGCTGATGTAACGAAATTGACAAAACTTAATTGCTGAGGTAACAAAATTCAGTTTGCTGACATTGTGAAAACAAAATTGCTGACATAATGAAATTTAATTTGCTGACAAAAAAACATTCATATTGCAATTTTGGTGAAAGAAGAAATTTGAAATTATTTTCACTATCATCATTTTAGGTATACCTGTTTGTGGTTACATAATAATGCATATGCATCCGATTTAATCCCCGTTTACATTGTTTGCTGGTTCTACTTCACATCCTCTTACGATGAGCTGGTTCCCAACTTTCGATGACCTATTCACAATCTGGCTTATTTCTGCTTTACACTGCTGGGAGGTCCATGTATTGGTTGGTTCTGTAAAGTTTAGTAGCTTGTTTTAATAATTGAAAGTGGTCTTTAATTTCTCTTAAGATTTGAAAAATGATAATTACAACTAGGAAATGTTTTATTGTTGATATTCCTAGAATTTTTCTAGCTTTGCAGATGATGAAATACGTGAAGAACCGCATATTTAAAACACTTATGATTAAATTAACATAATTACTAGTAACATAGATGTACTTTAGTTAACATTTAGGGTTACATAATTATATTGACACTCTTAATAATTAATACTTCTTATTTCAATGTTTTACTGAAATAAATAGTTATACATGTCACATGTTTTTGTTATCCAACTAATAATGAGATCGTATGTTGATGAATTTCATGTACTAACTTTATACATTTACATGTATGTAGTTTTTCCACAAGAATGAGATGTTTTAATTGAATTATGTACCAATTAACGGATGCTGTTACATTTTCTGTTTTCGAACTTTTTATTGCAATGAATCAGTGATGTTTGCCATTACTTGAGTTTCTTGTTACTGTAAAATCACTTTATTTTAATGGGACAAACTTTTGTGGTTTTTGTGAAAAAAGACCATTTCGTGGGTACTTAATTTCAAGGATTTCTGATTGCAGAAAAAATGGCAACGACAAAATTCACACGAATTATCTGAAATCATTCAAATATCAAAGGGATATCATAATTGTTTTATTACATGTGGATATATGCAAGTACACTTCCCAAAAAACCTGGTCTTATTTATACCTGACTGAACTTGACAGTAAGCATGGCAGCTGCTGCAAACTTGGCATATTTATTGGTTTGATTATTCATTGGGGATTTAATTTCGTGGTTTAGGTCATCCACGAAATCAACAAAATTAAATTCCCACAAATATGAATGATTTAACAGTACCGGTACATTTGTATATATAATTGTATACCATATTAAATTATTGTAATTATTTAGAATGTCTGATTGTTTCCTAAATGTCATGATGTTATATCAGTTTTCTTTCTACTTTTGTATTTATGTCTCACATATATAGTGGAGGAGATATATAGATTTTGTACTGGATGGATGTCACATAAATGTCAGCTTAACCGTTTGTTGGATTTCAATGAAACTTCACATAAACACTTGGTACCTAGCCTTGTTGTGCATTTTGTCAGGATTTTTAGGTGGGGTTATTTTTGTCAGATGTATGGCCCTTTGTGGGAGACATGTGTTTTTATACTCTTCTTGTTTGATTTACTTTTCTACTAAGTTGGAACTTTTTATATTACTTACTTCTGTGATCAGTATTTTGATACTTAAAATGTGCTAAACACCAAAGTGTAACCGAAGGCTTTATCCAGTTTTTCTTTATAATCAATGTTACTTTGATACACATACTTTTCTTTATTTATCATAAAGATAGGATTTGTATTTTAATGTGATAAACTTAGAATTTCCTTATATTGATAACAGCTTCAGCATTATTCTGCTATGATTTCGATTTCGTTTATAGCATTTAATGCTGTTGTACGCGACTAATGTCATATTGCATGTGCCTTTCTGTCAGATTTGGTTTGTTTGGTGAATATACCACTTGAAAATGCCGACACTGCAAAAAGTTATCAGGGACAAATTTTACTTTATTTTTTTCGTGAAGATGGCAATTTCTTTGTTAAGATGGCAATTTCTTTGTTAAGATCACCTTGTGTTTAAGAAATGTATAGTAGGCCTAAGATCCGCGTACCGGGTATGTAAATACATATCTCACATCATTCGTTCTACAGATGAATGATTTCAAATAAGGGAGGTGCTATTTCACAAGACCATACATAGATTTTTGATATATATTTATATATTACATGTATATACATAGGTAATAGATATTCAGGAATAGTAAAATATTGACAATTATACTTAGGTGCTTCTTCATAAATGCACTTTGATTCATTATATAGATAGATCGAGACATAAATTTTACTGATGAAATATGACACCAGGGTTAGTTTTTGACATCCCTAACCTCCCTAATTCATGTAGTTACACCAGTTTCTGGCAGGGAAGTTATACTATCATTCAGGTTTTAAAATTGTACAATAAAACCTTACTGGAAGGCCACCTCAATAATAAGTACCCCTCAAAATGAGGAACACATTTTGCAAGTCCCATTTTCACAGGTTGCTGTTTATTCAACCTTACATTATTAACAAGGTAACCCATTTTCGCTCCTTATTCAGCTTTAGTAATGAGGTGACCTATTTTCAAAGGTGGTCTTAATGTTGAGGTTTTACTGTGAGATGAGTTTTCAGGGGTCCAAAATTGTTAACTTTTAGTCTACATGTTTCATTGAAATCCATTTACTATTACTCCTAGTATATAATATCTATTTATTGTACAACAGTTATCACCTTTCGATATTTTACTGCCGGGTATTATGGAGTTTTGATTTCGTAGTCAAATTCTACCTGAAGATAAAAAAAAATTAACCCCCACAAAAATAGTAATTTTATAGTTTATAATTTACTTTTATGAAACTCTACCTCTCATGCACAATTTTGTGTTAGAATAAATCCAGTGGGATCAAAGTTGCACATAGCTTTATTGTTCAAATTCAATAGAACAACTATTTTCAAAGAGGCTCACAGGAAAGACAGTGCATGCCTAACTGTGTTGCCTCTATAAATCATGTCTTTATTATAATACAGAAATGTCCTAAAATGTGGGGTGTTATTACCAGTGTTGACTGTATCAGTGTATGCAATAATAAGGTGGTAAGATACTACCATTAATTTTGCATTGAAACAATGAGTATCTGTGTATGAGCTAGTGGGAACTGCTGGCCGAACATTTGCTGAAAATCTGCTGAAAATCGGTACTAATATATTCCATACTGCTTTATTCCTAATTTTATTCTGTTTGTTGTACATATGTTATTGACTGAAGTTTTAATTAAGTATTTGTTGTACATATGTTATTGACTGAAGTTTTAATTACATGTATGTAATGTTGCTAGTGTTTCATGGTACATTTTGTATATAGCCTCATGTTTATCTTATCTGAGTGGTTGAACTGCTTGTTATGATAGTTGCACTATATGTATTCATGACTGGGTTATATGAATACTTTTTCACACTTTGATATATCTGATCAAAGAAATTTAATACTTTTCAAACAAGTGCAATAGTCATGCGATTCTGGGGTAGATGTTCTTTATAATTTAGTAGCAAGATATACCTGTCAGTATAATATTTTTATCAGTTTTTTTCTATTGGAAAAATTGTAAACCATGTTTTACTGTACGAGTCTTGTTAAATAGATTATTAAATTATAAGGAGGGTAAATATGCCTTGGGTTGAAACAGTTACTTATTACTGTATAATAATGTTACTATTGTTTCTCATTTCTAATAATAAGTGTACACCCATAATTTAAGTTTTGTTAATTGATTCAAATGTCTTGTTATTATAAGGGCTGGTCACCTGTTATTGTTAAAGTTACTCGTTTTACAGAATGTTGCAATTATTAATCAGAGTACTGTTAAGTTTTACCTTTTGGATTGTTTTAACCATTTCAAATATTTGCCAGTTTCAAGATAAAGAAAGATATTACATACAGATATTTTATTATAAAGGTCTAGTCAGGGTAGATTTTAACAAAGACCTCATTAACAGAAATCTAGATTTAAATTTGTTAATAATATTAATATTTTAATGTAGTATACAATCTTTATCTTAAAAATAGATATATTTTATCATGGAATGCATAATATATTATATTTTATCAATGAAAAGTCTATACTAGTATATATCCAGTGCAAAAAAAAAAGCACATCCACTCAATGTTAATGGAAACACCCTTTTTACGCCCCCCTATCGATAGATGGGGAGGCATATAGTGATTCACCTGTCCGTCCGTTCGTCTGTTCGTCCGTTCGTCCGTCCTGGTTAACCCAAATTGACCGTTTCTTCTAGCATTAATATGGCTTGCTACAAAGCTTTCATACTTGCATGGATGTTGTGTATGAACACTCTCCACATGCCTGTACCACCTAACCCCATTTTGACCTTCACCTTGACCTAATTTTGGACTTAGACTTATTTATGGACAAGGCTTCCACAGGGGGCATAAGCGTTTAATGAACGCAGTCTTGTTAACTTAGTTGTCTCAAAGTTATTACTGTTTCTGGTTCATATGCGTAGTTAATAATGGCTTAGGCCTACAGCCTTCGTGATTAATTCCTACACATATGAACTCTAAACCGCGATCTATTCACCGGTAAATCACGCAAAACTGCGATCTATTTCCTAATTATACAATGATCTACCAGAACTAACCTTCCATGATACAATGTGATGACAAATCTCTGTGATATACGTCTATCTTACATTACTACAAGACGTGCTGAGTGTTAGGTGATATTTGTTAACTGACAGTAACTGTTGTAACTTCTATACTATTTTTGTGAGCAAAAAGCCAACCAAGACTATTTGTTTAAATTATTTTCTTACTTTCTTGCAACATTATTTTCATTGTAATTTGGATTTTGTTTTAAAGAAATGCTGTATGTTTTAATCAGATATTATTGATGACATGCCAGCTGTCTTAGTAGAAGACATTGTGAATGTTACAGTGATGTCATTAGGAATATTACGGTGATGTCATAGTATGATCTCATATTGTGATCTCATATTGTGATCTCATAGTGATTTAATAGCAATGTTATAGTGAGGTCATTGTGATATTACTGTGATGTTTCAGTGATGTCACTGAAATTTCAAACTTGGTTCAATGTCTATAAATAGATTGTCATAATTCATCACAATTAAAGAACAAAGTAAGACAGTTTTTCAAGTTACATTGTATTTGCCATTTATTTTATGACAACGATGCCACAATGCAATCCCCTCTGAAACATTTGCAAGACGGTAGGCTAAGGGATACATATAATAACCCCATTACTAAGCTTGTGTAAGCTGGATTCCATAATAACAAATGCTATAGTAAGTTAAACTCGATGTTATTAGCTTCTATGCAAATCACAACACATGGCAAACAATCTTAATTTGTAAAGTAACAATTTATCATAGTACTTAAAAGTTTGTGGAAGTAATTGATCGCAATGCTTATTCTCCCTCCAGGTGTTGCCTTTGGAGGGAGGGAAAAATTCCAAGCGGCAGATTCCAGTTGGCCTTAAACCCCTATGCATTAATTGTATAACGTGTTCCTGTTAGTATCGCCGTTTCTAAGATAGCGCGCATGGCCCGCCAGCCGGCGGGCCATTTCTAACATATCGCATGTGGCCTGCCAGTCAGCCACAGCATTTCTAGCATATCAGCGTGTGGGACAATATTATAGCGCGGCCAATTGGCCAATCCGCGTCCCTGGGACAATTATAGCGCGGCCATTCGGCCATTATGCGTCCCTTAAATTTACAGAGCTCTGTTTTCATTAAAGTAGCGACACAGGAACCGTTCTTTTTATTCATATCACCATCTCAAAGCGCACCAAAGAGCTACTGTTACACAGCAATTTATGTGATGTGCAGGTAAACCTAGCCAAAGGCTGTAAGGGCTTAACCCAAATCTCATATGTCAACAATTTGAAATTCGGAGATGGTGATTGTAGACCACTCAACAAAACCATCCCACCTAGGTGCTACCAAATAGACAAGGGAGGTAATTGTGAGTGTTTATTGATATATGCAAATTATTTAGTCCAGGTAGGTGTTGCCATAGCCCCGACTTTTATGAATTTATTCTTTAATTACTGCTGGAATACTGCCGCCTAGAATTTTCCGCCACAGCAAAGGCCGTGTTATTACCTGGCGCTACTAACATGGGCTTTGTCCTCCAAAATTCTAGGCCCTCATACTGCCATGCCAAAGGGTTCCCATCCCCCTTATCAGGCTTTTGCGCTATACTTTTACTCAACTCTTATGTGAAGTAATTCAATGGCCTATACTATGGCAACCGTTCCAATTAACGAGCGTCAAGATAACATCATATGGTCAACAGCAGATCACAAGGCTTTCAAAATATAGGCTATACTATAGCTCCGATCATGATAACACCTGGAAAGGCCCTTTTAACTCTGACATATCCTTTTCCTAATATCCATGAGGTGCACATTTAGCAGCACCAGCACTGGTACATACAATAAGTCATTACAATATAGCTTCTATCATAACTAAATAAAAATTGCTTTGTCTCACACCAACACTGCCCACATGGGTGCAAGTAAAAAATTCTGAAAACCTGATATCCTGTAAAATTGTCCATGTATGTAGAGAAAATAAAGAAAAACAGACTATTTGGTACATTCAAAACCTAAAATCCGGTATATACCTGCAAACTTGCATCCATGAGCCTAGGAAACAATGTCTAGTCACTAAGGCCATGTCAAGTGACATGCGATAAACTATTATAGGCCATGTAACTCCTTAAGATATGACTGCATAATCAAAGTCGCTAAAATTAAACAAGTAACTGATCCTCATGATTTTGGGAATGCCCTATGAACGGTAGTCTACATTACTCATGCACCAACCAGGTTAGACAATTGATGCCTGAATATCATAATGGTACTCGCCAAACCATGCACACATTGAACCTGCCCCCTGAATAAATTTGTACCTGCACCATACCAAGCGCACTGATATAATGACGAATGAGCACCGTTAACGTTAATCTCCTAACTAAATGCTCAGCCAACTACACTCTTCAACTCTGCCTTCATCAAGATTACTCACCAACTACAGCTTGTAAAAACCTACCGCAAGGGCCTAAATGTTCATATAACCATGATTCACCAACCCCACTGAGACATGATGCACCATTTCAAAATGAAATGCCAGCCACTGTATCATAAACCAACACGGCCAGATGTATGCACTCCGTACACCACTCACCACGGCTGAGCAGGACAATATCATAATATTTCCGGAACTGTGCTGACAAACTTCTAAACACAAATAACATCCTAGAAAGGATACAATATTTTTTATTTACCTACATGACCCGTACATAGTCAACACTCAACCTGGTAACATCACAGATTGCATACAACATTTTTACTAACGAATCATAACCATATATGAAAATCGACAATACTTTAAAATAGCGATCTACAAGCTGTACCGGTAATTACCCGAATATCTCAATTAATAGACTTAGGTAAGCCCAGCACATACCCTCAGACAAGCAAAAGCTAGAAAAATTATGTGTAGCCTCTATTCCTATAAGTTTGTGCATTCCTACAAGTTTGTGCATTTTAGTAAACGTTAGTGCTTTGTTAAATATGTCATTACTGTGCCCCAATTTATTTTAAGTTATTAAGAAGACATTTACCAGCCGAATAATGCAAAAAAATCGACAAAAACAGTTTTATCAGAGCAACAATTTCACTGTTTCACCGCTTTCAGTCGCAAAATCTGGAGACATTCCATACGGCAAAATTTGCATTATATATACAATATGTTTACGAGCGGAAAAAGGTGCCAACTTACTGACAAAATTTCAAACTTTATGTTACAAAACTTTTTATTTGCCAAATCATTCTCGTGTGCTTCTTATGACATCATCAGTTTATATGAACAAACCTATAGGTCACAAATGTTTATATCAAGACTGCAGACTGCATGTAACATTTAGGCTGATTTTTCAAGTTTTTGTAGTTAGAAAATTCAATTTGGGTTTGAATTGTGTTTATAAACAGATAATTGATATTGTTTATCACATGGTTGATGCCAGTGTATTTGTTTTTGTGCAGATATATCCATTTCAAAACTAAGATGCACCGACTTGCAGGTGCAGAAGCTACCTGTATATACAAGCGTGCATATGTATGCTAGGGATCAAGGAAAGGATAGACTTCCGGTTTACTTGAGAAACCAAATATTGGGCGTCTCAAAAACGTACAAATTTACTTATCATAATCGATTACACCTAAGCTTTGAAGTACGCTACCTCGAAAACAAAATATTTGTTGATATATTTTAATGCGGCCAAATGTGACAATAATTTTGCAAATCCCTGCAATGCCACAACTGTCAACTGAAACATGATAGCACTTTGACATACTGTACTACTACATACAGTCTTTTAAGATTCCAAGGGAGACAACTGCAGAATGTATTCATACGCTGATTATATGGCAACCTGGCAGGGGTATATGAATGTTTTCATGCAGCCAGTTAATCTGCGAAGGTAAGCTGCGGTCTGAAATACTGCCCAGAGTAACAAAGAAAATGACAAAAAGTTGCCAGCAAGCATGGTCGCCCAGTGGATTTTACACACCTGGCTCATTTCTACACTCCTGCCCGGAAGATAAAGACTATCATTCATATAAATTGACCCCGCCGTCAACGAATTATATCCAAAACTTGCAAAACAGATTAATGGCAAGTTTGCAATGCGGAACCTAGCTCAACCACAGCAGCACAACATTATATGTTTCTCTGTGTATGCGATAGGGAATTACATAGTTTAGGTATGACCGTGTTTCTAAAGTCATATTTATAAGACTAGATCATTTCCATCATTTATTTTTTCCAAAGTAGAATAGCAAGGCCTGAAATACGAATATTCCACATGCATTAATTCATCAGATCATGCCGGTGTGGTTGAAAAAGATGTTGTTTACAAGCTTGAATTATGATTCAGTGTCTGACTAAAATAATTTCCCAGGTTCGCCCCTGGATCTCAGCATGGCGAGCTGTACAAACCATCCGTTTGTAGTAGCCTACATAACGGAACATGCGGGTCGAATTGAGATCTTACAGCTCTCGAAAACAACGCCCTAGCTGTGTTAGCCAGCCTAAAACAAGATTTTATATCATTTTTTATCCCGATCTGTCAGTCTCAATATTTTCTTCTCTAGGCGAATCATCCTCAGTGTTTACACTCAATATGCCGTTCATTAGCCACTGACACGGTCCATTTTATGTTTTGCAGGCCTTTCCTACTTCGTAGCGTCGTCGATACTGGCGATTAGCGGCGATTTCAGTTAAATAAATATCAAATCGGCTGCTCTTTTCCGATGGCAGAAGCTGAAGGAAGTTGCATCGGAATACCTTTGCCTTTTTCGTCTAATTCGTACCCCAAATTATTCGTACTCAATAGTTTCGTACCCGAACATTTTCGACCCCAAAATCCAATTATCGTTGCAAAATAAATATAATTATGTTTAATACATAATTTGTATTGTTTTAATAGTTACAAATTTAGTCACAAACTGGAAATTACTTAATCCTTGATTCTAGACATTTGTGTTGGGTGTTTTCGCTTTGTATGTATGTACCTTTTACCAGGGCCTAGATAACACAAGGGGAAATGAATCGATGTTCTTTATCAACCAATTATTGACTTTTTTCTGCGCCGTTGGTATAATCAGATAATTCGCTGGTCACGTGGTTATCGATCGATTGCAGACGCTCGATTCCTAGCGCTGTTTACCGTACGTTTTTTGCGCTACTATCGGACAGGTTACTGAAATTGTTTATCGTTTTATCAATTATTATACGATTTCGAAAAAGTTTTGTGTTATAAAACCCTTTAAGATTCTAGTTTCTTGTTATCCAATTTTTTACGAGACAAAATAATTATTAAGCGCGCAACGGCGATTCAAAAAGCCGTCACTTAAAATATATTCCACCATTTCGAACGTCCTAGTATAGTATTTGCTATAGTAAAATTAGCGTCATTTGTTGAATAAATATCCTTTTTTGATAAATTAAAATGTTTTAGAATGCCGAAACACTGAACTTCATACTTTTCTACATTTTATTGAAAACAAACAAATAATGAACGAACAACGGCGAGCTAAAAAGGCCGTCAGTGATAAGTTTACAAGTGCTATCCGTTAAATGACTAAACTTATAGGTTTGACATTAATAAGTCGTTAAATATTATACATGTTTTGCATATATTGCAAACATACTTCATCATAAATTACAAAGTTATTTACAAATATGAAAACTGTGATTTCTCCATAAATGCTCAAAATTGCCTCGGTCAAAAATTTAGCACTTTAAGAACACAAGTACATGCAGATCTACACCAGACCCCTTCATAATTCTTAACACGTTATAATAACATGTATATAATATATTTCACAGAAACAAAATCCCACTATGGGGTTTGGTAATTACATAACAATACATAATCCCTGTGTGCAGTTTCTATGATTGGTTTTGACAATTATATTGTGTTATGTAATAAACTTAATAAGTCACTGTGCCCTATCGAGATAAGCAATCAAGGTCGCCATCCATTAAGCAGTTTGCACAGTGGGGTTCCAATATATTCCCAATCAATATATGGTGTCAAAATCTGGCACCTATATACTTAAACTTTGATCAGATCTTGCTAAGCTTTGAAAATGTTGTTACATTTTGTCACCTCATTTTTTCATGTAAACATGAAATGATGGAGCGAATAAAGGGTATTTCACTTGACTTGACTTTGACTTCGCTATAAACAAATAAATGATTACCGTAGATCACAAAACAACATTTAACACTCTATTTTTTGACATGTTTCTTGCTATATTCTTTATTTTGTCTCATATATGTACATCCATGTATATGCAAACTTTTTGGTATTTTCTATTTAATTATTAATATACAAACAGTATTTGCTGGGACTGAATATAATCGTCCCAGATATTTGTGAAAGTATAGTTAAATCCCTGTTTTTACCATCCTAATATTTTTTTGTCCATTCAACAAATAATTAAAAAAATTAACACGTACAATGCTCGTATGTCAGTACTACCGATTTAAAACAATAAAAAGGAAAATGCGTCACATAATATAGTAGTAAAGTGTAATTTAACACAGACATGTAAAAAATAATAATGCGTCAACAGATGGCTAGATATGTAAAATGGACGATTTTTGAACGCATCCAAATTTCTTAATTCAATTCATACGGCGCCACAATTGTTTTCTACCATTCGAGAATTATAAATAGTTTATAATTATCAAAATTTTACTGTTATAGCATAAAGATTAAGTGCACATGGCGTTGAGCAAAAGTGCATAAAATTTGTTTTCACGCCATTTTGAAGAACAAAGGCGGCTTCAGACTAGGAATCGGCCAACTGTGATGTTCAATTTCTGTGATAAATCGACCGATACTTGAGAATTTATTCACACAAATACATTGTCTATCAACTTATCTAAACATAAGACTATGTTATTTAAACGATATAGGGTTGAAGGAACTAATTGCACTGAAAATAAGTTGGCTATAATTGTTGACGCTATCGGCGAGATTTTACAAAATGGCCGACTCGGCAGTATCGCTCACGTGATCACGGCTGAGATCTCACGAGGCTATGGCGCGTTACACACTCCTATTAATAGAACAGCTCCTGCTTTTACATATTCCATGTTTTTAAGCATTATTACATAAAATAAGTGATATCATAGTTATTACATGGTATAAAATATGTGATATCATAGTTATTACATGTGATAAAATATGTGATATCATAGTTATCATTTATCTTTCAATCTCATTAATAGCATAATTATCCTTAGCTTAAACTTCACTACTTTATGCTGATAAAGTAATGGGGCTTATGATAGGATCTGATTTAAATAGGAGTATTTATTTGCCAACAAATAACTTGTCTTTCAACATTTAGAAAGTGGCAGATGTGTTGCATAGCAACCAATGTCACTAGAATAATTGTTGAATGTAAATATATGTTGATAAATGTCAGTGTAGTCTGATTTTGATATTTTTAGCTCATCTGATTTTTTTTGAAAAGATGAGTTATTGTCATCACTTGATCGTTGTTGGCGTCAGCATTGATTGGTTAAGTTTTATGTTTAGATTAACTTTTCTTGAAAACTATCAAAGCTATTCATTTGATATTTACAACACTTGTACTAATCAATATCTGACTCAAGACTTAAGATTCATAACCCCATCCTGCTTTTTGGAAGAATTATGGCTCTTTCTACTTAGAAAATATCTTGGTTAAATTTTATGTCTAGGTTAGCTGATCCATAATCTGTTAAAGCTAATGCATTGAAACTTGCAACACATGTTCCCCATCAATACCTTACTCTGTAAAACAAGATACTTTATTCAAGACACTTTATGCAAGGGTAATGGACCTTTTTTGCTCTGTAAAATATCAGATGAGTGTCCGCATCTGCAAGGCAGTGCTCTTGTTCAATAAAATATATGTTTATGGAGCAGACTTGCAACATTCTTTGACAACCTAAAGGTGTTTTTTCAAGGTTTCTAAAACGGTTTCGAGTATGAAGGAAATATTAATATAATTATCATACTCTGTTGGTAATACTTGACATTGTCAGTCTTTCAATGAACTTGGTGTACAAATTGCTAAAACTTCTGAACTGATGTGTACTGGTATATGTATTGAATTTATTAAAATTATTGAAGAAGCAAATAGTGTAGTATAGAGTGTAGGTGGTGTTTTCTGATGTACACAGTCATTGTGCAAAGTTTTTGTTGATGTAAAATTGATATATATGTATGTGTAAATATGTTTATTTTAAATTTTGAATGTATCATGATGTAAACAATTTTTTGCTCAACTGAATTGACAAGTGCTCTTTACTTATTGTTTGAAGTCTGTCATACAATGTTATTGTTTTAGGTACACTAGTGTTATTGTTTGCAGCTAATGTTAAGCAGGGATTTTGTTTCTTTTTGTAATTAGATAAATTTGTAATTCACAATAAAAACGTTTAGTAGGAAGTGGCTTTTTGGTTCCGTAAGACTTAGTACAAGATGAATGCTTTCATTAAAAAATAAAGATGCATTTGAAAAAGTTGGTTGTGTGTGTCATATGTTCATTAATTTAGAATAGTTATTATCCAAGCAATATGCAAGATGGTACTATAGAACAGTTGAGCAATACTTATTATTATCATGTGCCATGCTTTTTATTACTTTGCTGTGTGCTTTTCTAATAAAATTAGAATCATCAATAAATTTGTTATCACCATAATTATAATGATGTTGTTGTCTTTCTCTTAGATTGGCTGCCTTCTTCAGTGGTCATTCTGTGTTATAGAACCACCCTTCTGCTATGTTCACTCTCTGTTTTTATGCCAGATTCCCCCCCCCCCCCGAATTCTGCTGGAGAAGGTACTGTACAGCTTATAAGCACCTCAGCTTGATATCAGCTTGGTGTCCAATTATCCCCAGGACTTGACCCCTAGTTTCTTCATGGTTTGTTATCGATAATTGCCACATTACACGATGTAAAATCAGAAATGCTTGCAAGGTTAAAACTTTCTGAATATGTTATTCTGAATTAGTTTACAAGGATAAACGTTTGCAATTTTAAACTACTTTCTGTGTTTTACTGTCATTCATGAAAATGAATTTTCTCGATTTCGTGAATATAGCGGAAATTATACCCTCGTGAAAACTTCATAATTTACAGTTATGCGAATCATTTGTGCGTGTTCAGAAAAAGTGTAATTGCCTTGTGTACACTGAAAGCAACAAATAGTTCTTCATTTGTGGCATCTTTTAAATTACTGTAACCTCTGCAGGTCTTTGATGACTGCTGATATTTCCACATTGTTGTATTGTTTGTGTTCATTTTAGCGTGTAAAGCATGAAATGCTCAAAGTAAGCATTGAATTTCCATCCTCCACTCATAGTCCTAAGACGTTGTCTTGTCGGCAACTTGAAAAGAAATTGATCTACAGCTATCAAGCATCACAGGCATGTTGTTGTCCACCTACATACGTATTTGACCAGTTTTAGAAGAGTTGTGGCCCTTGAAATTATGAAAATTTGCTTGTGTTGCTCAAAACTAATGATTTGAATTACAGTCTTCAAATGTAGAAATGTGGATATGTGTAGCTGCGCACCTACATATGTTTTGGATTGGATTATCACCTGTATTAGTAGTTATGGTGGTATGGTGTTTGAAATGATAAATTATACGTACATGCACGCACGTTAATTTGATATACCTTCGTGGTACATGTGCTGGCTTTAATGTCTCTGTTCTAACTTATAACATGAGCAACATTCGTCATACTTTGTAGGAATATCAGTGAGCAATGACCCTTTGATACAAGATACCTTTGGTTCTATCTTATCGGATTCATTCCGACTCATTTACAATCTGAACTTAACGTGGTTTTTCAAGTTGATGGGATGTTATCTGTTATCTGTTGATCTTCACCGCCATCAATGACGAACCCCAACAATGATGCTAGGAATAAAATCCAAATGTTAATAATGTATAATGTTCACCTCCACCACACAAATATGTACAGTATACAGTTTATCATATAGTCAGTATTGATCAAGTGAAGCACATATATTCAGCACATATAATAACTTTCAGTCAAATCTGCAATAGACCACACATTAGTTGGGTTAGTAGATCAACCAGAACAAAATACGTCATTGTTTTGAAATCTCTTTGAAAATTTTATATCGAGTTGTGTGCAACTGGAAAAATAGTCTGCGTATATGAAATTCCAGTACAGTAAGCTTGTCTCTTTTCAAACGATTGCACTCAGGAATTACAGAACAGTCTATAAGGGCCTGGACCAACTGAATGGGTGTTTTTATGTAAGGAGTGACACCAGCAGATGTCAATACACTCCAGATGTCGCACATAATAGGGTCCCTCACATGGTGGAGAGCAGGACAAACTAAGAGGAAATGTTCCATTGTCTCGTCTCCAGATTTGCAACTTGGGCAGGTTTTGTCGACAACATTTTGGTTAAACCTACTCCGATTCACTTGGAGAATATATGTGCCAGTGAGGATCCTGAATCTTACTGGTAGTCGTGTCACTTCAAGGACAGAGTGGCACCCTAAACGCAGGACAGGGTGGAGTTTTCCAGGAACAAATTCAGTGTTCATAGACTTGAGGGTAGAGTATGTGGTAGCTATTTTTTCAATTTGGTCTTTCCAGTAAATACTACTTTGCGATGTACCGAACTTTTCCATTGAGTTTTGTCAAGAGGGGATTGCAGGTAGTCCTCTATATCCCCGAGTTCATATTTTGATAGCAGGGGTGGCACTGAGTTAACCCATGAGCAAGAATTATCAGACTTCACAGTTATCTGTCTAATGAAGATTTCACGCTCGACACTTGTTTGATGCTGTCTACAGATGTTATTAAAAAAATTCAATATCTTAAGGTGATAAATAGCCTGCATTGGAAGGAGGCCTGTGAGTATATATACACAGGAATCTGCCGCATTAGTAGGTAAAGATAATATTTGTTTGATAGTTTTCTTATGGAATAACTCCAACTTTGCAATTAGAGAGTCCCTTGGAATGAAGACCTCAATACCATAAGTAAGTATGGGTAAGATAAATGATCTATATTGATCAAGGCAAGACTCGTGGTCAAGTCCATTATGACCATGCAGTCCCGCCCCCATTAGACCATACAGTGCACGTCTGGCCTTTTTAATATTTCCTTCAATGTTAAGCTTAGCAGTCTGTTGTATCGATGTTGTTCTGGTGATACCAAGGTGAACTGATGAATCAACATTTTTGAGAGTTTGCTCTCCCATTGTGAAATTCTCACTTGGAATGTCTTTCGCCCTTTCCGAATGCTTCACCTTGAGGGCAACTGTTTTGGTAGGTTGCAGGAGGTAGCGTTCTTCACAAGCAAAAGACGGGGACATGTCTATCATGAGCTGGGTGTCACAATTGTCTCTACTCATGATGCAAACATCATCTGCACAGGCAGAGCTATTTGCAACCACAGTTCCTATACGACCTCCACGGCCAGCACTAATGAGACGGTCAAGAA
This sequence comes from Spisula solida, assembly GCA_947247005.1. Taxonomy (NCBI): domain Eukaryota; kingdom Metazoa; phylum Mollusca; class Bivalvia; order Venerida; family Mactridae; genus Spisula; species Spisula solida. The sequence continues at coordinate 4,646,496 of OX365949.1, read as the reverse complement.
GGGGATTTACATATAGTTTATAAAGATCAGTAGACAAGATGCCACCTTGTCTCACACCCTGCAATATCTCAAAGGAATCACTGAACCTGTTTTGGTATTTAACAACACTTGAGGAGTTTTCGTGCAGTGACTTGAGAAGTAGCCAGTGTCCGTCATTTATTCCAGCATGGTATACACGACGCAAGAGGTGAGAATGATCTACGACGTCGAATGCAGATTTGGCATCCAGCAATACAACATGGGCGGGTTTCTTAAGGTCGGAGCACTCGCGGTAGAACTCTTCAAGGATGAAGGCAGCATTAAGGGGAGAGGAACCAGATTTGAAACCCCTTTGCATGGGATTTTGGGCATTCATAACCCTGTCTTGTATTCTATTCCTAATTACAGTTTCAACGAGTTTGCAGAGAATTGGCAGCACAGTTATACCCCTATAGTTTCCAACCTCAGTCTGAACACTGATGCTAGTCCAAGGGAAACAATCAAGTGGAACTTAAATTTACAATTTCTGTGTTGTCTCCCTTGCATTTAAAATTATGTTTTTGCCACGGCATGGCATCAAAGTACATAGTGTTTCATCTTTGATGGTAATGGATTTAAAAAATATGTGTTTCATCGTGTTTTCCGTTTTTCACTCACATAACTTCATAAGATGCTCTAAATTACGAAGGTATATCAAATTAATTAACGTGCGTGTCTATATTTAACGTGATTTTCACGGCAGTACTTTTCTTAGATTAAGGTAATTGCCAACTCTTACATTTTTCTGTACAAGAGGTATCACACACCTGATTTTTATTAAGAACACACTCATGAGAGTGATTGTGCAAACCCATATCAGTTTTGCTCGGCTATTTTTTAAGATATTTTTAGATTTTAGGGAACCCCCCTAAAAACTGATATTTGCATTTTACCGAAAAAGTTCGGCATTTAATTACATGAAACTTGTTGAACAACATACTGTTTTCGTACATGCAACCAGTAAAGTAACTATTATAGAAGTTTTATCCCAAATTTCATGGCAGTTGCTCGGCTAGAATAGTTTAATTGACACTTTAGTGATTTCGGAAATGTCGAAAACCAGGAGTTTACAAAAAACATCAACGTTTTGAATACGTTGTAGGCCTATCCAGTTTTCGCGATAATTTGTTTTTCATTTTTCATTCTTTTGCATTAACAAGTCTATATTCTTACGAAATAAATGCGAAATAACATTCCTCTAAAGTGGTCGGGATGGTTGCTAAACAAATATTAAAACTTGAATAAAAAAATTTGTGGGCGCATTATAAAACGTTTCACATACATTGTAGCTAGTATTCGCGAGTGTTGGTTTTCTAATATTTGGAATAAATGGCACATACAATTTCCACTATAACCTTATTCTGCAAGCTTATTATAGTATAATCTAGTAATAACTACACAGTAAATTCGCGATTTTAAGACATGAGAATATGCTGACACATCCATTTTTTCTGTTTATCATATACATATACAAAATGTTATTTACAATGTATTTTGACTGATAGATAACTAACTGATAAGAATGTAATCTATGCATGATCATTGATTGTCCCGTATTGAAGGCCAAAAGTGATAACGTTTTAAGTGCGGCGAGTCATTGCACCTAATGTTGATAAATGCAGACAACCTGATACAGATAATGTATGAATATTTATAAATGGCACATTTATTAATTTGGTAGACGGAGAGCAATAACATTTGGCGATGTGTATTTTTTTTCACTTTACGGTTTCATTTTAAGCGTTTGTCACCGAGAACTGTTTGATCAACCCACGCACGTTCATGGTCGTAGGACTGGTCTGCATATGGCAGAAACCCAGTGGCTGTGCGCGTCACTGTTTCTCTCTCGCCAACATCCCAGAAAAATACAACAAAAACGGATTAAACTGACTATTAGCCAACTAGAAGAACTTAAAATTAATATGGAAGCGTTCTCACAAGAAAAGCGTAAAGTGTGCAACGATTCAAAATGTTCATACATCATCAGTGATGCATGGTAGTGTTAAGGTCGCGCATCATTTACTGTATTATCCTCACAAGATGTGCATATCGTCATCAAATCAATTGTTCACAGTGAAGAAATGATTTAAAATGAATTTAAAATCTCACTCACTGTTAAATGATCGTACGCGAACAAAGTATCGCCTGCAGAGGCAAATCGTATTAAAACTTGGAGCAGGTGGATATAGAATAGTGATTGCAGTTTTTAAAATCTTTTAAGTGCCTTTATTAATATTTGCCAGTTTCTATCAGTCCCCGTGTCGATACAGGCAATTGTCATCATGTTATGTATCCTCATTAACTTAAATAACTCTCCATTTTGAAAATCGCACCTGCTACGAGGTCAAAACGCGCGCGCTCGGGTCACAATTCACCTGTCGCGAGCACCTGCCGTTGGGAAAATTGACTGAAAAGGGCGTTGTTATGCTAATTTTGGCAGCGATCGCGCATTGAAAATAAAAAAGCAAGGTGTAATTGTACTGTACTGTATTGGTTCGGCAGAAGGAAATCAAAGTTTAATACAAAAGTTGTATTTGCTAGTTTCATCGACTGGTTGGATTCGTGTGGTAGCAAGTGGCGATTAAATAATCAAAACATATTGAGAAGAAAGGTTAGAAAGCACGTATTAGAAATACACTAAATATAGATGACATCTTTATGAATATAATGAACATTGTATATACAAAATTACAAAAACAATTTCATTCAATCATTTATTTTCAAGTAAATAATACTAACATGGTTATCGTTAACGCATGCAAATTGTGTTTGTTGATAAATAAATACAATAAATAAATACAATAAATAAAAACAGGCATAAATATACGACTACCCCCATATGATAATAACTAGTCGTTATGAAATAAGTACTAGTACCCCATAGTACTTGAAGTGTTTTATCAACTGATGCATTATTTAATGGGAGACTTATAGTTTGAAAGTGAACATATTTCCATTATTTAACAATTACAAATCGCCGTAAAGGAATCTGCAATACAAAATTAATGTATTTAAAATGTTTCACTTAATAAACTCCAACAATTGATATATGTCTATAATTTGTAGTTGGTAATGAATCATAAATAACTTAAATGTGAGCTGGACTTCTTAAAGATAAGATGTCCGTAAGTGATTTGATAATCAGTAGGCCTACCAGGGCCACCCCTGGAGTATGGCACTAAACGGGAATTAGAAACTCGGACCATCTTAGTCCGCGGTAGCAAGATGAAGCATATTTTAAAATGACCTAAAGTACTTTTGTAGGTCGGAACTTCTATATATATACGGGAATGGTGTTGGCCCATCGAGTCCTGGTATGTCATTATTGACTATAAAGGTAAATGCTTCTCTAAATTACGAGTATTTTATCTGAAAAATGTACAAAAAAAATCTGTTATGAATGATGTAATTGACCCCTGAAATGAAGCATATAGTGGAAGCCCTGCATATAAGTTTATATAGTACGGAGAATGTGACGTGATCCTGTCCTTCATGCATGAATAATTATATTACAAGGTTCTTGCGTTGAATATATTACAAGGTTCTTGCGTCGAATATAAAAATTTCCGCGAGCAAATCGTGCAATCATCAGCCCTTTCGATTTGTGTTTGTATTACACCTTGAGTGTCTTCGAGATACTTCCCGCTTATGAAAACATACACTCGGAATTATAAATATAGACAAGATCAGCTGTTAAATTATGCTAATAGAAGGTCGATATTCGTGTCAAATTCTCCGGACTATAAAATACATGAATGTATTGATCAATAACCAGTTATTATTATCCCTATTGAAACTGGTACCAGAAAAAGCGAGTCCATTTACTGGAGACTTATACCGACATTGCAAAATATATGTACATCTATTTATTCCTTCCATGTACATGAATGTTTTTGAGGATATTGAATTACGTTCAGCCTCATTCGGGTATATTTTTGTATGAGTCATTTTAAAATGAGTACATATCTCTTACTAGAACTTTATATCAATTATAATTGTTGTTACTTATTTTTAACGTTAAAAAGATACCTTTAAATTAATGAAATAACTAGATCTAGAAAGAACCAAAGTGATTTTTGACTTTTCATCTTTAATGTCATGTAATATATTATTGAATTTCACTTTATCAAATTAATTAGCTACCTATTATCAACTAATTACCAAAAACAGACCCCTAAATAAAAGACCCTCATAGTTTAATACACTAGTACCTTATGTACATGATAAATAGGGGACGGACAAGGCAAAGCTCTTAAACACATGTATTTTTAGATCTTTGGACAAGGTGATTATGTACATGTACGCTGTCTTAGAAGAATAAGGTCGTAAGTTACTATCTTACCAAACAGAAGTTGAAAAAGCTTCCTTAAGGTCACAAACCACTAAATAAAATTGTTCTTTAGCTCAATGTAAAGTGACAATTGTCAGCCCTTTGATTATATCATGTTAAAGTCTATGGCCTGTTCACAGACCTATATCATTGAAAAGCAGTATGTTTCAGCTACAAAATAAGACCAAAAAAACGGGGGTCATGTTTAATATAAGAAAGAATTTGTCCGTCAAAGTCCGCTTTGTCAAATATGCCAAAATTAATCTCAAAATGAAACACGTTCACTCACTCAACTACATGTATTATACAATACCTTTAAACTCAATAAGATGATTCTACTTCCATTTTGTCAAGGCATATCACCATTTCCAGGCAAACAGAAGTTTCTGTAAGGACTACTAGTACTTGAGCATTTATGACCTTAAGTAAAGAATAGATTTCAGACAGCGTTTTCTTGTTTTCTCAAAGTTGCATTTTTGTACTTGCGACCTTATTCTTTTAAGGTAGCGAAGTACATGTAAAGGTATAGTGCATGGGCTAGCATATATATATACGTACATGTATATGCGATATTTTCGAGTTTTTGTTTGTAAGGACGTCATATTTCAGACATAACACAATACAATAAGTTTATTAACTTACAGCCACTAATAGTACGTTAACACAATACTAGCGTAAATGTAATAATCACAATAATAAAGGAAGCACATTTATAAATAACACAGGCATATTGCACAGAAGTAAGGAAGACATGATGTTAACCAACAATACATCCAACTTTATCACATTGGAATATTTCTGCACGTGTCCTCGTGCTTCATTAAAAGTGACATCCGTGAAAATGTCTTAGAACAAGAACGACAACTGTATTTCTTGACATCCGAATGAGTCTGCAGGTGCGCGCGCAGATTGGACCTGTCAGCAAACGCACGCAAACAATGGACGCACGTGAATGGCTTTTCTCCGGTATGCGTGCGCACGTGTCCTTGCAGTAACCATGGACGCGAAAATGCCTTTCCGCATATTTTGCACTTGCATGGAAGTGTGTGTGTGCGTATATGCATCTTCAAGGCACCCAAAGAAACGTATGTTTTGTCGCAATATTTGCACGTAAACTCTTTCTGCGTGTCCTGCGTGCAGTGGAATTGTTTATGCTTGGAAAGTCCGCTGTATGTAGAATAACTTTTATTGCACGAGTCACACTGGTACTTAACTTGACTTGTTTCTTTGTCCTTCCTTCTGTCTTCATTTATCGCTCGATTGTCAAGGTAAACGGTAGGTGTCCGTATGATTGGTGAGTTATTTTCTCTATCGTGTTTAATATCTTCTGGTTCCACTTTACCACCGGTAGGACTGAGTTCAATGTCTTTCCTGTCTTCTCCGTTAACGATGTGTTTGGGTTGCTTAGCAACAGAATATGGTGACATAAAGGCGGGTAAATGTGCCGGTGAAAATAAAGCCGGAACGTTTGGTAGATATTTCATATAGTCTGCGAGGTAAGGATTCGGGTGAAGTTGGTCTCGAAGTATCGGCATCGGAAACCCTGGGAATCCTGGGTATTGAAAGAACGGATAATGTGGTAGACTAGGATAGAATGGAAGTTGCCATGGATACTGGGGTATATTTCCCGAAACCGGCGAAATACCCGGACTTCCGGTTGTATGGTCTTTCTGTGGCAAATCGCTACGTGGGTCTGCCATTGTCATAGCGTATGGTGGACTAAGACGCTTCGGTTCTGGGACCACTAACGTTATCCGCTCTGTGGTGGTACTGTCTACAATATAAGAGAGTGATTGTGGTTATTAAGAATGTTTTTATCATGGCCAACTGTCATTTAACATAACTAGTTTTTTTCAGGAATAAGTTATCAACTCATTTACTTTTCGTCAAACAACACCTATTGAAAATTTCTACACATGTTGACATGACCGTAGACAAGGAGGCCAGCCTTAAAAATGTTTGATTGTAGTAGCATACCAAAGGTTGCAGACAACTACTAGCTTTTCGTAAACTTGTAAGTTAGTTATCATAATCAGTTTCATTGTCTGCTGTTTTTTAAAAAAAAATCGTAAAAAATATGTTCAGTCAGTAGGAGCAATTTCATCGGCTATACATAAGGTAAGCGTTTGCAAAACCTGAAACGTTTTAAAAAATTGACCCAAAACAACCGCTTGTTAAAGCTACGTGCTCTCAAGAACATAAGACTCATTATGAATAATACATACTTTATTTTACGAGTCTTATTTTTTGGCAATGTACTAAGCAATATTCCATAAGTTTCTCAATTAGTTTCAGTTTTTCAGACCAATGAACATGCGAACAAATTTTAAAAAATATGCAAAGAAAAAAGGGCTACAGATTCGATGCCTTGTCGCGACATATCAAAGGTCTGGGGTGGTATTCACAAAGCATCTTAAGTGACTTAAGTTAAAAATTTGTGCAGCTCACATGTCCCGCAATTTGACAAATATTCCATGTTTTCTTAGTGATTATAATAGCTGGTTACATAATGCTTCGAACTATGTAAAATATTAATCATCTTGATTTTTCTTGCTTAGCTGATTCAATTTAGAAAATTTTAAGATTTTAAGAAATTTCTAAGTTTCCTGCTAAGATGCTTTGTGAATACCACCCCTGGTATTTAAGGTCGCTAGTCTTAATATCCATGCAGTTCAAAGCATATTAACTTAAAAGAAATTGCTTTTAAAAATTATTGTGTTCTAAGTATTAAGGTAGTTTTAGCAAGAAGGTTGTTCTAAATTGAGTTTGTACTACGCGTACGAGTTAATTATATTTACATTTCTATCTAACATTATTTCAGTATTTCAACTGTTTAACAATTTAAAACATTTAATGATATTTTAAACTAATTATATTGGTGTGATGCGCCGCCAGCATATTAGTAAGTAATCTCTTTTTAAACAAATATTACGTAAGTTTATAAAGAATTAGTCGGAAAAAACTATCCGACGCAGGGGATCGAGATGTACTTTCACACGGTCGGTATTCGGACGGAAAATGTCGTCTCGTACGCAAATAAAACATAGAATGTTTTCAATCAAAATAAAGACACTTTTAATTCAGAATCAATATTTATTTTTTGATAAATGGTCGTTCTTATGCACCTGTTTCATTGAAAAAAGTCGATCACGCATTGCTTGTAAACGGATTATAACGATTTTACATTTAAATTTTAATCCAAACGCTGGGGCGGTGCTTTCAACAAAGGGGTGAGAGAAACGATGTAGATTTGAAGAACTAGTTATGATACAAGAGATAGATTATGACTAGGGATTGTCGGATGTTGGTTTTTGTAAGGATTTACAACCCTCTCACTTTTTTTTGTTTCAAGTCATATACTGCAACTGCGATTTGTCACAGCCAGTTTGACTATATTTTTATTCGTTAGTTAATATAGTATGACCAAGTCGTCATCAAACAAAGTGCATGGGGAACATGTGATGTCACTGAACAGTGTATCCTTTACAGCCTGGGATTCGAACCTGTATCTGCCGGACGGCCAAACAGTAAATATTGATCTGCCACTTGTGTCAGACGGGCTTTGACAAAGTACACAGTGTAGAAAACCAATATGTCGTAAAGTTTCATGACAATGTTTGAATCACAAAAAGTCGTCTAAAAACTTTGTATATGAAAACCGTCCATCGCAATGGTACATAATGCATTGTCTTGGAAGTTCAATAAAATTGAGAATTTTAACGGATGTTTTCGACGTTTTCCGTATATTTCCGTCATGTCTGTATTATAGTATCTCCAAATACGTGTATTATGACTAATAATAATAACGACTTTAACTACTGGGGCGAACTATAGCTTGGCAATAGCCTGTACATTGTACGACTATATCCGCCCCAGCAATAAACATTTGAACAGGTGTATTGATACAATGTTAACACTGACTGATCAATATTTTCAGATTATGTTTCATTAACAACTTTCCTAATAATTCTCGATGAATACATTTGTATGTGTGGTGACGATATTCCATTTAATGTAATTATGTTTATTTCTAAAGTAAAGAGTCTGAAAACGCTAAACTCGAAATAAGATTTTGTTTGTGACATGTGTGTTTTTGCTGTTTATGATTAGTAATCATTACCTATTTAAGATACGTAATAACGATGATTATTGTTGTGACGATTTTGTAAACCTGACAGTATGATTTGATGTACATTGAAACCCGAATACGACCACCCTTGTGAGTTTTGAGAGTCAATCTTCCTGTAGAGTTGGTCCTAATATTGAGTTTAAATGAAAAGCAAAATAATGATGATGGATTTGAAAATTGGGTAATTAACTTTGAGGTGGTCTAATTGTAAGTTCTTTAGATTATCTGTAAGTGACGAACATAGGTTGAAAGTTTGGACTAACATATCTTATGTCGATTGTGATACAGGTTGTTCCAACTTATATAAATAATTCTCGACACCTCATTTCTGATGTTATCTCCATCGGCACGAGGGTGTGAGAGAAGAGGAGTCAGTTTCCCTTTATGTTGAGCGTGTAGCAAAGAAGTTACTGTTATCATTATTTGTCTTTAATATGACGCGGCTTGGGATCAAACCCGGACCTCCCGCACTCTTTGTTAATAAAACCAAGTCATGAAATACCGTGATTCAACCACATACACTTACTGGTTGTTATCAGAGAATACTGATATGTAGCTCTGGTGTCTACATCTAATATAAATAATTAATAAATATGTGTCGCATTTATTGTCATAATAAATTAATAATAACAGAGAAGGTTTATTGATTTTAAAGTTTAGGTAGCAAAACCCACCGAAAAAGTAATAATGCTTGTATCATATGGAGGTTATCTAGTCATAGCACCCTGACTCTGGGCCAACCAGTCCGAGTATGTCTACACCGAGTAACAAGCAAGGGATCCAATTATTTTAAATTTTGTCTTAAGCCACACTAGTCAACCGTATTTGAGTAATATGGAGACAGTCGAGTCACGTTATACGGTCTGTCACTGGGTGAACCAGCAGTTTCACGGAACTAGCTATGCTGAGCGTCAAACAAGGGAGATACGACAGTACCCCTTTAACCACATTGGTATGTTGCGGCCTGGAATCGAACACGAGAGCGCTTACACTGGAAGCGGAAGCTCTATCAATGTGAGTAAAGGATCTACGAGTATTCGTATACCATTTCCATCATTGCTATTTCGCTTTTTCAGAAGAGTGACCTCTAAAACACTTATACAACACGACATTAGTCAAGTCAGGTCAAAGATAAATGAAAGTTAGAACTAACAAACAAACATCTAAACTAACGTTTACATGTATACTGTTCTGCTTGTATTACTTAGAGGTGACGTAGTGAAATGTGGGACATTTACGAAAACGTGAGGTCTTCTGCGGGAAGAATTCTAAACTTATATTTAAAGTTTGATTAAAGTTTAAATACGAGTAGTTAAACGTTTTAACTTGGTTATTCCGTTTCTTATGCCATAAAGGACATATGATTACATCATTGACAAGGTTCGAACCCACAACCTCGGAGTCCATATTTGGTACACGTGGTACATCACAGTCTGATTTAAAAACCATTGTTTTAATTCACTTCATTAACTATGTTTATTCTACAAATTCATTGTCCCCTCAGTAGACCCCGGACGACCTTGAACAATAAGATATCTAATTTTGATAAGTGTATAAAAGTGTAACACATGTTTGCGCCTCTAGTCATGAATATGTCCAGTTTTACTGATTTTAATTTAGATTATAAAATCATATCAGTAGAAATATAAGGTTTTGGTTAATTGCACAAAACTTGAACAAGGTGTATCTTACATGCATGTAATTATTGCATTACGTAACAACATACTGACCACTATATCTAACTAGCTTGATACCATTGCAATACAATAAACATTAAATTTTGATCACTGGTTATTGTTACTGGTTTTGTATTCTAGTACATTTGTACTTTGATATGTCGCAACCAAGATCAATCCAACAAACTACCGCCCCCGAGACCCGAGAAGCCATGTCCCCTATATAATGTGACACTAGACTGCATGGATTGTTTATGATATTTCTATACTATATTTACTGGTTGAAAGTCTCATATGAAGTCAGTTCAAGTAGGAACATTTAAAACAACAGTTATACGGTGTTCCTGCTTCAAGGTGTATTTACGTCCAAAAGATCAGTACTTCATATAAATACATGTTATAATTACGATAGATAATATGATAAAAGAAAAGTTATCTTGAACTTTGAAGTGGATAGAAGCCAGGACACGATTCACAAAAAACTGTCACATTATCAACTGGTTAATTAATACTTAATGCATTGTTTTAACCGGTCGTTTGACAGCACACATGAGATAAAAATAACTCACCTGTTATTTCTTGTAGAGATTTAGAATCGTCGTCCACGTGATTATCGTTCAAATCACGTGCAATTTCCGCTTTCACGTGCGCAGTCACACTCATTTTCACGTTAACTGGAATCACTGTGGTAAGAATTATCGTCTGCTTTGAATAGTATCCAAATTCTGTTTCAATTATTATATTGCGTCTTCATATAAGCGCCAAAATAAATTCATACATTAACAGATCAACTGCCACTTCACTCAGATTTTCATTAAATGACTGTGAATGTGTAATCTTCGACCATCTGATTGCTATTAAAGGATTTACAATCACACACACCTGCTTATACCAATTAAACAAAGTGTTAAGCGTTTTCTGTTTGTTTACAGTCAATCTTAGAGCAAAGAAACGAACGTCACTTCAACGTATATATTTTGTTTAAGTGGCTGGCATGTACTAAGCCTATTAAGCGTTTCACACATATATACTGATACAGATAGAAATTTCTGCGACGTGTCAGATAAAAGGTTAACACTAATGTTCACACGTCTACAGTATGTATTTCTATTTTCCTGAAACCTTTACAAGTGTTTAAACAAACGCTGCCTCGGGAAAATCCGTTTCAAACACATTTCGTTTCCTCAGCTAAACGTCCGAGCCAATAGGTGTCCTTTTCCGACAGCACGGAGCGACAAAACTCCGCCTACATCTCACGAGAAAAGTGGCAAGTAGGATAATGTCGCGCGGTAACAGGTGTCGCTGCAAATAATGTTAATTTATTAAAGCACGCTTAAGGCTCCATGTGTGCATTGATTCGCAATTTTACCATGAAAAGTCTTTTCTCGAAAAGGTGTTCGTGTAAATAATACCAGCCACTATAAATGTAATTTAAAACCGAATTGCGCATAAAAATATGAAACTGTCAACCAATCTGAAAACAGAAGCTCTTCAAATGAAGATACGAGACTTCGTAAATGATCATTTAACGCCACGCGTGCGCTGTCAGGTGAAAAATTAGCTTTCGATTGAAATGGTGATGATAAGAAAGATTTTACACAGATAACCCGTACTAATGAGACTTTTATTGGATAATAAAATCACACGTGCACCTGTTTATTGGCGACTTTTGATTGGTCGATTGACACGCGACACGAAAAGATGAACGTTTTGTACTTAATTAAAACTTCATGTATCTGCCGTCAGTAAAACGAACAGGTGAAAATAAAACTTATGTTTTGTGTTTTGAAATAGTTTATATATATTCTATAAAGAAAAACGACGGATTCATGCTATGAATAAATATAAGAAAAACTAGCACATTCGTTTGGTTTTGCAACAAAATTCGACAGCCAGTTAACATGGTATTCGTGAACATAACAAGCTTTCCAAAATTTCAATCATATACCAGTAGTAACTTCATACCGGACGGGCTTAGGTAAAGAAGTGAGTATTGTTTCAAATAACCAACTAAACTTGAAATAACGTGACACTTAACAATAATTTATTCCATATATGAAGAAAACTGCACGTAGCTGAAAATAGCTTGTCTAATCCACCGTGGGTTCGATACATTGCCACGGTAGGTAATACATGCAAATATTTTATAGAAATAAGCACAAAATGTGTTTGATATATGTTTTTTTTATTTCCAATACACGAGACTATACAGTCTATGAGTAGTACATTATATTAACAATACAAATTTAAACACAACTACATACTTATGGTCAATGGCAACAGTAATAATGCATGTATATGTATGATCACTGAGTCACATCAAAGTTATTGAAAATACAATATAAATTGATATAAAATGCATACTAGTCATAGCCATATGGTTTCAAATTATCTGAGTGTGCCCAGTATAAATATTTAGGGTACACTCAGATCATTTGAAACCATGCCTTTGTGCCTATGATTATTAGTGTGATAATTCAGGCAATATATTCTACTTTTTAAACGGTGTTTTTTTCAACTTTTTATATACTTTAAGATTATGACAATTCTGTAAATAAATTCTACTTTTCAAACGGTTTGTTAACTATTTCTTCACATTCTTAAACGAGCACCACAAACTTCCATAGTGGAGTAGATGACAAACACCATACTCATCACAGTACGTTGTCATGGAGACGTCGGTCGACATATTGTGCTCATTTGAGCGACAGGTGTGGACGATCTTACAGTGGGAAAATGAATATCCATTCAAAGTCCTATTATTTCTTACACTATGCGACAGGCTCGCCTTTCCTCGGCAACCCGTGTACCAGCGGAAGGAATTTCTATATCGCCTCCATTTGCCCTTTGTAGACAGCCGCAAAACAAGTTTTTTCTTCAATAAATTGCTGTAAATTGGTGAATATATGTCAAGGATCGTCGTTGTTGGTTTTAAACCTAACAAATGTTTTGTCCGGCAATTCCAAATTATCATTAACATTTTCTGTTTATCGAACTTCGGTTTTAGTGACATTTGCAAGTAAAGATTTCATTTTCAGCCTCAAGTTAACTGGAGCCCATTATTTCAAAACATACACATTGCATACAGTGTATGTTCAATGTACATGTATTCCTTATATAACAGTTCACATCAGTTAAATAAATGTTTATCTAGTACTTTTGAATATACGAGTATATTTATAGTCAATTATAATGGTTCAGGATCGAAGTTACTTTGTAATGACATTGGACCGACCACAATAATGGTCCCTCTTACTTTATTACTTCGTCTTAAGATAATAGTTATCAAAGAGTTATTTATATTATCTTTGTGATAATTTATCAATGATCACTGATACATTCGATATTCAATAGCAGCACTGGACTTGACCATAGACGATATTGTAAAAGCTAAATGTGATGTTTCAAAAACCACCACCTATTTACTAATGCTTATTAGAACGGAACTGGAGGTTGCGAGCTCTTTCCCAGGGCGCAGCTTCCCAAAGTGGTTAAAACGACACTAGTGTGCAGCTCACTCGTTCAATGTGTTCAGTGAATAGGGGTCATGCCGTTGGAAATTTTAGGGTGTTCGTGGTATATTTTTTGTGAGGAATGGGAAATTAATCCTTACAATAGAATTTGTTCAAATTTGTATATGGACAGGGTGTCATACTAGAAACAGAGCAAAATAAACCATATTGCTTGTTTAAAAGAGTTATCTTCCCTTGAATACACACATGAGGAGAAACATACAAGTTTCAAGGGCATATAACTCATAAACAAGTTGGTTGACCTATGGTTATTTTTGTTTCTTTCTGTTTCTTACATGATACTGAGTTCATACACAAAGTTTAAACTAATTCTGGTTTTGGGATTTTTTGTCTTATACCTCGTACAAGACATTGTATCGAGCACCTTTAACCAACATATAATCGTATACACGATGAAAATACTCTTAGACCAAGATAAGATAAGATCATGCTGTATTTCCAACTTTGGGCCTACATATGGTCATACATTGCCTAAAGTTTCGAAATACGTGTTAACTAACTTTAATTTCAACTATGAGTTAGACCAATGACGGCTACGTTTGTCTCGCTCGTGATTGCTGTATGAATTTGACTTTGACACGACTCCAACATTTATGACGACTTGAAACACTTGTTACCATGTCCCTAATGACTAATTGTACTACATTTCCCTGCGTGGACTATATTAATGCTGTGTATGAATTTTATGACAGGTGCGATAAATAAAGTGCGTCTTTAACTCTAATATCACAGTACAAGTGTCGAGTTTTATGTTCATTTTGATAAAAATTGCCACTTGTTAAGGCAAATGGTGTTTAAATGGACGCTAGGATTTATGATAACGTTACTTACGAACAACTCCGAGTATGTCCAAGTACCAAGCACCTGCATAGACGTGTTTAACCACATCACTGATTAATATTGGTGTCGAAAATGTCATTATTTTAGAAACAAAACATATTCAACATTCTTGAATACATATTACAAGATAAAAACTATGAAATAATATATCAACATGTGCGTAAACATATAAAAATGAAATATTCTAATTACGTTCGTATTACATACACTATATATCAACTTAATAATAACGAGAATATGATAATTAGTCATATTTAATATCCGACAGTGTTTCACGTCATATAACAACGTATAATGGTCAAAGACAGGATTTCGCGCTAGATTATTAGTCAAAATCATTGCCAAACTCACACTTTTAGAACTGACTAGTGAGTGCCAACTCCGGCCTATCATAAGGGGGTCTCAGGAAAGAAACCAAAATGGCAACCATCGTCTAACACTTGTGAGCATCGTAGTGACAAGGTAACTAGGTGGACCCGAACACTTGGCGTCTATGCAACCATTGGCTCCATCAGTTGGATGGGGGGGGGGGGGGGGTGTCTGTCAGTTTGATTCAAAGTTCAATTTGTTGATATACACATTAAACCACAATCACTTTTCTGTTAATCGCCACAGATCATGAACATTATATTATGTCAGTTACTGTATCAAAATGAACTGTATATAAGAACTAATATAAAATGGCGGAATTATTAAACAACCTTTTACTAACAATTTGGAAATGTGAAGTGAATATACGTTTACATGTATTAAGATGCATGTGGTAAGTTGGCAGTGGTCCCTGTGCCATCTCGTTTAAAACATGCATTGGTTATCTCCACAGGCACACGGTTTCGTCGATTTTAACAACCTTATATGAAAAAGCTGGTATATAAGAAGGTACTCGGATTTTGTTTTCATATAAGGTTGTAGAAATCCACGAAACCATGTGCCTGTGGTTATCTCAAGTTCTAGATTTACACATTCAATGTGCCTGTACGTTTATGCCTATTTTTGCAAAACTGAGCCACAAAATATTCAAGCGGCTTAATCAATCGTACTGTCCTAGCCCGGCGTTTCGAACTTCCAATTACAATATACCGGCTAATGTACACAAGGGCAAGCCGTCGAGTTGACAGGTGGGTCAACGTCACGATGTTAAGACAAATTGTCCACTCGTATTTAATTACATTACGCTCGATTTACGAGACATCAGTGCGATTTCTATGTCCATTCTTATCTGAGTTTCACGCATTGACGGATCGGACAATTTATCTTGTATTTTTTGGACCACTTGTTGATTGTCGTAAAATATCTCGAAAGTCATATAAATGTCGCAAAGTCGTAAATGGTCGTTAGTAAGTGAAAGCTGTGGTATGTTGCTGGTAATGCTGCGTTTAATTGAGTAAGCTGAAACAGGCTAACATAACAAGCAGAGTCTATTACGGGTGATATTTCCATGCGACCATCGTTCTTCCACTATGGTCAGCGTAGCTCCACTTTGGTCAGCATACTTCCACTGTGGTCAGAGTACTCCCACTGCGGTCAGCGTACTTCCACTGAGGTCAGCATATTTCTACTGTTGCCAGCACCAGCGTCAATTGCATTCATGTTTTCACAGTAGTAAGCGTCTATTTCCGCCGTTACTTGTGTCTATTTTCGCCATGGTCCGTGTCTATTTCCCATAGTGGTCATCATTCATTTCCTCTGCCGTGGTCCGTGTCTATTTCCGCAGTGGCCACCATCCATTCCCCTGCCGTGATCCGTGTCTATTTCCGCAGTGGCCACCGTCATTCATTTCCCTCATAGTGGTCCGGGTATATTTTGGCAGCGGCCACCGTCATCCATTCCCCTGCCGTGGTCCGAGTCTATTTCCGCAGTGACCACCGTCATTCATTTCCCTCGTAGTGCTCCGTGTATATTTCCGCCATGGCCACCGTCATCCATTCCTCCGCCGTGGTCAGTGTCTATTTCCGTAGTGGCCACCGTCATTCATTCCCCTGCCATGGCCCGTGTCTATTTCCGCAGTGGCCACCGTCATTCCTTTCCCTCGTAGTGGTCCGTGTCTATTTTCGCAGTTACCACCGTCATTCCTTTCCCTCGTAGTTGTCCGTGTCTATTTTCGCAGTTACCGCCGTCATTCATTTCCCTCGTAGTTGTACGTGCCTATTTCCGCTGTGGCCACCGTCATCCAATTCCCTCGCAGTGGTCAGTGTATATTTTGGCAGTGTCCACCGTCATCCATTCCCCGCCGTGGCCAGTGTCTATTTCCGTCGTTGCTACCGTCATCCATTCCCCTGCCGAGGTTAGTGTACTTTTCCACAGTGGCCACCATCTATTCCCCGTGGTTAGTGTACATTTCCGTAGAGGACCTTGGCTCGATCCCGGTATGCGCCACTGCTTAATTTCTCTGAGCAAGAATAAGCCACAATGTTCCACTCGACCAAGATATAAATTGGTACCTGTAAGGGCGGTGTATGTACATGTTAGATATTCCTGGGCGCCGTACCTCCATGTTGGCTGCACACCCAACAGGAGAGAAATAGTTTCCCCAGGGAGGCTCGAACGCAGGTTTCCTTAAGTAGGCCAATGACCAGCGGAAGTAAAAAAGTCATAGAGTGGTTGAACGATGAACTGCTGAAAGCAGCCCTCGTCTTTTAAACTTTTTTATTTCCTCCGCCGTGGTATGCGTCTTTTTCCGCCGTGTCTAGTGTTTATTTCCTCCATAAAATGCGTCTATTTTGCAGAGACCAGCGTATTCAACAAAATATGACACATGTATATTTGAAGGCATTTTATTCATGACATACATACAACTAATTAAATTAAAATGTAACGGAATGATATTTAACCTTTATACTGGCTCAAATAATATACTAAACATCGTACAAACATGGGCATGCAGTATCTCCACAGGTTTTTATCTTTGTATCATGGGATATTGTGCATATCAAACAGCAGAATTGAAAAATTAACGAATAGAAAAAGATAATTAAGAGACGCTAAAATATGTCACGCCAAGGCATAATACTTTTTATTATTCAAAAATTGAATGCATGGTGACGCTGCCTCTGTAATGATCTGATCGTAACTCGACGAAATAAACTCTGAAATCTGGGAGATGACTAAGGAATTGTATTCTGAAAGACACATAATTTACAAATGTATTATTTAATAAAATCAGACGCATCGCGAATTCGCTTCATATGCCCTCCCTTACATCTTACATGAACGTGTCTGGTTTCAACTCAATTTATGGATATTAAGCTTTCACAGCGCGAGTCATTAACGATATTATATCTAGCCTTTGTTAATCAAATAGAAAATCGAAACTGCAACCTTCCTCTTGATTGTGTTATGTTAAAAGCACGCCGCTCAGCGACAGGTGGAAACGTAACATATGGAACGGTTTTGTGGCTTTTAGCGTCAACCTGCTTCCGAAGAAAATCCGATTATGATAGCAAATAATAAATAGCGAACGTACAATGTTTTCATTACACGGCCCTGGAATGGGCTTATTTTGTCCATAACAGTTAGATTACGTTTTTGATATACGTAATATATGACTTGTACGTTATCAAAATGGGCTTCAGAGAATAAATTAAACGTAAACATTTGTTCTAAACATATCTGGTCTGATTGCAAATAGTGTAACCATACCGTTGTGAAACTCGGTTCATTCATTAAAAAGAACTAGATTTAAAAAATCAACAATTTCTTAAACGGATGTTGCGCCAGAGCAATTCTTCTGTACGAAACAAGGAATAATTATATTTATTTGTCGATACGACGTATTTCTATGTCAACTATTTAACGTTTTATACAATAGACAAAAACACAGAAATCTATGTTGAAGACAATATGTGAACATAAACCACTTATACAAAATCTGTATATCTAGACCACTGATTGTATTTACTATCAGACCACCTTCAATGATCTTTAACCTGACATGCAACGAAGACCACATATTGATGTTCCCATGATTGATCTTAACAGACAGGATTAAAACTATCTATCTATTCTAAAAAATACGGACGTTATGAAAAGAATATCCCGTAGACGACATTAATAGTTTTGAAAAGAGAAATCTTGGGCTTTAATCTTGAGACAACCTGTTAAGAGAGACCGGTTTTTTTCTGTTCCCATTGATGGTTTTAACAGATAGGATTATCTCTCCGTTTCTAAAAATACTGATATTATTAAAAGACGTGTCCCATCGACGACTTAACGGGTTGGAAACGAGAAATACTGGACTATGATTCTGGTGTGATATTCACAAAACATCTTAAGTGAAAACTTATAATTTTCTTAAAATCTTAAAATTTCCTTAAGTAATATCAGCTAAACAGGAAAATAAACATTATCATTTTTACATTGTTTAGCATGATTAAATGTAAAGAGGTACAATAATAACAACAAAGATAACGTGGGTTATTCTCTAAGTTTCTTGGGAAATGTGCGCAGCTAAACATTTTTAAGTCAAAATATTTAAGTTTTCCCTTAAAATGCTTTGTGAATACTAGTCCAGGGCCTCGCTAGTACTGCCACCTGTTGCAACCTGTAATATAACGTCAGGCAAAGAACACATACGTGGCGACACGTGTGTTGGTCTTAGTATCGGACAATGAGAAATAACATTATCATTCTCGACGCATATCCCTGTAACTTGACATTAACTGAATCAGTTATAAATACAGTAAAACCTCAATATTAAGAACACTAAGGAACACATGCAAACTGCTGATATTCAATAGCTAAACGATTAAAACAGACTTGATTAAAATTGCCATTCTGACCACAGGTAACTGTATCATTGATAAAGATTTAAAAAAAAAGTTTTTATCATACAGTCAACTCTCGTTATCTCGAACTCGCTTATATCGAATTTTCCGTTATGTCGAAGTTTTTTTCAAGTCCCGATTTTTCTCCTTCTTTGTCTATATGAAATCTCGAGACCCATCTCGAAGTTTCGGCTCGAATTCGGCTCGAATTTTTCGTTATGTCGAATTATTTATGTATTTATGTTATCTTAGACAATTTACAAATTTCATAAAAAATACAAACTTGTTTAACCATCAATGATACAGTTATCTGTGATTCTGACTGAAGCAATCTTTCTCACTGGAAAGTGACTTTTTAACCTAATGATTTCAATCAGATTGGAAATTCAGTATAGTAATACTACCGTTACTACGTGACTCTGGCCTCAATAATGGCTACATTTCCAAGACGAATTTTGTCAACGTTTGCTCCTCATCAATAAACAAAAGTAGCCGTAAATATTTTATTTATTCATCGATTTTTATCAAACATACACCAGTCTTAATGGAAAAATATATGCTTTCCATGAAATACATGATCTGTGTCAGCTGCTATGAATTCACACGAACATTAGTTTCTATCTACATAGTTTTATATATTTATCCAACCATTTTTACTGGTTTTGTGCAGCAGTCAGGTCAAACAGTACCAAATGACCAGCTGGCAAGCACAGTACATTGTTTTTGACCATCTTATATCTATACACATTCATACATCTGGGTAAAGCGGAGAATTTTGTTGATAAGTGTTGCTTAAAAAAATCAAGCTGTGGCGCAGGCGGGGATCCAACGTGTGTCCTCTCGATCGCAAAGCGCGCACTCTACCTCCAGTCCACAGATCCACACAGTTGATACTTGTGTCAGAGATGGCCGAAACTCATGCCACAGTTATATGTTTGATAAATAGGCATTCTCAAATAACATTGCTTTTAACAAACACATGCGGGTAGACAGTACGTTATGGGAACATTTTATTCAAAATGAACTGTCGGTTGTAATATTTTTAATCAAATTTGTATAATAAGTTAACGAAGAAATATAACCACAAGACTAAACTTTGCACATAGGAACAGTTCAACACAAAAATAATTAAGACTTTTGGAGACCACCGCATAATTGCACAATGAAGTTCGAATATTTTTAGGTTTTTTCACCAATCTGAGGGGAAACTACAAAATTTATCGCGGAAGCATGGATTAGTTCCGTTGATGTACGATGAATGCTAGGACTGTGGTTAATATAGAGTCATAGAAGGATGGTCGAACTGTTGTCGAATCTAAAATACAAAAATATATGTTTGATTTGTACATATTAACAGGAAACTTCATAAAACAATATCACTTTACTATGAAAGGTAGATCACTCGTATATAGAAATACCAGTAGGCATCGATCCTACGTAATAACTTCCCCTTATAGTTCCTGGTGTTTATCAGTAACTCTGTGTGCGAGTTTTCTGTCATATTTTGACTAATTTGACCTTAAAGGCTTTATGTTTTTTATTAATTACATTCATGAGTTGTATACATTGATGAAAATTTAACAAAACAAAGAATAACGCCGAATCTTGTGTATTGTGTGGTTTAGTTGCTATGGTAGGAGTTTAGCGACGTACTTCAATATCATGTTAGGGGCAAGTCATACACGATACTAAATCGAGCACGGAAAGCAGCATTCATTAGAAACAGCAGATAAAAAACGGGACAGAAACATACAAAAAGAAAAAATGCGCAGAGAATTTGACGTGATCCTGACCTTTATGCATGGATATATTACAAGGTTCTTGAGTTGAATATATAAATTTCCTCAAGCAAATCGTGCAAAGTCGGTCCTTTAGATTTGTGTTTGTATGACTGTTGTAACAAATTGTTTTTCACCATTTACCCTTCTCCGCTAAACAACTGCTCTCTCTATCTCTCTCCTTCTCTTTAACCACGCATAATTCGCACGTCTACAGACTGCTTTTCGCCTTGTCTCACTTTGTTTTTGTTGTCGTTTTATTTTCATATGTACATTTATACTTGCCGTTGCCATGTTTGCTATATAATATGTGTTGTAGTAATGTGTGTATATCTGACAGGCCTTTGGCCTATAGATACTTTGAAAATAAACTTACTTACTTATTACACACCGAGCGACTTAGTGATACTTTCCGCTTATGAAAACATACAACCGGGATTATACATATAGACAATAGCTCAGGTGTGAAAT
Source organism: Spisula solida (assembly GCA_947247005.1). NCBI lineage: Eukaryota > Metazoa > Mollusca > Bivalvia > Venerida > Mactridae > Spisula > Spisula solida. The sequence continues at coordinate 4,624,958 of OX365949.1, read as the reverse complement.
TATGCTAATAGAAGGTCGAGAGTCATGCCAAATTCTCTGAACTATACAACAAATCCAGAATAAACTTTAGTAAACACACTGGATGCCATTTATATATATGTCTCATTTTGCGCATGGTTGTAGCATTGGAACACTAGCAACTGTGAACAAGGGCTGGAATAACCACAACTTAACAAAAATTAATACTAGATTTGAGCAATAATTGAATATTTACGTGAACAGGAGCTGGTTCCATTGATGACGTAATATCCAAACCCGCATGCGCAATGGTTGTCAATGCACGCGGTGTTTCTTCCGCCACATTCTTTAGTAACCATGCACTGTTCTCCTAGATAGATTTCTAAAACCAGAATTGTATTAATAATTTAATATACGAGTGGTTCCAATTTCAGATACCGGTAGTCAAGTTGTTGGCTGCTAACGAAGAACAAGTTAGTAGACAACTACATTTTAATTCCAGATTTAAAGGGACTGCCTCACGTTTTTGTGTATTGTAAAATAAAATAAAATTGTCAAATATTCGCGCTATTTTGGTACAGTTGCCTGTATATGTCATAAACAACCACACTGACATCTAAAATACCTTGGGAAACATCGGCATTTTAATTTGTAGTTATTCAGTATTTTTACATCAAAAATTCTATAGGGTATTAATACGCAATAGAATTAACACTACTATTACTTAAATTGTCTGAAATTTGTTCGCATTTGATGGAAACGAATGGAAAAACGAACCAAATACCTCATTGGTGTTTACGCTGTGGTTTGCTGATGTTACAATTCGATCACGTGTGTATTACATAATTCACAAAGTATGTTGGAAGGAAGCTTAGCGGTTGTTTTTCAAGAAAAAATACTCAGTGAGCGATATCGAGAGTGGTTAAAATTGCTTATTTGCACCAAATCTTTGATAAAGCAACCGTCAGTGACTTTCTATTACATCAATACTTGGTAAGGTCGGAAAATCAAGATATATAAAAAATTTAACCAAATCTGTGAGGCAGCACCTTTAACTAACCAATATCATTGTCAATGTCTCTGAATTGCCGCCAGTCAAGGTTTTCACCAACATGTGACGGATTTATACAGTTGACTGTTTCATATTGCATTATAGAAGACCTTATATCTACTAAACAGATGGGCATAATGATATGAGATTCAATGATATTGGTTGCACATAAGTTATAACCATTCACACACTGTTATTACCGAAAGCTAAATACAAATGTAGAACGCATTATGTTTTAACAATCAGTGACATGCAAGTACCGAACGCTCCAAGTTCTGAAGTATGTCGACTCGCATGTGCACGCATGGTCTTTGGGGCGGAATTCACTACCGTAGTAGAGGTAAGGTGCAAACTTCAAAAGTTGTATTAACATTCGGATGTGCAAATAATGTCATACCAAATCGTTTCACTGTTTAGCGTCCGCGGACTGATAGGTTTGGGCGTGTTGAGAAGGAAAAAGCAACACTTTTTTAGTTATTTATATGTTCATTATTTTAGCAAATCCTTCGCTCTAATTCAATGAGATTTGTAAAGATTGTGTATAATAATAAACATTGATTCTGAATTTAAATTCATTATTAGTTTTTATTTCACACACACACGTATTGAAACTGTATGAAAGCTATCAAAGTTAGCCATATAATGATGAGTATAGACGTCGGTATGACTTTTTTTCGAGGGCTTCGTTTTTTCTCCGGCCAGGGTAGCTAGATAGGTTTTCGAACTTAGGGTGGACGCTTATCGAAAAAACTATTTGTTATGGCATAATTACAGTAAAACCTCCTTGGGACGCTTTGAAACAAGACAGAAAAAGAAATATATAATTTCGAGTTGATCTTATTGTTAAGATAGTTTGTAAGTAAGGGTACTTTACTGTATTTACTTACGGTCGTCACATTTCGTTCCGTTGGGAAACATCCAATCATCACATTGACATCTATGACGTATACACGTGGTGTTGACGTCATAACAATGCTCCGATAATGTACATGGTTCGTCCGGATAGCTTTCTAAAATGATATCAAACACAATGAACTGTTAAGTCTTTATGTAAACTTATCGCTTTTGAAATCGAAGGTGAGGAGTTTCTTCACTTTGCTACCAAGGGAAGGGACTCTGTCTGGCTGAATTAAGTCAATAATATAACTTACCCTTGACTCATGAGGTCACTAGTCTACAAGTCATCAAGGGAAGGAACCCTGTATTCCATAACAGTGACCACTCTTTGAAACCAAGGGAGAGAACTATGTAGTACAAGAGTAACTTCTCTTTGAAATTAAGGGATGAAACTCTATCTGCCTTAATTAAAGTCGGAAACAGTAACTTCCCTTTGAATTCAAGAGATATATTTATGCAGTACAAGAGTTACATACATATACCTTTGTAACGACGCACGTTAATTAATCATTTGATAAAACTTCGTTTTGTAACCCATGACATATCGCTGATCAATAACGAAATGCCTGTCTTAGATATTTCATATGCCTGATACCGAAATCGTATGAATCACAATCATGGAAGGAGTATCCTTTCAATATTTTTTTCAGTTATATTTAAGGCGGCCAATTTTCCTGCGCTTTATCATACAGTGTAGCAATACCACGTGACTTTTGACTACAGTTACAAGAAGAAATTTGCAAACATTGGAAAATAAAATAGCCATAAGTATTTTATTTCTTCATCGATTTCTATGAAATATACGCCACGCTAAGGGGGGGATTATTTGCTTCCCATGAAATATAAGATTTTTTTCAGCAGCTTTACCGATTTTTCCACTACCCTGTGAAACCTACACGTTCCACGGTTTCTCAGGGTAATGGACAAAACGGCACATCCGCTGAAAAAGATTTTATATTTCACGGAAAGCAAATAATGTTCCCCTTAGCGTGGCGTAGATTTCATAGAAATCGATGAAGAAATAAAATACTTATGGCTACATTTGTGTTCCAATGTTTACAAATTTCTACTTGGAACTGTAGTAAAAAACCACGTGGTATTGCTACACTGTCATACCCAGTACTTGTATTACCGGTATTTTGCTCTTCCACAAGGAACTTAACCAACTGTGTAGGAAAATCGACACGGTTGTCAAATGTTCATGGAAAACGATGACCTGCCGCGTCTTATAGGCTACTACTTGGACGCAGCCGTCATGGTTCATTGAGAAGGAATTAGAAACAGATCAAAGAATGCTAATTTATATATCTTACTTACTCAGTTTACATGTAGCACCTCGCTGGTAACTGTCTCTATTACACAGACATACTTTTTCTATATCAGTGACGTCTTTCTTAGCACACACCATGGTAGAATCATCCTGGATACAATCACTTCCGGTCATGCACGTGTTACCGTGTCCAGTTTTAGAACTTTGTGGATCTGAAATCACGTGATATAAATCTAGCAGGTTATTATACAAACGCTATAACATGATTTCATTTTCACTTTTTTAGGGTGAAGGGTAATACTCCTATAATTACTTAATAAGGACCGATAACAAGGGACAGACATTTTCAAATCGGGGTCAAATAGACATGTTTGTGTTGGGCTTGATGACCCGCCGAACGCTTGGAGACTGACTTGAGCTAAAGTCGGAAAACAAATGTGCTCTGATAGAAGGGTAGTGTCTCGCATGACGAATTCACCGGTCTTTCAAACACGGGCCAAGATACATAGTTACATAACAACCCGTTTTATGATACGCGTAATTTATATGTAATTGAAACTTAAATATATTATCTAGACTGTTTGAGATTTCTCTATTGTGTAGAGAGACTAAATCTATATGCAATGTACACAAGGGGTTCCTATAAAATCCATAAGCACATGGTTTCAAATTATCTGAGTCAAAATTATCTGAGTGTACCCTATATATAGAGAAGGTTGTGCAGTGGTCATGATTAGGCGCAACGGATATGACGTTTTAAAAGCTTGTACCCAGTCTTTCTAAAGTTGTCACAGCAAACACGGATACCAGTTTCTGTAACGTCATATCCGTTGCGACTAAACATGGCTGCTGCACAGCCTTCTCTCTATATATGTAGGGTACACACAGATCATTTTGACTCAGGTAATTTGAAACCATGTATTATTGTGCCTATGATAAAATCCAGATTACCAAAAGGTACCAGACCATGGCATACAAGGACCTTTTGAAATAATGTTAAATAAATAAAGGCAATGTATACGTACCAGCATTACAAAAGTCGCCGCTACAACATGAAGTAGTTGCTACACATTCCTCACTACGGCTACACCCCTTCTCCACCACCCTACCCTCCTCATACCACCGACTGTAGCACCGATCCTGTATACATAAAACATATTCTAGTACTATGATATCATGTTTTTCTGGCCAAACAAATATACAAAAGTGGAATTAGAACTTAATAGCTGTATAGTATCAGTTTTACGTGTTCAGTTTTGTGTTGGTTATTGTTGGTTATTGCGGCGGGTGCATGTATTGTGATTTTTCTTTTGTATATGTTCCTCCCTGAGTCTTTCGTGCTCTGAAGTTTTTGTTGAGTGCGGCTTTCCCTGTCAGATTTATATTATCTTTTTGGCATGCAGACGACCTATGCTAAATACAGGTAATGTAAATCTCGAGAATTCAGTGGACCAATGAAAGGTTTTAATTACTGGTTGTTAAACATAGACAATATTGCACATGTCCGCATAATACAATGAATTCGCTTGGTAAGCTACGACAAAATCATTAGACAAACAAATGGGCGGTGCGTTCTCTACTGTGGCGTCTAGTCAATTGACGCTCGCATAAAAAAATGTTCATACAGTGTCACAATTTAACACACTTGTTATTTTACCTGTTCTGGTGAACACGAAAGATCCCAACCTAAGGCTAGACATTCTATATTTGCAGCTTCCGCTGTCTGTCCGAATGTACGTGAGCAAAAGTAGCAATTTAAACCGTCTGAAATACAATATACGTATGTATGAACTTGTTCCAAACACGTGCGAATTATGCCCAAAGATTCGCCACGTACGAACAACATTTAAAAATCAATTTAATATCACAGTTATGCGTCCGACGATGTCAGAAAAAAAGATGACGTGAGGTCGGTACGGTGCAGTGTGGCATTTTCTGTCGACAAGTCAGAATAATTACCTAAAACACCACTGTCTGATTGATTGATTTACAACATATACATGTCTTCGAGTGTTAGTTGAAGGTAATTTTATTGGTTGTCTGTCGTAAAATGCAAGTTGCCAGAGCGTTTGTCAATTTGAAGTGACATTATGACGTTACATTGGGCGGAGACGTGATACCACTTTGAGTTCAAACAGTAAAATTCAACGAGTCTATTCATTTCTATTCCGAGTCTCGTCTGTGACTGCTAGCAGAAAAATCAGACTACATGGTGGTCATCCCAGATATCAAAATCTGTATTTGTGACATTTACATTTTTTAGTAGTTATGTTAAGATTGTTTTCATTCAATAAATATATATCGAAATCGACGTGTTGATGTACAATTCTGCAAAAGATAACACACGCAAATAATAGCCAAAGGACAAGGTTCATTTATGGCTTAATGTGGCCCTGAGTTTTATCGAAAAAAAGAAATGCATCTTTCTATAAATTTGTTTTATGTTTCCAATCACCTAACAGTGTCTTTAAAAACATTAAGCAAACTTTTCCAAAATACCCTCGTAATATGTCGACAAATCTACTTGAAATATGTTATGTTTACCAAAAAATGTCATTTTTAGCCATTTTCATGGCTTTTCGAGGTGTAATACCTTCCCAAAAACCACGATGGCATTCTTGCGACACTTTGATATTTTGTACATACATAAAGACTGGCAGAACACTGGTAATGTAAAAATATAAAAGTGTCGCAAGAATGCCATCATGATTTTTCGGAAGATTTTACGTCAATAATAGTCGTGAAAATGGCCAAAAATGACATTTTGGGCTAAACATGACATATACCTCATATTCTTGGCAGTTTTGCCAACAAATTACAAGGAAAATAGGGATATGTATGCTCATTTTTTACACAGGAAATATTAAGTTATTTGAATTATAGGACAGATTTATAGGAACATGCATTTTTATTTTGTGAAAAATCACAGGGGTCAAATTAAGCCATTAGTGAACCTTGTCCTTTCATATCCATATATACAATGTTGACAAAGTTACTCATCAAAACTATAAGTGAGGACTTAAAAAAGTTGCTAAGTATACAATATACGATAGTAAACAAGTGACTTACCAGAAAAATGAAGGTAAAACTGGACAATGAAAATAACGTTGCCCAACTTCTTAATGTCCATTGTGTCTAATCTTAATTGACCACAAGCGATCCGTGGTCAAACTAGACGTAAAATGTTAATTTGCACGAGGCCCGACTGTGTTTAATTAGCATACATAACCTGACATACAGAACCTGACATACAGAACCTGACATACAGAACCTGACATACAGAACCTGACATACAGAATCTGACATACAGAACCTGACATACATAACCTGACATACAGAACCTGATATACAGAACCTGACATACAGAACCTGACATACAGAACCATATACAACTAGCACTTAAAAAACATAACAGAATAAACTTTCCCACTTAGTCACATCGGATCTTTTTTTGGTGACATTTATTACAAATATATATGCATTGTGTACATACATTAATTATTTTGTATTTCGTATAAACACACACTGGTTGTTGTTAACTTTAGAGTGACGGGCCTCGTTTCACAACGGCGTAAAATGAGAGTAAATGCAGCAATTTACATGTATATTGAAATCTTCGAATTAAACAATTAGTTAGTAAGAATACTAAAGTGGCTGTAGAATTAACAACTCAAGCAGCTAGTACAATACACGTTTACCCCGGATCTGATAAAGAGAGTGTCAAGTTTCCACCGTATCCGGGGAACATAATTTCTGACTAAATGGAATTAACTCTCTTTCCTTCGTTTATCAATCTAGCTCTGGTCGATCACTTAAAATCGATTGGTTCTTTAATTGAAAGAAAAGTGCCAATTGTCAGCCCCTAATTTCATCATGACCTATACATAGCAGCCACCTGGCGCACATAGTAGTATAGAATCTTAAATAAGGGCTTTGCGCTTCAAAATAATCGAATAAAACGAACGGAGCATCTTCTAAGCAATAGTCAGTTCATCAAAGAACATAATTATTTTCATTTACCAGTTCTACGAATTCTACTCTTGTAGACAGATAAGCAAAGTAATAACGCATCACAGTCCTACGTTTAAGTACCAAAATGCTGCTCAATCCTGAATATGCAAATGAGGAAGTCTTATCTGCAGGGTATCATTAACAGGGTAATAAAGTGACCACACTTCACCATATGAGTAATTAATAACAGTTTACTTGATGGCTGGAAATATGATCTTCTGATTGCAGTTGCAGACAAAATACCATATATCATTGAACTGAGAACATGTGCAATCATTTCAGAATTTGAATGATGAAGAATTAGACACACAGTCATACAGCTGTTTATGTATTATAACTTGGGTTCATAACTTAATATAAGTGTTTAAAAAGCATACCAATTTAAAGACTTATTATCATTTTTTCCAAAAGTAGCCTTTTTCTATTCATTAACCTCTTCATATCAAGAACCTCTGAACCACAACCAAACTTTTGTGTTCCTCAATATGTGTTGTTCTAGAAAGGTTGTACGAAATAACATTAAATAAACTTTCCAAGGAGAGTGGTGTTATTTTATGTACATGTCATATAAATGTAAATGAGCCGTTCTCCATGAAAACTGGGTTCAGTGACAAAATTATAAACATTGTGATATTAAAGCATTAGAAAGACAAGACTCTTATGAACAGTTTCTGAAATTAATTTAGTCTGATTTTAATAAAACATATCAAAACCATGAACGTTTGCTTTTAGAGAAAAGATTTGTAATTTTGTAATTACAATGTATTATACATGTATATAATTATTTGGATTATGTGACCATGTAATTGCTCATTTATTCAATAATGAAATTCAAAAATACTGAAATGATAAAACCTATCTGCCTTTTCAGGGTTCTCACACCTATTATGACACAAAATTGTCTGACTTTTCCCTGACTTTTCACTGACCAAAGAGCAGCTTTCCTGACCTTTTAGAGCAATTGGACACCAAATCATTTTTTAGTTTGGGCAAAATATGACAACAAACAAGAAAAAAGGAAGATATATTTTCTTATGGGACAAATGATTTGTAAGGCAACAGTTTCAAGCCTGACAATTAACAATAAGTTATAATGATTTAGCATTGTCCTAGGTGAGCAAAGCCTGTGGTATTTTTTTCATGTCTTTGGTATTTCCTTCACAGGAATTGACACTTATCGACAGCTATAATAATGAATTCCCTGACTTTTGTTCAAGTTTTAGATTTCCCGGACTAATTCCAAATTTCCCGGACTACTTCCAAATTTCCTCGACTGGGTAACGCTGTTTTTTCAGTGGGTTTTTTGGTCGATTTTATAGCTGTAGATGGGCTGTACATAACAAATTAAAAATATTACATTTGTATCTTTTTCCCAATGTCAAGCAAAAATTCCCAATTCAAAGCAAAACAACACTGGGCTCAGTAAATGCTTATGTCCCGGTGTAAGCCTTGTCCATAATAACTAGCTAAGTAAATCAGGGGCCATAATCCTGCAGAAATGTTAGATAGTGATGCATGGTGTTGACAATGTAAGGTATTTATGACGGTAAACAGCTAACTAGGCCAAGTTTGAAAGCAATGCCTTGATGGGTTCTGAAAATGTTTGAGTTTCAAGTTTTGGTTAACATTTTCAATGGAACTAACATCAGTAGATACCGGGGTATAGAAAATAAAACATTTAACTATAAAAAAGAGCATGCTTTACGAAACTTTAGAATGTAAAACACTGAATCGAAGTCAAGTACACATAAAACTCAGTAATTGTATTCAATTAAGCTTATAAACAGATTTTTATGTTAGATTTGTACTTTTCTCAATTTTGACAAAAACTCCATGAAATTCACAATCCTAACGCCATGGGCTAAGATACCAAAATAGGGGTCAGATATTGTTATACACGGAGTCTGCTAACTACAAAATTATGAAAACTGGTCAGATATTCACACTGGACCAGTAGAAAGCATCTGGTATAAATTCAAGACTGAAGGTTGATTTATGCAACTGCTAATCTGATTTTACGACCGACCTGTTAATTGGTAACCTGCAGGGATATAACTGTTTCTGTTTCTGAGTAAGGGAAGATGGAAAATTCTCTGCCAGAGGTACTTAAAGGTAGGACTGATCGAACAGATTTGCTAGTCTAGCTTCCCAATACTTGTGCGTCATTGATATCCATCCTTTGTTTTATCATCAAGTTTGATCTGTATCATATTTCAGCTCTAATCATCCAATATTTGAGGCGCAAAGGGACAGTACTGTCTATTCATTTGGATTTCATAAAACGAGTAACTACAGGAATTGCCTCTCTTTATTACAGTAAAACACACGTAGAGGAATTATTTTATAGTAGGATCATGATTTAATATAACTTAACCCAATATATTTTATTAACATCTCACGTCTGTTCACAATTGTGTAACATTATAAACATCCGTGGGTAAAATAATTTATTCATACACCCCCCACAGTATTGGTATGTGCACACAATGTGAAGATCTCGTCTGTACTAGATCTCCCAGCTTGATTTTTTTCGTAGCAATTTGTCGATGAATAGTACTATATAGGACCTTACTGGTAGCTGACAGAACTTTATCCCTCTCCAGTTGTCAGTAAGGCTGTCAGTACGACCCCCTTCCTTCGACAGATTCACTATCACTCCCGCCTTCTTGTCTCGATTACCTGCCACTTACACTACATGATTGGGATGTACTCTTTCTATCGAGAACGCCGGGAACCAGACTGTTCCACTTTCCTGCCTTCGGGCGCTTTCTCGGAGACACAGATAGTTTTCAGTACTAGTATTTTGATAAGCACTGAAGGGGTAACACTAGTCTGTCTATACATACCCTATGTTTAATTAAAGGAGACAACTCTTCAGTCTACTCTTGAAATTAATTCCCTTTGCACCCTCAAACATAGGAGATAATCAAGCCCAAAATAAAATGTAGCTAAAATTGAAAATTGAATTATGATTATTGATTGAAAAAATATATTATCTAGTCGGGTAGCCAGACTAGGGTAACACAAGTTCCTGCGCTTTTAGCAGTTCTGCATGTAATTGATCAAACCCTAGTGTCTTTATAAAATTATGCATGTACAATAAGCTTGAATATACATGTAATTCATGAACGTCGAGATTTTATGATTTTTTCCAATCGGTCCCGATAAGTTCGAGATAACGGGAGTCGATTGCACAAAACAATTGTATGTCGAGATAAACACATGATAATTATTTAAGTTAAATTACGAGGTGTGATCGGGAAGTTTCCGGACAATGGCCGTCATTGTTTTAAGCTTTCATTGCTTTACACGATTATTTAAATATGTTTAGCTTCGTATGTCTCTTTTACTCATTTTCAGAAACAAAAGTACAAAACTGATTATTGTTGCCATAGTAACGTCACGTACGCGTGAGCTGGACAAAAACATTTTCAAAATGACTCAGTCGTAATGTCGGGCAAAAACGTATACGAAAATAATCCATAAGAATTCAATACTTTCTTATTACTCATTAACTATATCATACACTTGTAACAATTCACTTGGAAAGCTTTGGCACCGTATTTTACGATTGTATTATTTGCTTATAGTAGACGTGTAAATATGAACAACTATCTCTACCGCTGATGCTCTGTTTGTATTACATGTATGCAGGTTTAGTGAAGATTATTATTATTAAGAACGCTAGCAAGCAAGTTATTGGATATGTACGTTCAGTTAACATTGATCGACCTCCAACACTAGCATTCACACAAGCGTTCGCACAGTCAAATATATCGACTTGAAGGAATCAACCAATCAGTGAACAGTTTATTGGAGTACGATGTGACTTAGTTTTTATATGTTAAGTGTTTTCTTGGATGTAACTATTGAATTATTGCCTTAAAACAAATGGAACACATTTGATATGATGCTATTTGTGTGTGTAGTGTAAATTGAGTGTATTATTTTACTGTGAGTGTATATAATTCGGTGATACAATAGGTGAATTAACAGTTCTGTTGACGCTGTGGAGTGTGTTAGTTCTAACATTATTATGCTGGAGTACAGGAGCGGCATTGGGTGAGAGCTATGGGGAGCGCACCAATTTATGTGAGTACAAAGTCAGGCCTTTTTCTGTTCATTTTGGGAAGGGACCTCAGTCTCTAAATCTTGGGGAAAAGTATCATAGTATTTCCTTTATGGGAAACCAAAAAGTAATTGTAACTTTGGATTTTTTTGGAAAACTGCATGATTTTTAAGAAATTTTCAATTAGGAAGGGGCCTTTATATGCCTCTGTTATATAAGGAGAAAACCCCCTGAAAGTTGTATGTTACATTCTATTCTATTAATACGACATAACAGAGTATTGCTTGTGGGTGTTTGACAGTTGTGTAATGAAGAGACCGATACAGGGACTCCGGGTACGATACCACAGTTCTTTCAGTAATGTTTATTCAATGAAATTTGAACGATAAAGATGTACAAAATAACGATTTATTTTATATTCTAACACAATCTGCGGATTAACCCATATACACATAGAGAAAACCAGGGCATATATTATTACCGCAATAAAACATACCAGTCGAATTGGCTGTTACTATTTACGCCCCGTATCGCGAGACATATTTATGAATGAATGAACGTAAACTTTATAGTAAAACTTCAACGAGTCGCAAGGCAAGTTGCACGAGTATCCAGTGTTACAGCTATGACGCATCTATTTTTAGAAACTCCAATATACTCTCGAAACTAAGTTTCATGAAAACGTCTGATAAAATAATTCATTTATATTTTTTTTCATTTCATGAAATAGATACCCTATACTCGTGTTATTAAAATTGTTTCAATGTTTAAAATGTGTTGTTTCCTTCAGAAAATTAGGAGGAATTAACTAGGGAGGTTATTGTACCAGCTAATAAGCCACTCAATTTCAGTGTGGACTTATGTTCAGTGTCCAATGGGTGAAAATGGAATGCGCGCAGTTAAATAGTACGGGATATTATCGAATTTAGAATCGAAATAAAAACTCTGTTCTTGCTACGCACTCGTGATTTAAGTTTTCCGAATCCGAACCCCTGCCCGTGTTTTATTCACCGAAAAATACGCGAACATATTTTTATTTCTTAAATAATGGACTGTTCCATCCTGTATCTGATTTCAGACGAGATGTACGGTATGAGTGGTCACATCATCGACATGGCAGCAGAAGATGTGTTTGCAGCATATATGACCATAGAAGGGAATTATTTTCACAAAAATTGCTCGGTAGCATTCCAGGCTGGATTCTGGAATCATACTGGTTGGGACAGTTTGTCACTTTACTTTAAAGGTAATACTTGTACTGTACATTCAGTAGTGCTGCCGAAACGATATCCGCACCCATGTACATCTTTTGAAAGACTGGGTAAAATGCAAATGTAAGTTAGTAACACAGAACAGAACAGAACATAATATTGTCTACATACCTTGATATATATATACACGAGTATACATTAATTGATACAAAATACAAATGATAAATGAGTAGGTAACAGAGAGAGAAAGGTTTTTAAAGCATCATTAACGTAAGGAAACGTTTTTTTCAAGTTTTATCTGACACACTTCCACAATATTGAAACATATTTGCGAAACACTAGGACATGTGACCTGGCCCCAATCTCCCGAAGCATCTTAAGTAGAAATCTCAACTCAAATTGAGATTTTGCTCAATCATAGTCTGATTTTGAAATAAATCTGAAGTTGGAGCTCATGAAATTTTCCTGTAATCAACTACGAATAATATTGTTTCGGTTTGCTATATGCCAAATTTGAGTTCAGCCTCACATGGAAATTAACTCAAAGACACATGACTATATTTGAGATATGATTTAGCTCAGATTGAGATGTTTTGGGAGATCGGGGCCTGATCCTGAGATAACAAAGCTACTTTCATGGTCGACCCAACTTAAGCATAAAACTTGATTTGCTCCTGGCATGCAATAACATTAAATTATCAGGAAAGTTTATAGTTGTTTTCTTTAAGGCAACACATCTTATACAATAGTTTTAGTAAAAGATGAAGCTTTTAACTGCTAGAACCATTTGAAGTTTGACTCGACATACTTGATTTGAGCATGAAAAACGTTTTATAATCATGTGACATGGTTTACCAGTCGTGGGTGTTTCGTGTTCCAGACCCTCCCAGGGGAATTCGACGTCTGCCGAAGAAGAGAATAATCCATTGTGTAGTTACTGTGTAATTTTCAGTTATTCCCTAGAAAAGGCGATCATTGAGACTTTACATTAACTCTTTCCTTGTTTATTACATCAAGCCTTCTGTCGTTTACAAATATAGTATTTTCATGCTTTATTGCAGTATTTGACATGCACGACGAGTCAGCATGTTTGGTTATAACAACAACAACTAACTGGACAACAGGTATACCTAGTAAATATAAATTAATTGCCAATGTCTTAAATTCTTTTGAAAGACACATTTCTTAAACACACTTAGGTATATCTTATTATCTGTTAAAGGCTTAACAACATGCGTAATAAATACATAAATAATTGCTTCGCCGCAGTTACCGATGCCTCCACCCGGATTTGAACCCGAGTCTCGGGGGCAGATTAGACGACAAGCGCGCTAACCACTGAGCTACGGAGGCCACGTTACGTTAAGAAGCTTGGGCATTCAGCTCTCTTCGAAACATTTTCATACGTGGTTTTTTTCTTGAATTGTGCTAAAAATAACGGTCTTAACTGATGCAAAATCGAAGCTTTGTGCTAAAATATATTACATGCAGTGTTTAGAATCATAAACCTATGTCAAAAGTTGCAAATTCGGTATTTTAATACATGTACATTATATTATACATATTTAACATTTCGAAATTTAATGACTAGTTTGATAATCATCCGAGTAAATGTTCTGTTAATATGAGTCACTGTGTACCTCGATGCATCCAACAGTCTCGCCTCAAATAACATTGAAACCTCGAATGCATCGGTCCTGGCAAAATGATATTGAGTCCTAGATGATACTAATATACAACTTACATGCATTGAACAGGTATATGGCTCGAATTATTTCCCCGGACCGAAGTAAGTTCGAAGCATCGGAGTTCTACTATACACAGTTGAACATTATATTTCAGACCCCATGTTTGTGCTAAGTACTTCATTTGATAAAAGAGTTTCAGTGAAAGGATGTGCGAAACCGATATGTATGGAATCTACAATAAAAGGAAGGTATAAATCAAAATACTTAATCAATTAAATTTATAATTAATCACTATAAAGCTTAATTAGATATAGGAACATCATAAGAGCCAGCATATCATATAACAACATGTCATGCTTTTAAAATGTCATTGTTATGATTTACATGTTGTTATATGATATGCTGGCTCTCATGATGTCCCTATATCTAATTAAGCTTTATAGTGATTAATTATAAATTTAATTGATTAAGTATTTTGATTTATACCTACATTTTATTGTAGATCCCATACATATCGACTTCGCACATCCTTTCCATGAAACTCTTTTATGAAATTCCCCAATTATATATAAGATTATGATATTGTGGACGTCAAATGGGCCGAATTGCCATTATGCTCTTTTCTTTATGTACTTGTGTTACTGTTCAACTGTTTATTGTTGATGATCTCATGGAAGATTGCCATTTATTATAATTGTCAAATGAGTTTCCTCGTAAAATAAAGTCTTTATTATTACTATTATTATTACTACAATGTATTATTATTATTATTATTATAGAGTATCTGGGGCGATACTGTCAACATGACAACCTTACCAACGTGGTCTTCAATGTAACCGATGGTGGAATGTTGAATCTATATTATATGGATCATGGTTCAACGACCAACGTTCAACTTGTTGTAACAGTATTCATGGAGAATGATGGTGATTAGAGTTCTCTTATATCTTTGAGTATGTCAATTATAGGGGGTTCTCCTTACTAATCCCTATGTAACATGAACCCAACATGTAGGTTATGCCAACTCGCCTCAGCGAGGCCTCATCGAGACAGTCATGTGATAGGATTTTACTATATGAGGTGCCTAGATATTCGTATAAGATCAGAGATATATATTGGTTGTCGATTGAATTGGGTACATACAAGTATAAGTATTCTTCGTCGAATGAGCTAACGTGATCGCTTGTATCTTTTATTTTGTTAGCACTGGCTACTGGATTCCATTACTTCAGTATTACCGGCATATACTTATAATATATATATAGCGATTTTGATTTGATAGACTGCTGTGATATTTTATGGATAGAATTTCAAATTCCCGTGATTAAACGAACTATTTTCATTTACTGGCCTCTCGAATGAATTGATTGATTTAACGTCATGCACGAGCGGGTATTTCGGAATATTTCCTGATCATTTCCCGGTCACTATCCTATGCTGACTTATGATAAGGCCAACACAAAATGATATAGTGGTTTTGACCTCCCTACCCCTAGCCTATTGTTTACCCACACCCTAAACATCTTATGTTATTTTGCTGGAAGTCCCAGCGGTCCGTTGCTTCTCCAGCTTATAAAAGCAATAAAAAATAATTTAAACTAATTAAATATTTTTCCAACCTACCTGACCTATTTTCTCAGCTTGCTATCAGAACCACAGTATTGGTTTATTTTGGACTTCGAGTCTGATCATCCGTACAATAGTTATTCTCGTTTAGAGATCGAATCAATAATTTACGATTGATAGGCTGATGTATCTCCCAGAGGTGAGCGAAGAAGTCCAATTAACGTACCATATATTAATGCAAGTGTTTGAATGAAATAATACCATTGATTTTGATGCCAAACACATTGCTATGATTTGCCTTTGACGTGTTCTTGATTTACAAATACATGTACACTATATTACAAAAATATCATATTCAGTACATGTACCAATTTATCATTATTACACACTCTTGCTTACAGATAATGTTACTATTGTCCTGGAAAGAGTAACGTTTTGTATTTGATTGCCAAATGTAAGAGTTGGTTAGAATTCCGGGCCCTGGAGTTTCCCTTTATTTGAAAAGGAGCCCTTGACTTGCTCTCGCTCTTATTGTTACTTGTCTTTTATTTGCGGTTTTTTTCTGTACTTCCACTTTATTAATGTTTGCTTTGTCATGGATCTGTCTCTAATTTATCTAACGTTGCTGCAATTTGGTTGTGTATAATAATCTCCTCCACATGTGAAAAAGATACCAGTTGCTTGTGGAAGAGCCAGTTAGTTGCTGGTAGATAATGTAATCCAGCAGGCGGGTATGTCAACTTGAAACTGTTGAAAATATTAAGAAGGTTCAAGCAAACATTTGGCAGATCAAATTAATCCAACAGTTCTTTGCTATACACAGAATGGCTGCCAAAATTATGTTAAAACATTATTATCACGAATTGTTCGAACATGTCTGTCCAATATTGTTTATTTTTTTATTTACGACAGGTAATTGTTCTACACACGTATGCCCCAATAACCGATGTATACCGAATGAGGTTGTATGTCGTGGATATAACCCTTGCGGTGATTGGTCGGATTGTGCTATAGATACAGCCGTGGCGGCTGCCGTTGCTGTGACGTTTGCCACTTTCCTCATCATACTGATCAGCGTCATATGCAAATGCTGCTTTTGTAAAAGCAATGCCAAGGAAGGAGTAGTTATATCCCGCCCTACAGCGACTCGTATTGCAGTACCGGTTAGTAGTTTGTATTAATTTACTTTAGGTCGATTGTGAAACAAGTTTTTCCAACTTTTATTAATCACTCTCGACACCTCATTCCTGATGTTATCTATCGTCACGAGGGTATTAGAGTAGAGGAGCCAGTTTCCATTTTAAGCGAGCGCCGGGTAAAGTTATTACTAGTACTAATATTTTTCGTCTTTGGTATGACGTAGCCTTTTTAACGAAAGCAAGTTCTCTAATCTAACTACAAGAGTTTAAAAATGGTTACGGTCTGGTATTACACAAAAAGCATTTAGTACCCATCTCAGGAAAAAGTGAATGTTTGTTAAAATCAGAGTACAAGTATGACACAAACTTCCAGGTGGATCTTAAGACTTAAATTGCTATATCAATCGCTGGGCAATAATTCAATTTTGTGATTCTTTTTAGAGTACATATATCCAATATAACAACTCAACAATATCACACTATATGAGCTTGGATATACTAAGTAACCAAGAGTTCAAGTTGATTAGGTTCTTGACTCACGTACGATACCCTAACACAACAATTGTCACTATCCGGTTAAAGACATACTAAGTGCATCTGAACAATTGACTTTAAATTTGGTAAATCATGTTTTGTGATCACATTGACTACCATGACTAATAAAAAAAATAATAATAATAAATTATGATAATAATTATAAAGACTTTATTTATAGAAGGAACATACTTGACATAATTGTCACTCTGCCGTAAGGCCCTCAGACTAAAGCATCCATAACTAGAACCAGTTTGATGAAAATGCGTCTGAAAATATCACAGAATGTGATTAAAATACATGTTAAAAAGACGTTCAGATGGGCGCCTTTAATCAGTCGTTAATTAGTTTCTTAATGAGTTGTTAATTATTTCCTTATGGTTATGTTTCAGGATCGATCAATGATGAGTTCTGCACATACTACAATGAGAACTGCTGAATCTATGGATATATTTCCTGACACGTGGGATAACAATTCACTACACGAGGTACCGGTAACTATGTGTACATGCTTATTCCGGTTTAACGCTTTTTCTCTCGACAATTTCTCAGTTATATTCGGGTTTAAGGCCTATTCTCAACAATTTCTCAGTTATATTCGGGTTTGCAATGAGGCCTTTTCTCAACAATTTCTCAGTTTTATTCGGGCTTAAGTCCTATTCTCAACAATTCTCAGTTATATACGACGGCTGATTGACCTATTTAACCAGTTTTCATAGACTGTTTCCTAACCTGTTTCGTACTAACTTACCCTTTCACAAGGAACCCGCAACTCACCCCCTACGGAGGAAAATTATAAACTGTTGCCAAATTGTCAAGGAAGGGTATGTGGGGTATATTGGTCTAGAGGTAGAGCGTGCGCTTTCGAACCGAGAAATCTCGGACTCGACCCCGTCTGCAACACTGCTTAATTTCTCTTGGCAAAAGGTTACTTACAAATCGGTCAGTGAAGGCAGCACAGAACCACGTGTCATTCTATTTAAAGTATATGAAGCCAATGCTCTGTGTTTGCCAGCGGCGACGAGCGTAACAGTCGATATACGACTCACTGGTCGGGGAGTAAATGTACAGTCGGCCGATCTGCTTAACTGCATTACAAGTATTTGTTCAGAACGAGTTCTTCGTGTATGAACATGGCCAAGAAGTTAAATCTCCTGTGATTATTATTGTTTCTTTCTATATTTTGTGACATTTTACAATTGACACATTTTCTATTCCAATATATTGTCTTATTCCAAAATGGTAGTTTTTGGTCGTGCCAAAATGAAACATGTTTATATACACGTAATTTATGTATTTGTAGAACATAACACTGGAACCAATCTATAATCACCGTGACCAGTGTATGGGGAATGTTGTGGGTGGACCCAAAGAGAAACAGAAATATCAGGCAACTCATATGGATTTTTCACCCGGTGATACCAATGGTTACGACGGTACTTGGGGTCGATCTATTCAAGGTGCATATGGTATGGACGAAAGTGTTGGGGTCCGCGCTGAAACTCCACCACCTTCGTACGATGAGGTGATAGCGGAAACAACCCACTTACAAGAATTTAATCGACGTAACGCTGATAGTTGATGACTTTAAGACTAGTGTACAATAGTTGCAAAGTTTGATTTTATTATTACATTTTATTGTGTATATAGCTATACTAGTAGTTCCTCTTTGTTTAATAGAAGATATGAGACACTCAGCCAACTGAAACAGGTTTTACAAACATGAGGTAGACAGCCAATGAAAACATGCTTTAAAAAAATGAGAAAGTCAGCCAATTGAAAGATATCTTATAAACAAGAGGCACGTAGCCAATGAAAACATGTTTTACAAGCTCGAGACAGTTAGCCAATGAAAACATGTTTTACAAACTTGAGGCAGTCAGCCAATTGAAATATGTTTTACTAATTCGTCATTCATTGTGAGAGGCAGTATGTATATACTTACTTGAAATACATGTTCCTTTATTGGGGATACGGTTGGTACGTTATGTGTGTGTCATGCGTGGGTGACTAGGCTCTGTTGCCATTTCTGTATGACTTCATACTGATATCCTATCGCCCCCATTAGTTTTAAATCATATACACACTAATACATATGGCACCAAACAAGCCTCTACGAAACCTTGTATAATTATAATAAATATTGTCATATGCTAATATAAGGGCATACAGGCTACAATCGTTCAACAATGTACATGATATAGGGTGGAGTTTATGGTATTGGTAACCAGTGAGTAAAGCAAATACAGCAAGTGTAGCAGTGCAAGTAATGTAAGTAACCCAAGCAAACATAGTAATTGAAGCAAAGTAAGCAAAACAGCAAGTGTAAACTAAGCAAACACAGTAACAATATAAAATCAACAGTTGTCTTGCAAATAATCTAAGTGAACAAATCAAACATAGTAACTGTAGCAAAGAAAGACAGCAAACACAGCAAGTTTAGCAGTGCAAGTAATATCAGTAGCCCGAGCAAACACATAGTATCAATACCAAACTAAGTGTAGCTTTACAAGAAATCTAAGTGACATAAACAAACAAAGCAACTGTTGTAATATAAGCAAACACAGCAAATATACTAGAAGTCGTGTGACTGAAATATGGCTCGGGGCCCCTCCGGCATTGTTGAGCTTGTCGCCGTGGTTGCACAATCGATGGTCCTCGAGGTGGACCTGGTGGCGGAGTGGCGGTTGTATACAAAACCAGTTAGTCCTTCACCTTCTAACTTCTACCTATATTGAAGTTTACACCCCTTTCGAATACATGGAATGCATTATAGCCATCGAGAACTATTTTCTGCGTCTAACTGTGGTGTATATACCATATCCAACTCGTATAAACGGTCTAAAGACTAGTACTTTCCTAGATAATGAGTAAACATCGTTTTTGGCTAAATTTGTAACAACAGAAAGTAACATCATTGTCGGTGGGGATATAAACAGCTACTACAATGACAACTTTCAAACCCAGAGTCTGCAAAGTTCACCACTGTATTTTGAATTTTGCGGCATGCAGCAGCATGTTACTAGGGAAATTCATGTGGGTGGCCACACATCGTGTATTGTAATCACCAGAGATACCGACACTTCTGTCTCACATGTAGAAATATCCGATCCTGTGCCCCCTGACAACAGTGGGAAAACGGTTCGTGGTAGTTTCACAGTAGTGTTTAAAGCCTGCGCTGCAAAACATACACATATGAGAAAAAAGCTATTATAGTGGATTGGTATAAATGAATTCAAAAAATACATTGAATCATCAGATAATTGACAAATGGATAACACACATCAGACGTTGATGAACTTGTTAGTTAAGGTGTATACGACTTTCCTCACTCATTGACAATACTTTTTAGTATGCTCCCCACTTGGCCTTGAAATACTGAATCTACATGATCACAAGCGACAATGGCGAATGACTAAATTGACTATAGAACATGCAAAATATAGAAATCAATGTTCGACGGTCAGCAAATAGTTAAACATTCCAAAGTAAGCTCTTATAATAATAAGAAAAAGACAATAGAGTTATGTGGTCGCGATTAGAAAGGGCTGGTTAAGATAAATAAACATGTGTTGGGTGAAGCAAAGGAAATGGTGTTACCATCTGCACCCAATTGTATAAACATTGGTTAAATTTTAACCGTGGTTAAAGTTACCAAGTTGGTTAACGGTTAAAAATCTGGTTAGGTAACCAGACTGAAAAACGGATTGTATAAACGAGTTTAACCGCGTGGTTACTTAACCAGGATTTTAACCAGAATTTTAACCATTTGGTTAAAGTAACCGCAATCCCACAATTCAACACACGTCATCAAAGATGGTGCCATTACTAATTGAAAAATGATTAAACCTATTCTGTATGACTAAAAAGAACATTTTGACATTGTGGAAGAAGTATTTTGGTGAAAGTTCTGTCGAATGGGTTCTCACTCGTTTTTGAGACATGACGACAACGATATTCTGGCGATTCTGATGGTACTTTACAGTGATCTCCCCTGATAAAATTCATGTCTGACAGACGAGCAGAATATTTCCAGGATAAAATCTGTTTATTTCGTCATGTTACATGTCTGTTGGCGAGTGGACAGCTTACATCATTATCAACAAACCTTGCTTAGTAAGTAATATTTTATTCAACCATCGTTTACTTGCATCGTTAGTGTAAAAGATGTGTTTTGGTTACTGTTAAACCCGGAAGTGATATTTTTGTATGAAATTGAAAACCAACTTGATGACCGCCATGCTTTTAAAATTGTTCAATGTTTTGTATGTAGTTACTGTGAATGGACGCAATATACTACATGTGAATCAAAAGGCCCAGTAGACCAACTATTAAATCTGCTTAGAATTTACAGTAGCAAGGAAACTCAACCACTGTACAGTCCCCCTTTCAAGAGTGTTATAGAAGTCCTCATTCACTGTACTGTCGAGACTGACTTACTACAGGTGCTGGCTAGCTCAGTTCACTGAGCTATGTGAATAAGTAATACAATGGTATTTGATTGTGGCTTCCAGTCCCAACGCCGGAAGCACTTTTACCACCTTACTTTTGCACACCAGTCAATCGAAATCACACCCCGGGACCCCCTAAACATGGGGAAGGGCATGGGGGTAGTGGTGGAAGAGTCCCATGTGCTTACATTTCCAATATCCATGCATTGCGGGGCTTTTGTTTCATGTGAAAATAACGGGTACTATAACCATGACTATATCCATGAGGTATAGGGCCGGGTAATTTGCAGGGGTTTTATTTACCATCTGTAAGGCCTGGAGGGGGATAGGGCTCACGCAAAAGTAAAAATCCTCGCTGTTCCCCAGGGTCCAGGTGAGGTTTCAATTGACTGGTGCATTACTGTAAAATGGTGTCAGACATGCCTGGCAGACTCATACATGAACCTGTAGTCTGCATATCCATTGTTGCCTCTGCATGATGGAGAGCTCTAAGAAATAAAAGGGAATGAGTGTAGTGATAGTGGAGAATGACTCATAGACTGGCCCCTGGCTAACTTACTTAGCAGAGCTACATACTAACAAGACCAGCTGTTGAAGGTTTGAGTCCCAAGTTTGGTGTATTTTTCCTCCTTTATTTACCCAGTACTTACTTATAAAATTTAAATAATAAATTGCCATTCTTGAATTGCATGTGTAAGGATATCACATTTGATTATCCCTTGATGTAATAATCAACTTTTCATATTGTTTTTCAGGAAAAAGTTTCCAGGAAACATTATTCCACTTGATGATGATGATGGTGATAAAGCAGTTTTAGCTATACATATCATCAAAACATGATCAGGTATTGTCACTAAACTCTGTTTTGTGTTACAGTGTGATAATTTGTACATAATAATAAAAAAAGGCTAGTTTACTAGTGCTAGTAATAAAAAGATTACATAAAGTTGCACATTGATGATATAATGGATTTCAATTATAACTTTACTCAGATACACATTGGTATAATAATGCTTAAAAGATTATCATTGCTTTTAACACAAATATTTTTTCAAGTTAAAATGACTTTCAAGGATACTAGTATATACAATGTATTGTATTGTTATAGAATGTATTACAGACTTTTTTTTTAATTTAAGGCTCCACTCAACTTCTGAAATGTCAACCATGGTTGTATTATACTCGGTTTGCAACAAGATGATATCCAAATATCTGAACATTGAGGATTTGATGGTTGCAAAGAAGCCACATTGATCAAGCTATCCTCAGAATTGCTGTAAATTCCATACTGCACCTGTTAAATGTTGTAGATCTTCATGAACTGTTGCTAGCAGCTAGTCAACCATAAACATGCTAAGTAATAATGCCCTCCAACTTTGATTAGGGGGTATATTGCTGTGCACTTGTCGGTAGGTAGACCAAAGGTTTGCGTTCAATAACTTAAGAACGATTTGCCCTAGATTCTTCAAACTTTACATGAAGGTTGATTTTGAGATCAGTAGGTCAAAATTCAAGGTCACTGTGACCTTTACCACTTCTGACTGTTCAAATGATGTCCTCTTCAAACTTTACATGGATGATGGTCATCAAAAGTAAATGACCCCTATTGATTTTGAAGTCATTAGGTCAAATGTCAAGGTCACTGTTACCTAAACCATTTCTGACTACTGTGCTGCCATATGGGCGTATATGTTTTACAAACACATCTTGTTATTTTAATGTTCTATGTATGGTGTAAATAAATTTGTGTTAAACTGTGTTTTAAATTATTGTTGTAATATACCCGTCACTTTCTTTAGTCGGCATATAGTTTGGACCTATAGTTTGATTTGAACAAAGTCATTGTTTGTGTTGTTAAACTAACACAAGGCAGTCCCAAAGAAGGCCTCACCGCATTAATGGATAGTAAACTGTGAGCTTGACTTATGCCAGCCAGCTTGAATAAAACTTTACTCCACAAGATAGAAACATGGGTTCTGCAGATCACCTTCATTAGTTAGACACTTGCAAGTTTCATGCAATTCTGTCCAGGCATCACCTTGAATTGTGACCTTGACCAGACAAGGTTGAATGTGGGTTCTGCATGTCAGATTTATTAATAACATATTTTCTTTCCATTCAATGCAATTCCACCTAGCACTAGCAGTTAAAAAGTTATGGAGTGGACACAAAATGCAAGGTTCAAACCTTTGACATTGAACTGTGACCTTGAGCTGGCACGGTTGAAATGTGGGTTCTACACATTGTCTTTAGCTACACATTCGCAATGAGTTTCCACAATTCGGTCCAGGCAGTAAAAAGTTATTGAGTGCATGGACGGACACACAGACAGACGGACAGTGACCATTCCTATAATCCCCTCCCACTTTATTGCGAGGGATTAATAATTGGTGGCAAGGGAGAGCATATTGAACTAACCAGGGATTGTATTTATAAAACATCTTGGTGAAAAACTTAAATATTTTGAACTAAGTAAAAAATTCACAGTGTGGAGATTTACCACAAATTGAAGAATAACCCATGTTTCCTTAGTGACTACAGTATAAATCGATTATTGAGGTCGAGCACTTGTTTACA
Organism: Spisula solida; assembly: GCA_947247005.1. Classification (NCBI taxonomy): domain Eukaryota; kingdom Metazoa; phylum Mollusca; class Bivalvia; order Venerida; family Mactridae; genus Spisula; species Spisula solida. The sequence continues at coordinate 4,600,536 of OX365949.1, read as the reverse complement.
TAACAGTACATGTACATAAACATTGAAATTTTGTCATTAATGTCTTATTTTAATAGATATTTTGTGTATTAGTATGTGGCTTTATGAATATGGTATTGGTTTGCACTGCCCGTTTCTCCGATCAAAACGTTTAAAACAATAAAAATACAATGTTATGATACAAGTGACAGACCTGATTAAACGGACTATACATAATGCAGAAAAACAATGTAAGCAGTTAATATCATTGGTAGTACTATTTAGCTGATACACTTAAAGAAATTTTAAGACTTTAAGAAATTATTAGTTTTCTACTAAGATGCTTTATAAATACCGGCCCTGTTCATTTAACCAACATACTAAGCCAGTCAGTTGCTCAAGCCACTGTACTATATCAGTCGATCGCTTGAGTCAGCAAAATAAAGCAGTGACTTGAAAGTTTCAAAGTTTATTGCACAAAACAGGTCAAAGACCTATACACAAGGAATATATAACACATACATATGGCATTTAACAATGAGTGATGTTTGAAATTGCACATATGAAACATAACTACATCATCATAAGCCAGTCAATTCATGTAGTTGACATAAGAAACCAGTCAGTTGAGTTGACATACGAAACCAGTCATTTGATTGAGTCGACATACAAAACCCGTCAGTTGATTGATTTGCCAAATACAACCAGTCTGTATATTGCAGTCAATTTATCCAATCGACATTTTAAACCATTTGGGAGCTTGAGCCTGCATACTTAACCAGTCAGTTGCTGAAAATAACACATTAAACCAGTTGTTTCATCATACTAAACCCGTCCGACAATTGAGCCCACATAAAAAAGCCAATCAGTTGCTCGAGTTACAAACTATTAAAGCCAGTCAGTTGCTTGAGTTGGCATATTAAACCGGTCGGTTCATGATATTAAACCAGTTAATTCATAACAAGTCAGTTGCTTTATTCAACATATTGAACCAGTCGGTTCATGAATCATAACCAGTCACTTGCGTGAGTACATATATTGAACAGTTTAACCAGTCGGTTCATGATACATAACCAGTCAGTTGCTTTATTCAAAATATTGAACGGTTTAACCAGTCAGTTCATGATACATAACCAGTCAGTTGCTTTATTCAACATATTGAACCAGTCGGTTCATGAATCATAACCAGTCACATGCTTGAGTACGCATATTGAACAATTTAACCAGTCGGTTCATGATACATAACCAGTCAGTTGCTTAAGTCAACATATTGAACAGTTAAACATGTCGGTTCATGATACATAACCAGTCAGTTGCTTAAGTCAACCTATTGAACGGTTTAACATGTCGGTTCATGATACAAAACCAGACAGTTGCGTAGGCATATTGATTGCTTAAACCAGTGAGTTCATTGGGTGGACATGCTAAAACCAGTCATTTGCTGGAATCAGTATTCTAGTGATGTCAGTTTAATTTCACCCAAGTAATACATTTTATGTTTGAAAATACATGTATGCAAGAAACACAGTATTTATATATAATATATACCTCTTGACCATTATTTTCTATGAAATAAAGGAAATTAATCCACATCAAAACCTAAAATTATATTCCAATACCCCCTTTTCAAGGAAAAAACATATTTAAGCAATTATTTAATAAAATCTTAACAATAATATATATAAAGACGTTTAACATAATTCTACTTTAGTCATGAATGTCTTCATATGAAATTAAGTTTGTGTTATACAATAGTCATACCAGCCTTGAAATATGGTCTCATTATTGAGTTGATCTTGATATAGGGGTTAGAACAAACTATTAATTATGAGATTGGATTAAAGATGAGAGTTCACTGTTAGGATACAATTTGAAAATTATCCTCAACAAAGAGTATCATTGAAAAAATATGTTAATCACAATAGCTAGATAACTTTGAAATGAATAAATGGTATTATGACTGTGTATTTAATGTGTACATGATAATTATGAGGATAAATTCAATACATGTATTATGCAAATTGTACTGTAATATATACACAAAGAGGATGTTAGACTTTTATAAAATAACTTGTAGAAACAAACAATAAATCCACTTTAAACAGATGGCGTTTGAAATTACAATCAAAGGCTGCTTTTAACAATCAAATACATGTACATTTATGAAGACCATCCATGGGTCTTTTGTGACAGGTAAAGTATCTATTTAAATTTTCTTATGTGAGAGAAATGTCTGGTCTTTATTATTAAAGACATGTTTTATAATGGTTGTCTTTCTTGGCAGGTGGTCATTCCTAACAAATGATTCAATGTATATTTGTGTAAGGGGGAATGTGAATGTTTTAGGCTTTTGGACAGCATTATTTATAGAGAATGTCTTCTGGAATCTCTGACTTTCTATCCTGTATCCAGTGTTCTCTGAATGGTCAACTTGCTTCTTCAGGACACTATAATTGTATGTTCCACAGTGTATAAATGAGTCATCTTCCGGTTATCGCAATAAGGAATACACATTGAATTGTATAGTCTTGCAATAAGTCGTAGATTGATACGAAATCACCGGATGTTTCAATCACAATAAGTCATACAAGTTGAAGTGTATAGTATCCCAATAAGTCGCACAATGATTTAGTTTATATGCGGTGTGTTCTATTGGATTCAAGGTCTACTGTTTCCAGTGCACCAGCAGGTCATATACTACCTGAAATATGCATAAAACAATTCACAATTTCTACACATTGATAAATAAAACCAAAAATGTTGAACTTTACATGTAGCCTACAATTATTGCAGAATGCACTTTATTTGAATAAACATGCTACGGTTTTGAAAAATAATTGTAGGCCTACATGTATTGTATCAAATTAATAATGAATCATTCAATGCTCAGCAGACAGCTAGAAATGGCAAAATATTACATGTCATACAATTTAACTAGATTTCTATGTTTTTCTATATTTTAAACATGTTTGCATTTACAACTATAGTACACCTCTATAGACCAACACACTTTGAGAACTGCAAATATTGACCCTTGTACAAAGGTTGTTGCTCTGCAGAGGTTAAATGTAGAGTAAGTATCAGCTTGAGGAAATTTTAAAGGTGTTATTATAGAGGTTGTTCAAATGTTGCTTTACGGTGGGCTGCTCTGAGAGGTTGTACATTTGCACTTTATATAATATATAATTATATACATTTATGTTAATGTGGAAAAGGACATGTACTGGGTACTAGAAATATTTATTACCATTTTATCCATAATCTTGTTTTGAGTGTAAAGATGTAAGTTGATCAATTCTTTTCCATGGTTATACATAACACCACACACATCATTCTACCAGTAAAAGACAGTAGGTCTATGTTCTCTTCTTTCTTCCAATATTATACCACTTGGTATACATGTAGTTAGTTCTTTCTGCTCAAAGTTCTAGATGTAATAAAAAGAGTGTCAGAGTTATGCTTAACAATATTAGGGCTGTGTACATGTATCGTTTTGTCGCAATGGTGGACACCATCATTATACCAGCATTTTAACGACATGACACGACACATCATATGATGAAAAGTGATCAAGACGATACAATGTACACATATTTGACATGCCAAAATTGGCAACTCAATGCAAAGTGACAACAAGACATTTCGACGAATATCATGTTGTAGTGTTTATAGGATTTAATCATTTAATAACTTGTACAGAGGAGAAGCGTGTGTATGCGGTCAGCTAATTGTAGCTCGTTCGGTAGAACATTTGCCCTGTAAGTTAAGGGTCCTGGGTTTGAGACCCGGTCCAGCTACGCATTTTTCTGACACTGTACAGTTCGGGAACATTGTCGTCACTCACTGTTGCGTCTTGTTTCACAGTCGCAATGTTTATCAAGATGCCTGCAGTAGTGTACGTTTGTGGACGACTGACATTTCATGTGACATGGCACGAACAGGTTTCCGTAGGCTTAGCTCAGTACCATGCACATCCATGTAGACCTACAGCTGTATCTTTCAGAGTAAGGTACCCTCTAAAAGAGACATGACTGATTGTGCCAGGCTATGTAGATATAGGCCTAGTATTAAATGGTAGACCGTAGATAACTCACATATGAAGGACCAACACAAAATAAGTGGGTGGGGTAGGCCTACTGGCATACATTCATGATGCAGCGTTTTTACATAAGAAGAAATCAAGTGAAACGTAGAGATAGGCCTATATGACGTTTATATCAGTTATTTAAATAAAAACAATGCATATTTAAGTATTTAATTACTGGAGTTTGGTATGGCACAATGAAATAAATCGCCAAAATTCGACGTATTGTTATTGTTTATTTTTGGAGTATTCTCCCTTGAAATGTCAGAAAATAGTTTTCAACACATTAATTGAAGATACAGTTATCAAATGGAACAATAAACGTATAACATATATTCTTAGAAAATGAGTAAAACAAGCATTTACCTGGGTGAACACACAGACACTTGGGGTCTGGACCCCGACCCCAGCTACGCACCTGAGTATATTTTTAACATCAACATGGTATACCCAGACCCATACATTAGTCACACAAACATTATTAAACGTATCCGGGACAAATAAAAAATATTCGTATTAAGCAGTAGAGGACGAACGTAGATTTTTTTATTAATATCAAATACATTCAACAAATGTTTGTGTGAGTACTGAATGGGTCTGGATATATAATAAATATTAAAAACTATTTCCAGGCGCGTAGCGGGAGGGGGTGTGGTCAAGACCCCAAGTGTCTGTGGGTCAACATGGCCTGGGTCCACGAAGACATTTTATTGGATTTTCTTGATGTTGATTAACCTTCACACAATTTAAGCGATGGCCGCCCGTTATACTTTGTAACCCTAGGCTAATAAGTCGTCCGAAAACCATTCGAACCATTGTTTATTAGTTGAAAATGCGTAAATTGCATTCGAAGCGGGCGATTATGGCAGCCATTTTGTTTTCCTCGAATCTGGTTAAAGTGTTGGTTAACCGTAACCCAGCTAAGGGAGGTGGGTAACTTTTAACCACATTTTTAACCATGGTTAGAACTAACCAGATTTTTATACAATCGGTTTCTACGATTTAACCAGACTTTTAACCATTTTGGTAACTTTAACCGCGGTTAAAATTTAACCAGCGTTTATACAATTGGGTGCTGGTATAAGAAACAGAAAGAACTATCGCCACCAGCTCAATCAGTTCAAAATTGCACAGCGCTGTACAGATTTTTGGCTAGTTCTGCAGCACAGCGCTGTACAGAAATTTCATTCACAGCGCAATACAGCGGTATGTTTGTTATTGTTCACGTTTTGCACAGCACAGCACAGTAGGCCTACAGTAGCCAAAATTTCAAACCTTTCAAACATCTTTCTAAGTGATTTTTATCAGAAAACAATGGGTACGTGTGACGGGTAAGACGATTTCTACAGATGTGTGTGATTATTTATGTACTGGTATTCTAACTGGGGAAAATATCGTCACTTTTCTTCTTGGCTCTCGATTCACTTTTCAACTTTCACAAAACATCGTGTTCAGTTAAACTTTACAGAAATACGTTGGCATTTCATCACAAACGGATAGTCCCTTTAGAATCGCCAATTTAAGCTCTTTCATTTCATAATACATTCACAATGTAGGTTGTCATATTTAAAAAGATTGGGTCGAAAACAAAAGACACTTACTTTCCTCGCGTTTGTCGTCCGCCATCTTGAATCCACAGCGCATTTTTGGGCATACAGGCTACCAGACAGTGATGTTTGCCTTATGTTAACCCCGTCATTTGTTAATTATCAAACAATCACGCGGTTTGATAAACAAATCAGTGAAATTAATGAATATCACCTTCCGCGTCTGGTTCGACGAAATGATATTGCGTAATCGTTCGATATTCTTCGTCAATAAATAGTAATATAAAATTATATTAAATACGAAAGTGTGATTGCTTATCGTTTAGTTTGACGTTGGGCTGATACACGTACATACGTGAATTTTGTTTCAATATACGTTGGGCTGTTACGAATACATAACTGAATTTTGCATCAGTATTCTAGAGGAAATGGCTTTATATAGTAGTACCGAAGTTGGGATGAAGAAAACTAGTCAAGCGGTTACAATACCAAATGATCCGAGAGCGAAATTGATGTATTATTTAAATTCCATATGTACTGTTCTTGAATTAGATGGCGACGCAGATATTAATAGGCTCCGAAGATATAGGAACTATAACACACTTAGTGATTCGGATACGATCGTTTTGATCAGCATGTGCCTACTGCTCAAACCAGATATTCTTCTCAACAAGTGTATATTCATGAGCGACGTAATGTGTGGAGCCAGTAGCAATGCATTTTATCAAATAGAAGCCGTCAATAAGCACCTAGTTGTAGCAGGAAGTATAATGATAGGAGGGCAGAGGAAAAGAGTGACGCAAATTATGACATTCAAGATGAGCTGGATAACAAAGAACTGGTCCGAACCCCTGGCTGCACTATTGGCACAACAACATTCCGAGAGACAGGCGATCCAGAGACGACAACGATCAAGTACATCATGCTGTATCATCCTGTGAAGAAGCCGCAGATGAACGAACTATACAGGCATGAACCTTTCTAACATGTCTTATTATTTAAGCACAATGTAATTTAAGTGCGTACGGTGTATATGAACATAAATCTAACATTTAATCACTCATTTAACTAATCGCATTTTTATAATTTAGTTTAAATGATTGTTTGGCAGGAAAACATTAGTGAACAGTATGAATGGTTCAATGCCATATTTGGGCATTGCTGACATAAAGTGCCTGGTACAGCGGATAACAAACAGTTACATTAACATGTATCTATAAGTGATTTTTTGAACACTGTCACTGAATGTGTTGGCTCTAATGTGGAGATATTATGAAAACATGATTTCGTCTATCAATCCAGTGTAGCAATACCACGTGACTTTTACATCACCAAATGCTACAAATACAAAATTTGATGCTGAAAAACTCTTATATTTCGTCGAAAGCATCATTTGATTATAGTCGGATTTTTCTGATCTGTCGCAGGTCATCTACTTGACCGTTACTAATAGGATCAGCCTATTTAACATACGGGTAACTTTAAACTATAAAATTCACTATATTTTAGCAATCACACACGAACCATTATATTGTAAAGGTACAAAACACGATCTGTACGTTTACCGTTATAAATGCTAATGGAACACGACTATGACACCTATTTTATGTCATCGACCCGTCCAATGAATATTCAATGTCAAACTACCTGCGACAGGTTGAAAAAAAACTCGACTAATGCCAATGGATCAAATAATTGAAATATACATTCGTTACTGTTGATTACACATAGATTGTCGTATTGTATACATGTACATGTATTTTATTGTGTAATATTTATCTATAGTGCGTTCAAAGTCAAATGATAACGGTTATAAACATAAACTCGCCCGTCAGGTAAACTTTATATTGGTTCGATATCAAATAGTGTGCAAATCTCATCCCATATATCAAAGGCGCGGTAGTGTACTGGATAAACCCTCACTTCCTCCAAGTTTCTATTTTATTCTGAGTTGTAGGTTCGATCCCCACTTCGGTCAACTTTTTTTTATTGCATGTATCCATGATATAAAGTTTCATATTATACTACTGCTGTAATGAATCGATACTTCAAATGTTACATATTTTATGTTGCAGGGAATATATTATACATGTATAAGTGTATGATTATTGTACTGTAGATAGAAATAAAATAATTGAAAAGATACAATTAGATATAGAATGAAAACATAACACACCAATAAATATACTTACTACGTACGTTATTATAATATTACTTATTAATACAAAATTAGATACTTGTAAAAAACTTTAAAATTTATGTAACTTGGATGGGTGTCGAGCCAGTGGCGATATTGAACAAAATCTCAACGAAATCAGTTGGATAACAGCCATGACAGCGGCATGCTTATCCACTGGACTAACGAGACAATATGAAAAACTAAGTTTCAAGTATTATACTATTGATTGAAGGTATCTCTTTTACTATATAAAACGTAAGCCCCCCTATTATTTTGAATGGGATAGTTCCTTCATTAGTAAAACTTATTGAACCGTAAGTAAACACTAGTTATAGTTTGATTTCGAGCATTGGTCTTAGACCATGGTTATCCGTTGTCAGCCAATCAGCGCCTTGTATTGACATGGTAAATATCATATAGACATTGTTTGAAAATCGTCTATTAAAATTGAGAAAAACGCCCAATCAGATCGAGATAACCGTCCATTCCAGTCGAGAAAATCGCGGCCGATCAACAGAATTATATATATACTCAGTACATTTAAAAAACGCAGCACATATTCAGTACATGATTTCTTACCGAAATAAAAAAAAGACACACCGATAGAAAATCATCCTTGTTAGCTACATTTCCCATTAATTCTGAAAATAACAAACACACTGTTAATCAATCAGAATCAATGTGTTGTATGCAGTCAAAAATAACACAGTCAGAAAAGGCCTACATGTATATAATAGTATACGCACCTTTCAAAGTTTACTCCTTAAAAGGTTCTATTTGTGTCATGATCGGGCATTTTTGCAAGTCAACGGATGGAAGAAAATAGATGAATGGATAGATACTAGTACAAAGATAGCGGATTTTGGCAGATGCGAGACAAACATGTACTGAACCTGTCCCATGCTGCTATCCAGATCGTCGGTGGTCACTGAGATTTCATGCAATCCGACGGAAATGCGAATACGGGGTGTTAAAAAAGTTCGTTCTAGAATCTATATGTTTAAATTGTAATACATGTAGTTTATTTTCTGACGTCAGGAGAATGTAAACTATTCAGTATAATTCCAGAGGGTTCTACCATTGTTCTAATTTTTTGAGAATAAACTGAAATTATTGGTGTTAGAAATTAAAATTGCAAACTGCGTACAAAGTTCAGATGAAAGTTGGTATGAATCTAAATTTTCAGGACAAACTTTTTAACACCCTGTACATGTAGCAAATGCAACATCTCGCCATATGTATTTTTTGACGATATTATGTATCAAGCATCACATCTCTCTGATTTTATTTTTCCGCATCCTAACTCCTGTTTGTGTTTTTTTCACCGACAAAAGACAATAACAGATTTTTATTTCTTAAATAAAACGACATCGTTTATAAAAATAGCAATGTTCAGGGTTTGAACCACCAAATTGTGGGGTTAGAGATCCTACACAATATTTACAACGCTGAACTTCCAACCTATGGGATACATGCATAAATAAGTATCTAGGTTCTGTTTTATCAAAGCACTTACGGAATTCTTAAACTTACGTTCAAATTTAAATTCTTAATCATACTTTAAAACCGACACATTGGCGACAGATATAGTTTGTTACAAACATCTTGTATAAGTCAAATTCATCGGTTGAATTATGATGGGTCTTTATTTTTAAATCAAAGGTAAGTATTGGAAATGTTAATTATGCAAAAATAGACACACCCCATAGGCGTTGTGATTGGACGACTATAATATAAGCCAGATAGCAAACACATATTAGGTTGTCTTATTTTGCCTCGGGTTAGCATTCTGTTTCTATAACATACCAATTGAGACTGCATAAATAGAGGTAGATCAACTCGGATACCCAGACAAGACGTGTTAATAACTATGTGTTAACCTACCGCAAACATATTAACATTCGAGAGGTTCTAATTCAATTATTTTTTATAAACCAAAATGCTGACATTTTGACACATTTATCAAGTTTAAAATCTAATTTGACGTTTGTGGTCGAAAAAAATACATCTCCGTGTCGGGGAAGAACCACTGCACCTCAACAGGTTCGTCGTTTAATGGTGTAGACACGAAATATATTAAACAGGCACAAAATACCTAACCTCTCGAAATGCATTCTCGCGGTAGGTTATTACATACTTATTAAGACTAACACGTCTTATCGGGGTACACGGGGTGTAGATGTTGAAAACAGATACATTTAGTAAAAAAGGAACACGAAGTAATCGTAATAACACCCTATTGATTGGTTAAGCCAGGTGGTCGCTTATTTTAGTTGTCCTCTGACAGTTTTATTATACCTTGTAGACCTATTTGCGAACTATTTAGACTGGTGATGAAAACAATCGTACGATATAATCTCGTTTGATTCATAATATAAAAAATATATTTTATCATTTACAATGATCAATGTTGCCTAATAAAGCGTTCAGTTTTTTACGAATACATTTGTAAGTTTAACCTTGGACAGCGTTACAATAATTTGTTTTGTTATTGCTTCAACTGATCGTTTTAAATTTGGAACATGTTCAAGATTCGGCCATATGCAAATGTTATCATCGGTAAAGAATGTCTGTGTTGCAGAAATTGATATATACTATATGTATAATTTACCAAAAAGTATCTTTTATTTTTATTCTTTTTTAATGATAAAGTTACATGCTATTTCAATGTAAAATGTTGGCACTTTTCAGATTTAAAATCATATGACAAGTAAGAGTCTTATTGACTGTACATAGTGCGGACAAATTAACTATATTCTCCAACCTTCTGTTTGTATAATCTAACAGTTGATGTCTTGTCTATAAACTTTGATTTTTGCCTTTGTTTTCATAAATAAAGATGATTAGGAATATGTACGACACCACGAAGTTATCTAAATCTCCAACAAGACACGACTTACTCGCTGAATATGCCATAAATTTCTGCTTAAATGTCAAATACTATGTTAATTATTTTTATTTTTAGGGGGAAATTGAGGGAGAGTTTTTCTTTGTGTTATTTGTATTATGTTTACATGTATATATACACATTTATATTTATATGAAATAGAAGTATTATTATGTTTTAATTACAAGTTGTACGCTGAAAATTAATATTTTTATCCTTAAACTTTAATATACACTTGTTGTGTTTGCATGCATATATCTATGTCAGATTGTTTTAACTATGTCTTAAATGTGATTGTACAGCACTTTTGAACGTGTAATTACATGATAAAAGTGCTATATAAATATGGTATTATAATAATAAAATAATAATTTGTCCACACAGTGTAACTGAAAAAATATAATATTTCATCGCAATTATTAAACAAGGTAGTGGAGTGTATCGATGCGGCTTTCAGCATGTAGTATGGGTGCATGCAGGCCCGTAGCCACGCTGAGGTCCACTTAGTTACATACCTCGGTGAACATTTGAGAAAGCACACCAAAAACAAGTTAAGCGTACCCTGGAAAAATAAATTACCCCGAAGAATATTTGCCTCAGTGCTTTTTGTCACTATTGGAGTCTTGATACGACCTTGGAGTGGGTAAATTAGTAAATAGGTAATCATCGAACGGGAACCGGAATAGTTTAAAAATACAACTTAACATTTAACGTAATATAAAACAGCCAAGTGAATGCTATCAGTCTACACCTGAATTCAAATAGGAAGTTTTAACGCTGGAAAGAAGTAAGTGGAAGTTCCTGTTGTAAAATGAATGTCCTCATTACCGCATTTGTGTGTCTTGTTTATGATGGAAGTACTCGTAGATCTATATATAATCATGATAATAGTCAGATCAAGTTACACGCTTCTACAATTTATTTTTGATATTTATGATACAATTTGGATATTGAGCATTGGATATATAGGTTGAAAATGAATATTGGACCGTGACTGCGCTACAGTGTATTGTTTTATCAAAGCACTTACGAAAATCTTAAACTTACGTCCAAATTTAAATTCTAAATTATTCTTTAAAACCTACCTATTGGTGACAGATATTGTTTGTGCGAGTTCGTTGAATGAATAGTAATTAATATTAAACAACCCTTTATCACAATTGGAAGCTGTTAAAGAGCTACATGTATAAATAATTAAAATTTGAACGTAAGTTTACGATTGTCGTAAGTGCTTTGATAAAACAGTACCCAGGTACCTAAAGGGTACAGCTCAGAAGTCAGATTTTATCTATAAATACATGTACCTAGTAAAATGTGAATATTTATATACTGGAAATACACGTGTGCAGAATGTATGTGTAATCAAATTACCTATGTTAGAATTTACTGTGTAGTAGTCTGAACAGGCGATTTCGTCTTAGCTGCGAAATAATACAACGCGGCGGTTTAATGCATACACACCTACATGTAGATGTTGATATAATAGCTGCTTGAGACAGGAAACTGTTTAATTTAGGTGACCACTAACACAGATATGTTTCGAACTTTAAACGACACAGCACAGAATAGCTCTATCTAAACTAGTCATTTAAAGACACGCATGTAATAGTAATTGGAAGATGAAAAAGCAACACATATATATGTATTTTAATCAAGACGGGCGGACAATCAGACGAACGACAAAAGGACTAAACCAAAGCAACACCCGGTCAATGTGCGCTTAGGTTACAAACGCCTGTTTTAAAGCTGGAACGCCTGATACCCTCAAACACGTATTTATTTATATTAACCTACTTGTTGTGTTTTCAAATGCCGTCAGTATATATAGTTCACAACTATAAATAAACTAATCTTGATTATTGAACACGTACATGGCTCGTTGAACATGTAACTTATAAGTTATAGGATAGTATAATCCTTAAAATCCGGTTGTATTACAGTAAGTAATATTTTAAAAGTCTTTGAGTTGCATTCGCTACAAATTGTACAACATGACATTAATTAATTTTAAGCACTTCTATCAACCTTCTTTTGTAGATGTGTTGAACGCTTTTTTCCCAAGAAAAAACGGTTAAGGAAAATTACTATAATAATAATAATAACTTAAGACATAATTACATGCGTTATACTCCGACACGCCCACTGATTCCATTCAAAAAGTGTACATTATTTTCGTAAGCGGACACTTATGTGAGCTATAAGAAAACTGTTTTACTCAGAAAATAATTGCTATAAATGGTCAATTAGATGAAATTTATGACAAATCTGTGTAACAGTTAAATAAACGACATAGTAACTGATTGCCTAAAGCATAAAACTTGGAGCTAGGAAATTGCATAAACACACAGCATGGATTAATATGCTGCATTACTGTAAAAACATCAAGTTTGTGGCATTAAATTTTATTCAATGTCTTGGTTGAACTACTAGTATATCATAAAATTCAATCCTCACAATTTATACAACCAACAATGGCTTATTTTTTATAATCCCCAGAGTAAAACTCCTCTAAATTGAATGATTTTACAGTATTAATTATCGATAGCAATTGAAACAGAACTACAATCAATTTGTAAGCTTGAAACATATATTGTTCAAATTGGCAATCAATTGCAAGAAACCTGAATTATATACGAGTACATCAACCGATTAGTGGCTATAACTTTTTTCCATTTTTTTCATGAGCATTGCTGATGCCATTAAGTATCACTTCAATACAACATTGGATTGTCTGTGCGCTACAGTTTTTATTAGATCAATAAATATATACTTGTGAAACTATGTCATTTCGTTAAGGATCATATCATAATGCCTTAACATTCACAAAACAGTTAACAATCTATTAGAAGCTTTTTATATGAACCTGTTTGAAAATATTTTCATGGATTGTCTATTTTTAAATACAAAATAAAAGACAAATAATATGCACAGATATGTACCTTTGTGCATCAAGCCAGTATCATCAGTCACCAATGTGGAAACCTATAGATGTGTATTATTTTATGTGGTGTTATAACACATGTGCCCACTTGATGTTTACTCAATAAATTTCCCCATGCTTATAAATGCTCAGCACTGTATGAATGGACAGTTAGATAATCCCTAAGGATCATTAGGCCAAGCTTATTTTGAACATTAGAATTACATTTTCTAAAATGCAAATCATCTTCTGTTCTTGAATTGTGCCAGAATAGATTTTGATAATCATTGTCACTCTAGTGATAGTTTTGTTTTTGTCGAAGTATAAGTCAGATATAGTACAAGTTATTTGTCAAAAGTGTCTTCTTACAAGGGTTAATGTACAGTTTTGTAAGGACAAACAACAAATTATCCTCGGCTTCGCCTCGGACAAATATGTTCTTTGTCCTCACAAAACTGTACAATAACCCTTGTAAGAAGACACTTTTGACAAATAACTAGTACTGTATCTATTACTTATTACTGTTGCCATTGACCATTTTATGTTTAAATTTGTATTGTAAATATTTGTAATGCTCATAGACTGTAAAGTCTTATGTATTGGGAAAAAAATTGACATACTTGTTAATATGTCGTAAGGCCGTCAACAGTCAAATATTGAAACAACAGAAACATGACATCAATAAATCGAATAACAAATGCACAAAATATCAAGCGTATGGATATATAATGAAATTATAATATGTCGTATAATCTGCTTAATTAAGTCAATGCAATAACTACTTATTACACAATTAGATAGTGTTACAGTTGTAAAAATACAATGTACACATGAACACATGTAACAGCCATTAAAAAATTTATGCAACATGTATGAGACTGGTCAATGAAATTAACAACACAAGTAACTTTATCTGTCTTTAACTTTGATAGATATTTTTGTTTTCGAATATTCAAATACCTGTATTAAATCTGTACTCGATTAATTGTATTGACACCACAAGAACTGTTAACACAATATATTCCAGGATGTGCAGGCGATAAGATGCCAGACAACAAACAAAAACATGATGTTGATCCTAACACAGATGGTGATGTTGATGGTGGTTATGCCTGGGTGATTCTCGCAGGTTTGTCCTTTATGTTATATGATATAATATTTCTAGTTTATACTAATTTATGTTAGGTCGATTGTGAAACAAGGGTTTTCCAACTTACATTAATCATTCTCGACACCTCGTTCCCGTTGTTATCCATCGTCGGACACGAGAATATGGGAGAAGAGAAGTCAGTTTCCTTTTAATGCAAAGCGTCTAGCAAGGGAAGTACTGGTACAATTTTTAATTCGTCTTTGGTATGCTCGACTTGGGTACTGTTTTGTTAAAGCACTTACGGAAATCGCAAAATTACGTTCAACTTTAATTTCTTGATAATTACGACAAAAATGAATATGTAATATTAATAATTCAAATTACTGAACTCTTACAAAACATATCTGTCACAAGTTTACAGTTGTCAATAAGCTATTGAGTATTTAAAGTAGGACGTAAGTTTATGATTTTCGTAAGTGCTTTGATAAAATAGTACCATGTGGACTCGTACCTGCGTCCTATCACATTGGAAGCGGACGCTCAACCACTAGGTTATATAGAAATGTTTAAACGTGTATAAAGCACTCGCAGTATTCCTGATAATAGAGATCATGTTTGTATACAAATGCATTCATACCACCAGCTAGCTATTGGTGAATGGCAGGTTTTTATTGTTCATTCATCCAATAGATTGCCTGAGGCCATTTTGCATATGCATACAGTGATCTCTCATATACATGTAAGTGCCAAACTGACATACGCAGAAACAATAATTTACACCTTTGAATTTCAGGATGTTTCCTGTCGTACATGTGTGTCATAGGGACAGTGAAGGCTTACGGTGTGTTATATACAGAGATTGTGTCCACGTACGGGAGTGGTACCGGAAGTACGGCATGGATTGGTAGCGCCATGCTACTCGGAACACTCGGCCTTTGTACGTATTCCATTTGTTTTGTCACCTACTATTACTGCTTACGTTATGTTGTATATCAGTATTTACATTCAAAACAAATATATCACGAATCCAAACTGACCGTTACACAAACGCTTATTTTACTTGGCTTCACCTTTTTCTTAAAACATCTATTTAAAACACAAACATACATTGTCACTTGCTTGTTTTATGTAGAAATGCCCAATTATTCTATACGACGTAAACTAATCATTTCTTTTATTTTTGTACTCAAAACTTGTTTGATAATGATGAGAGTCTTCCATGTGTACGGTTTATCATACAGCAACTTTCATATTTTATCACAGCTCCAATTGCCAATATGCTCAGCAAGAAGTATTCATTCTCGAAGGTGACTTTTGTCGGTGGGATATTTATAACACTTGGTTACTTCCTGTCCGGGTTTGTTGACAAGATCGAGATGTTGTTTCTTACCTTCGGTCTGTGTGGAGGTAAGCATGTAGTACCAAGAATGTTCCATTTTATTCGTAGTTGAACGATTCTGTTCCAACCAGTCTATAGAGCAAATGGTTGCTTACTGCACGTCAATTCCAATTTACCGCTTATTTCGGACGATCACTTAACTTTAACTTTGCATTTGCTACGGAGACTCCATGTGGACACCTAGCCAAGTAATGGAGTAAAGGACCTTTAGTGCCTGTTGAACCCAAGCAAAGAGCAATGTGCGTAAGATTTCGTGAATTTGTAATTATTCGGGCTTAAACAAACACAAGCGAAATGTTTTCGACTGTCCGTATCAACGGTCACAAAAATAAAAACATCAGATGTGCTAAATATCAGACACTATATTCCACAAATCGATTACCTGGCTGAGTTTCAGCAATACTTGTGACGTAACAAAGATTTCAGAGTATGTTCCTGCGTATTTGTTGTTAACCACTTATATAGTGCAACTACATAAAGCTACATTAAAATACAATGACTTTATAACAAAACAACGGTCAAGTGACATATTTATGATTTATTATATACATTTGTTTCAGGTATCGGGTATGGTATGTCGTTCTCCCCCGTGTCTACAATCATCAGCTATTATTTCAAACAACACAGAGCTCTTGCCAATGGTATTGTCGTCTCAGCCAGTGGTGTTGGTGCTATATGTTTTCCCTTTGTTTACAAGTATGACCAGTTTTGTTCTTATAACAATACTAGTAGACTGCCTAGGATAATATGAAACATTTAAAATTGCTAACCTAGTATGTGAGATGAAAAAATTGTTCACGATTCTTGGCTGTTTTTTATAAACTGACAATCTGTTTAGGCCTTCTTCAGAAAGTTGTTAAATACTAGTATTATTACAACATTTTTAATGTAAGCTATTCCATTTTAACTAAAACAAAGTGAAAAAACAACATAAGTAATAGTACTTTGTACATGTATTTCCCTGCGGAATACATGTGAAGTTAAAATATGCCATTATATGTTTACCCCGGGTGGAAAATACTTTTGTATGCACACTGATTTTTTTCTTTGGTTCGTCCTCTTTAATGCAAACATGTAGTTGTGGAACGTTTGTCGAAGTAACCTGTGCCTCCTTCCGTTATAGATCGATTTGGTGCATGTCAATGTTTCAAACGATCAACATCATTTTTTGTTTATGTGCTGTATTGACACAATCACGGGATGGAAACATTGGAACACACAACAACAACTGGATAATTTAAACATGTACAGTATAATAACGCTCAATGGGTGTAATTCATAAGATATGTAGTGGCAATCTTACATACATGTAGAATGTATATATTTGCAGGTATTTGATTAACGAGTACGGATTAAAAGGAACGTTTTGGATTGTCGGTGCAATATTAGGTCATACATGCGTGGCAGCGTGTCTATTTCGTCAACCACGTCTTTTAGTGGAGCTTCAGAAGCGCCATCTATTACAGCGACAAAGTCACCATGGGAACGAAGAAGCCGTATCAAAGACATTGTCGTTACCGTGTTGTAAAACTCCAGATTGTGGATTAAACTTTTCTTTATTTTTAAATCCTAGTTTTACCATGCACTTGGTAGCTTTAGTGTTTTGTATGAACGGGTTTGGAAACAACTTAATTTTGATACCGTCTCAGATAAAGGCATTGGGTTACGGAAGATTCCACATAGCTCTCGGTGTTACTATAATGGGGGCTTTAGAGGTAGTCTCAAGGATACTGTTCGGGTGGTTTGCAGATTTAAAACTTGTGAAAACAAAATATACATTTTTGGTATGCATGATTGTGAGTGCTGTGATAAGTTTCATTGCACCTTTCTTAACAACTTTTGAAATGATGGCTGTATATGCCGGAATGGTGGGAACGTTTCCTGGGTCTATGTTTAGCCAACTTCCGGTGTTGCTCATAGATGTAGTCGGTATGGAAGACTACCCACCAGCGTTTGGATTGGTGATGCTGGCTCTAGCGTTTGGATCTCTAATAAGCCAGCCGACAATTGGTGAGTTATAGTACAATACAATACGATACGATACGATACGATACGATACGACATTATATGATACGATACGATACGATACGATACGATACGATACGATACGATACAATTGTATTGGTATAATCGGCAAACAATTTGTCTTAGGTCATTTACAAACACAAAAAACTATGGCAAAGACATAACAAATATAAATACAATACGATACGATACGATACGATAAGATACGATACAATACAATACAATACAATACAATTGTATTGACAAAATCGGCAAACAATATGTCTTAGGTCATTTACAAACACAAAAAATTATGGCAAAGACAACAAATATAAATACAAATGTTAATGAATGTCATATATTTATAGTCGCGTACCAATTCGCTGAAACATTATTATTAATATTGGCAGTTGCGCTTTTAAACGTACTGGACAACCTGCAAGCAAAATATGTTGTCTGAGCCCTAGCCAAGGACAAGCAACGTTGTTTGAAGTACATTATTATCGGACTTTGCATTCCGGCAACCATGTTTAATGTGACTCGAAAACTGGGATCATTATTGAGTAAGTCAACAGTGAATATGAACCTAAACAATATTCAGGTTCATTTTCACTGTTGCTATCCGTATTTTAAAATTTGAGGTGATCTTTACGTGCGATTTTATAGTACATTCTTTTGTACAACCTTTGGAAAACAATTCCTGTCCTACATAATTATGTAGGTACAGTTCCTCCGGTGGACCAAAACATGGTAAGAGTGTTCCATAATATCTTTCCCCATTACAACCGAATACGACGACAAAATGCTTGAGATTATATGATATTGTCATATACCAATGAAAAGCTAACATTTCAAAATGTCATAGGAGTTCAAGCATTTTCTCATGGCATTCGGTTATATCATGAAACACCCTGTATACGAAGTAGTAAGTGATGGTCTCACTTCTTCATACTTACAAAATATCTTACATTTTGCTAACAACACTTCATACACATTGAGATCCACCACTCATAGAGATATAACACATGCGAAGATACACACTAGTTATGGTAAAAAACCTTTTCCTGTATATCAATGAAATAATGGGATAGCATACCTCTTTCTGTTAGAAATTTAAATTCATTACCGGCTTTTAAACATAAATATAAGAAATGTCTGATGTCAAACAATTAGTCAACATGTTCATTTTACTATTCTTATCATTATATTTTTTAATTACTGTTGAGATGGGTGTGTCTGTCTATTATATAATATAATAAGTGCTATTGCATGTATGAATGTTTGTTTATATGTATGAATGATTTATTTGAATGTATTTGAATGTATTCCATATTTGTTCAGATAGAAGACCACATTGTAAAAAAGATAATCATTTTGTATAATTTGTTTGATCTTAATGTGTCATCTTCTTTAAATAAAGATATTATTATTATTATATTATTATGGAACAAGTTAATAGGGATCCTCCAATAAAGACGATGGTCGGGGCCATTATTAAATGGTGTCCGTTGTTGAGTTGGCACATATAATTAGGTTTCTTAATAGTATCCATATGAATTTGATTGACTCTTGATTTCTTTACAGGCTGGCTACAAGATTCTACTGGAAACTGGAACGCATCTTTTATATTGACGGGCTGCTCTTTTCTTTGTTCTGCTTTAGTTATAGCTCTAGAAAGCAAAGTCACAAGAACGTGCACAAATAAAAACTTAGATCTTAAGGACATTGAAGTCAGTGAAGCGGAACAAGAAGAATGTATACCATTACAAGATAACCATATACTAGTAAATGGTGACAAAGAGACGCCACTTTTAGATGAGCAATTCCATGATAAGTTTACATCTCCGAGGATAAGCCGAATTTACAGACCGTATAATTTTCCACATAAAACAAACCACGAGCCATCATCACCCGTTCCTATAGCTGATACTCAAGATGTATAGCACTGTTTCAACCACTAGCACAGAACGCCTATGGACACTGTTGTTTTGGCATTCCAGTTATTAGGCATACGAACATTCCGAAGTCCTTTGATACTACAGCTTATCAAACAATACATGTAACGACGCAATTGGACCACATCTGCTTGATAGTATCTTTTTAAACTTGCACATATTAAATGGTCGAGCGGTTTGGTTGGCTTACGATACGCGGTGGAAGTTTCGATACGGATCCCTATGCTTATCTAACTATGATTTGGATCGAATGCAACAGACTGTTTAAGTGTATAAGTTCCGATTTTGATGAATATTTATTTGCTACGTATGAGATAGCCTCTATGAACATTTTATGATATTTTTATTTGCGTGTATGCCCTCTATTGATAGCGGCTGACTTTTCGCGGAAACCTTTCGTTATCTTTTAGGTAACTATTTCGTCGCCATCACTCAATTCACAGTCTGGTTTCTCAGATTTAGTCACAAGTCGGAATACCTCTCGATCGTGAACGCTCACATCCACCAATACTGAAGCATAAGACCAAAGAAACCAGACAATACCTTGACAAACTGAGTTCAGGCAACGAAACAGTTACCGAAGTTTGCGCGAAAAATCAACGAAAATATGTATAATAAAGGGAAATAACGTTACATGTAACTCGTAAAAAAGTGAGACAATATCTTCTCTTTTAAAAATTAAAATCCGTTTTACCATTTTTGTACTTTTTATTTTATTTTTATCGTTTTGTATCTTTTGCATTAAACACAAAAATCTATTCAGAATCAACTTTCACTAGCTAGCTTGTATCCGAGTTGCCCACAGTACCGCTCAGCGTTGGTCGTTCAGTATGCGGGAACGTGTGTAGAACATGGACAGTCGTTCATAAAGTGCGGGCCGCATTCAGAAATTTTTCGTGCTACCATTAGTTCCGTTTTAGTAATACATGTACATGTACAAGTAATCCGAAAAGGATACCCTAGATATTTCCGAATAGACTTGGCCCCGATGTGAAGCACCGATACTCACGAGACTACATCGGGATCACGTACCATTTAACTCCCCTAGCAAGCAAGTGTCTTATTTTGTAGTACATGTATATAATAAAACAACTATTGGGCCGCTCTGTCTCATTGTTCAGCTTGCTTTCAATGTTTAAATCGAAGAAGTCCAGCATAACCAGAAATAACCTCGTCTGTACCTGGAATTGTGCTCATACTATTTAGTTGATCTTATTATACAGGTGGCCATATCGCAAGGTTTTACTGTACCTGGTAGTCTTAAACTTCCTTTTCTTTTATGGACTGCAATGTGAACATGTCATTTACCTGTGTAGTTTTAAACACGTTTAGTACATAAACGAACTTATGAAATCACTTCCGGCTTCTATTTATTCTGCAATTATAATGTTATTAACATTACATAGACCGCTTACAATGACTTTACAGTAAAAATGCACCTAGACTTGAATATGATCGTGTCTCCTTGACGAAATGTCAATACACGTGAATAACTCGCTGAGAAGAATGCACGCCTTATTTAGTTTTGACAGGATAAGAAAACCGATATGGTAAAGATTTTGATTTTCAAGTTATATTTTATGTGATCTGAGGTCGTGATTGGAATGCTATTGGGGACCGGGTTGTCAGGGGTTCAGTGCATTTACGACTGAACTGAAGCTGTTTTAAAATGAACCAGACAACGTCAAGTAGGACATGACTTACCTATAAATCGTTTATTCAGGTCAGCCATTTGTTTACATAACATTGTGTAATTACTAGTATAGTTTGTATATAACACTGTAAATAGAGGATATTTGTTTGTTTTGATTGAATATGGTTTATATCTCATCGTGTAGCTACGCGCTCTTGAAAATAATATGAACTAATGCACAGCATATGTAGCGGACTATGTCAGTTGTCCTACATTATTTGTAACATGCTCATCTAGTACTGGATTTTTTGGTGATGCATAACTTCACAAAAAAATGTTTGGTTACGAAGTTACGAATCTGGAGCAAGCCGTTTCCAAAAGGCGCAACCGAGCGCTTTCCTACGTATATGCAACCTATCGAAGCGGTTCGTTGCACCACGCCATGTATATGACACTCTATATTAACGTATGTAAAAGGTGTAAATATGCTGCCGCATCGGCCGATAAACAATGTTACCGCGTTAAGCGTAAAACGCACTAGTCAAATTCTACCCTGCTTTATGTAAGACCTCATAATTTTCGTATCTATTATCCGATTTTAAATATTTAAAGTTTGTAATGAAGCAGAGATATATGCCTGTCTATTAATACAATATTCATCACGATACCCTAGTTATTAAATCCACGGCGACGAGTAAGAATCCGTTCCGCGTAAAAGTAAGTTTAAAATATCCCGTTTTTTACCAAATAAAAATTCAATCAACGGTCGAAAATCATCAAACATTAATCTAATTTTCGATCGATTTTGTTCATTAAAGCTTGTTTTAAAAGCTTATACTGTAAGGTTTTTTAAAAAGTAAAAACTTATTTTTAAAGCATTTGCGAGTTGTCGACCGCCAACGAAATAAAACAGAACGGACGTATTCATAATAATGTTTGATGTAAACTACGCCGACCATTGATCATCTTTTGTGGCGATTTTTTCAAAGGCTAGCATCATGGTTCATAATTTAATGCAACCAATACCTCTCAAAATGCATTTAATAGCAGGTTTTATTGTAAATAATCGCCATTTTATAATTAACATTCGGCAATAAGTCCGCAAGTTCAATACGGCTACCAAAAAAAATAGTCCCGCATCGTGACAAAAATCACTATTTTTGACTCCATTCTGTAAAGACAGAACCAATAGAAACCACACATGCGTGGTTGCACAAGAAAGCGCGCGATAGCGGTTTGATACGAAATATTGGGTACAAAGTAACGAAAGACGATACAAACCTGCTATCGTTTGTCAGTCCGAATGAACACGAATAATACACGTTTTTCAATTTGTTTAATTCTAGGTCTACTTATTTCAGGGGTAACTAATTTAAAAATGAATAATTAGATATAAACACAGATAACAACTGATTTCTAGGCCTTATTTGATATTTTTTCTTTATTTAATGGGTTGCATGAGCATACCAGATACTACTTTTGTTCAAAAGAAAAGGCTATTTTCATTTCAATTAATCATATTACGATTAAATATCAAACATCTTTAATCTTAATCACCTTTTTTTTGTTAAATAATCCCTGCAAATCGTCAAAACATAAAAGAGATTTAGACGGAAAAATACGGGTTTTATTGTATCCAATAACGACAACAACAACATGTAATTAGTTTTCGCGACCTTCATCCCGCGAATATTTTTTGACGATTTTGGAGGGATTTTTTAATTACATCTCGGCGAGGAATTACGAAAATGCATTTGTTTTACTTTCTTTACAATAACCTACAACTACGATGTGGATTATCACCGTCCGGTCTAGATACGTAAATACCCGAAACGGACTTTAATTAATTGTATTGCAAACTTTGCGATGGGAAATAACCGAAACTTGTGTCTTTTTCATTAGATTTTCTTAAGATTGGTTGATATTTCGCGCATATGAACGATTCCCGCTCGACTTACTTCGTTATCTAAGAGTAATCATGTGTCTCATAACAGTTTGTAGCATCGTTTATACACTGAAAATTCTAAAATTTCCTTCCGAAGTGGGCAAAAAAATGGCTGCCTTTTTTGTGTCCAAACATTTAGGAAATAGCCCTCCCCATATAAAAAGATTGGTTGCATAGCAACCATGGAAGACTGATAATTGTTTTCTTTTCTAGACAGGGGCCTACGCTAGTTTTTGGAATATTTTTAAACATCAATAAAAAATAAAAGAAAATTTATGAGCTGCCGAATATTGCATTTTAATTTTTTTTGGTATTCTATAAGCAGCCTTTTTCTAGTATCTTTGCTTCATTGCGGGATTTTAACACAAATATTTAGATCCATTAGTGAATTCAAACTCTGACCAAACCACGTGCACACGTGTTATCGTAAACCGGATCCAATCCGTTGGGCTTCGCCCAATGTATATATATTCTTTATTATCGTCTCATTTATGTACATGTACATGCATAAAACTTTACACATTATAAAACAGTTCAAATGTACATAACCATTCACCATTGAATTATAGGAAACATAAAAGCTTATAAAAGCACAATAACAACAACATTATCACATTACTGACCGTTTAAGCATTATTTACACAGATAAAACTAAGAG
The DNA here is from genome assembly GCA_947247005.1 of Spisula solida. Taxonomy (NCBI): domain Eukaryota; kingdom Metazoa; phylum Mollusca; class Bivalvia; order Venerida; family Mactridae; genus Spisula; species Spisula solida. The sequence goes on along the minus strand of OX365949.1, from coordinate 4,576,277 downwards.
ACTGTTGTTAATGCATTGTTTTAAAGGGTTGTTAGGAATTCATTTAAATAAGACATTGAATTTTGTAAATGAAGCACTAATGCGCAAATTAAAAAACTTCTTAAAATACCAATTATCACCCCGGTCAGACCGTAGATGAACTGATTAACAACAGCCTCTTAGGATGAGATAAAAGAAGCAAATACATTTGTATTAAGAAAGTTTGTCAAGCACATACATATTTATTACACAAATGTATTAAATTATCTATATAAAACATTTTCCCTGGATTTTAAAATCATAAAACAGGCTTTGGCACTAGCTTTAACACTATCATTGTTGGATAAAATATATATCAACTTTTCTTCGTCTATCAGTTGGGCAAAAGTTGTATTGATAACAGAACATGCATTAAACAATTCATTTCTGATATTGCTATATGCTGAACAATATAAAAGTACATGTAATTCATTTTCGATGTTATCAGTATTGCAAATTTGGCAGAGTCTGTTATTAACAGTAATGTTCTCATACCGCCCAGTTTCAATTCTTAAGGGTGCAACCCCACATCTAAATTTGGTTAATGCAGTCCTATGTGTTACCGGCACTAACATAGACAAATAGCCCTCTCTTTCAAATCTTGCTTAAACATGCTGTACGTTCTTAACTTATTGCCACCTCTACCACTTATTCCAGTATTACTATTAACCTGGGCTCTCCAATCGTTTACAAAATTATGCATGTACAGATCAACAAATTTATCATAAAAACATTTCGACGTCATAGTAAAACATAATCTAGATGGTTCTTCTATTCCAAGGTTATTCATATTCTTGATAGACTCGAACTGCCAGTTTTTACAATTATTTCCACTTTTAGACAAACAATATGCAAATATGCGATAATTAATTATTGACTGTTCCGTTTTATTAATCCTATACCACTGCTGGCACACAGATTTCATTTGTTTAATATGTGGTGGCTGCCAGGCCATATCGCCATATAGGACTGTGTTGGGTGTGTACTTACCAACGCCCAAATAATAGCGCATGGCCCTGTTTTGGACTGCAATGATACAAGAGTAGGATTTGTTGCCCCATATGGAGGAACTATATGCAATAACAGGCCACACACATGAATCAAACAGTTTTACATAAACATTATAAGGAACAGACCCAAAATGTTTACATTTTGCAAACAATAAACCCAGCGCCCTGTTCGCGCTTTGTGCTACACATTTGACTGTCTTATTGAAATCTAAATGTTCATCTAACAAAACACCAAGGTATGTATATTGATTCACGATGTTTAACTGTTTTTCTCCACATGATAATTTGTAAGCCGATCTGCTAATGCAATTGGGACGAAAATGTATAATATTACTCGTTTGAGCATTCACAAACATAGAATTATCATTACACCATTCATTCAATACATTAAGCATACATTGAAGATCATTTTCATTTCCTGCAACAAGTACAATATCATCCGCATACAACAAAAAACAAACATTTTCGTTATTCAAATCAACACCCTTACCGATCGCTTTTATTTTAACAGCTAGGTCGTTAATATATAAATTAAAAAGCAAAGGTGATAGAGAACAACCTTGCCGAAGACCACAATGAACATCAAACCATTCGGTATGCAATCCATTGAGTCTTATACACGAAGCAACTGAATGATATAATGACTGCAAGGCTTCGTACATTTTTCCATTGATACCTAATTTAGATAGTTTGGTCCACAGAAAACGTCTATCGATAAAATCATAGGCTTTTCTAAAATCTATAAAAGCACAAAATGTAGATAATTTAGACTTTTTCCTTGTTTCTATTATGTTTGTGACAGACGACACGTGGTCAATAGTACTCCGGTCCTTTCTAAAACCATTATGTTCATCCACAATACTACCATTACTCTCAGTCCACTTAGATAAACGTTGATTTAATATCGAACAGTATATCTTATACATAGTACATGACAGTGAAATACCCCTGTATGACAGTGGATCTCTAGGGTCCGTAGTGCTAGATTTTGGAATCGGACAGATAATTACTTTACTCCAATCAGAAGGAATATTTCCTGTCTTAAAACAAACATTATAGTAGATATGTAAAACAGAAACACAGCAATCATTCTTTATCATAGCCCCAGGCTTTACCGTTTTTGGCCTTATCAATGGCATTCTTAACTTCTAACATAGAGATATCATCATGTAAGACATCAATGTATTCTGTGTGACATCATTATAATCATTATTTCTAGGTACATGTACACCCAAATTTAGATCCGGTTTTTTAAACAGATTGCTGAATTCATTCTTCCATTTATTCAGAACCACATTAACATCAGTAGATATGCAAGTTTCAGTAGTAACTTCCATCGGAATAGATTTATTGCGAGAATGAGCAACACCTACTTTACCAATAGTTTTCCAAAAATTCTGTTGGTTACTATTACAATCAGACATTATTTCTGTTTGAACTGTCTGCCAATACGACCGTTTACTACGTTAAACTTCTCGATCAAACTTTTTTCGAGCTTCTATAAATTTCGATTTTAAAAACACTTTATCAGACAAAACTTTGCACTTTAACCAGGCCCGCTCAGCCTCAAATAATCTATTCCATAGATAAGACAGATGTTCATTCCACCACGGCTTACCTATCTTTCTCTGTTTATTAGAAGTTCTACTATCATCATTAACATGTTTATAACTAATTTTGTCATACATTTCAGTCTTAATTATACAACATAAATCACTATAGGTACAATCAATATCATTTTTATCTAGCAAACTTTGTTCTAATTTAAAAATACAAGCATGCATGTTTTGTACAGTATCCTCCTCTAACATAAAATTTGAAGGAATTGTCTTAAGATCAAACTTATCATAAGACGTAGATGTAGCACCAGTACTGCTCGGACCAACATGACCTCCCTCTGGTGTGGTTACCCCAGAATGCTCACAGTCATTATCTAAATATGATTCTAGATTAATTTTCCATTTGAGTAATGAATGATCAGGTATGTTCTTTGATAATAAACAATTTACTTGTCTAGATTGGTTGATTAGATCTGATGCCAAAGAAACAGATACATCATAAAAAAGTGACAGATCATTGTAACTAGTTATGCAATAGTCAACAACGGACAGACCTTTAGTAGACACAGATGTGAAATCATTGTTTATGAAATTTCTACCGTTTAGAATGCACATCTTAACATTAATACAAAAATCTATTAACAAATCACCATAAGCGTTTGTCTTATAATCAATAATATGTCGGTCAGGTAAAGTATCAACACCCCTAATGAAATCATCAAGTTGACCACATCGACTGTTAAAATCACCACATATATATAGTAATCCCTCATTCTGATACTTGTATACATCAGTTAACAAACAATCATAAAACATATCAACATTTACTTGTCGAGAGGAATTTTCAGGAGGTAGATAGCTCACACAAGGTAAAATAACAAAGTTTTCTACTTTATGTGTCATCTTCAACCATAAAATACCCTCAAAAGAACGATCTAAAACACATACATCAAATTCATCACAAATACTGTTCTTTACTAAAAAACCAACTCCACCGGAACCAGTTCTTGCTCTTCTGTGGATATGTGTACGATTAAAACCAAACCACGTAAAACCATCTATGTCTAAAACATTATCATCAATGAGATGAGTCTCAGCAATTCCTAGAATATCACGGTCACTTAATGTCGCACAATCCGCTCGTAAAACACTATTTTCAATGTTGTTGTCAGAGTTCCAACCGCGAACATTCCAAAACCCGGCAGATAATTAACTACGTATAGTCCGCTATTAAAATGTTATCACTATAAGATGAGATATTAACCATATTCAATCAAAACAAACAAATATTCTATGTATTTAATGCTTTTATGGTGTCAAAACTGGTACTATTTATGCCAAATTACCACTGTGGTTAGGCTACGTATGAATATGTTATTCCATTAATAGTTTTCACTTCAAAATCCGCCATCTTGGATTATGGTGAGAATTTTGCATTAAATCATACACCAACTTGTAGGAAATGGTCTAACTAAGAATAAAAAAACCCACATGACATGTTTCCGTTCGGTAATAAAAAAGTTACAGACATTTTAGTGTTGAGATTTTAGTAAATTAAAGTAGTCCCTGTGAGGAGGCGGAGCTTATATCAGTCACATTGTAGGTGATAACCAGTGACTGATATAGGTTTTAACTCCATATCTCATCAGTTAGCATTCAATAATTTCTCTTATTAATGTCTTATTTTTATAGATACAATGAATTATGCGTATTAAGTATGTGGCTTAGTGAATAATGTATTGATTTCCATTGCCTTTTTCAAAAAGGTATCTAAAGCAATAAAAAAATACAATGTTATGATAACGTTATTACAATGTCGTTTGATGTTTTTACCTGTCGCAGGTCATCTGCTTGACCGCTGGAAACGAGAACAGCCTAGTTCACATATTAGGGGTATGCGCTCGTACAAAAACCGTTAAATTGAAGTTGACTCGTACGAAATTTATCGTTATATACATTCAATTAATTGTTCTATCGCATCGACCCATCCAATGAATTATCAATGTCAAACTTCTTGCAACAGGTTGAGAAATTCGACTTAAACAAGTAACATACCAGTATCTGAATAAAGTGTTCTGAGTGTTGATGTGTGTACAATGTCGGATTGATATTCATTTTGTTGCAGAAAGTGTTTCAACTTTGATTCATAGATGTGATGGCTGAAAGTCAAAGGAGGAGGTCGGGCACATATGATCTGAAGAAAGTACATGGCTCTTGGTTTTTGGAGAATTCCAACACATTGCAAACTAAACGGCTCCCATTCTTGTCTAGCAAAGATAAGATAACTTTGAAAGAGAACTTCATATTTGCGGACGATAATGTGTATGAAATTAAAGAAAGTGACAGTGGAGTTACTTGTATTGAGAAAGTAGAAGACTTGATTTATTCAACCCCACAGCAAGGGGTTTCACCATCTACATGGCCACGACGTAGTGGGATTGCAAAAAGAGATGTGTTTAATTTGCATACCCTGAATGATACATATAGGAAATCAGAAGCAAGCACGGACACTAGGATTGAAAACGACCGTGGACCTGTTAATTGTTATATGGAAGAAGTGAATGGTGTTTTTAGGTCTATTCGAGATGTTAAAACTAGTTCTTGTGAATATGATAATGCAGGAGCAGATACTCCTAAAAGTGTTGGTATCGGCGGTGCACAGCTACAAATGAACAGTCGTGAGGAGCACCTCATCAAACAGCCAAAAGGTAGTATCTATATTAAATATTTCACATTAAGTTTGGAACACTGTTTGTTATAAATAAATCTAGTGGTTTTCTGCCTTCTGTTTTCTAAGTTTGATCAGTTGAACTATAGTTGTGTGATTTATACTTGTTTGATTTTATGGTTTATTGTGAAAGTGTATTCAGAACTTACAGTTATCACACCCGACACAGCATATCTGATAATGTTATAAGATATACAATGTACTATGAGAGATAAGAGCGCCTCAGAAGTTTTCGAAAAAGCATTTGTGACATAGGCACGTGGTTCTGAGTGTACCCTATATATATAGAAGGTTGTGCAGCGGCCACGTTAGGCGCAACGGATATGGCGTCACAGGAACTGGTATCCGTGTTTTCTTGGACAACATTAGAAAAACTGGGTTCCAGCTTTCGTTACGTCATATACGTTGCAGCTAAACATGGCCGCTGCATAACCTTCACATATAGGATACACTCAGATAATTTAAAACCATGTGCCTATGATTTGTAATTCAAACTCGTACATTTCTAGCAAAATGTCAGGCTGCATTTTGTATAAGTCTTTAAAGAATACGCTTGCAATAACTAAATCGATACCTTTCAATGCATGAAAATATGCCTAGACTTCCTCCTTAATACTCGAATGTATGGAGACTGTGTGTAAATAACACATTATAATTCACTGCCGATATTAATTGTGCTACTCCCCTAATGTAAACACCTACCATGCAAATTAGAATATAAGATTTTAGAAAACACTTCACCACAGTACGTGTATGTTGTGACTTCAATTGTATCAGAGAGACATTATACACTCACTTAAATTGTATGCGTATGAAGTGATAATACAATGTATGTTACGTTGATGATTTATCGTAGACATATGTTTGTTCCAGACCCTGTGACACGTCAAGTAATGATGGGCGACACTAAACTTAGCAAATTATGTGATTTGAAAGGGAAGATGGAACTTCGAGTCAACGAATCTGGTGTTTCTTTCCACGATACAAAAAGTAAACTCGCTGCATACACATTCTCTAATCGTTGGATAAGAAACTTCGGATTTAATGCTACCACTACGGACGATATGTTTTATATTGAAGTTGGACGAAAATGTCCTAAAGGTGAAGGTAACATTTTATTTACCACCGACGGAAAAGCTAAATTACATCAAAGTATTCGACATCTTTGGAACAATCAGAGCTAATAGTGATCATGCAAATATCTCGCGTTATGTTGAGACACCAACTATTGTCAGTGTGAATTACGGAAGAACATGTCAACTAACTTGCCTCAGCAGAAGAAGATGTTTTTGCCACATTAGACTGGATTACTTTCCCTTAACGTGTCAAGGAACATGTTGTTTTGATTCACCCTGTACATTTTATGTTGGACATGTTGTTTAGATTCACCCTGTACATTCTATTTTGGACATGTTGTTTTGATTCACCCTGCACATTCTATGTCGGACATGTTGTTTTGATTCACCCTGTACATTCTATGTTGGACATGTCGTTTTGATTCACCCTGTACATTCTATGTCGGACATGTTGTTTTGATTCACCCTGTACATTCTATGTTGGACATGTTGTTTTGATTCACCCTGTACATTCTATGTCGGACATGTTGTTTTGATTCACCCTGTACATTCTATGTCGGACATGTTGTTTTGATTCACCCTGTACATTCTATGTTGGACATGTTGTGTTGATTCACCCTGTACATTCTATGTCGGACATGTTGTTTTGATTCACCCTGTACATTCTATGTCGGACATGTTGTTTTGATTCACCCTGTACATTCTATGTCGGACATGTTGTTTTGATTCACCCTGTACATTCTATGTTGGACATGTTGTGTTGATTCACCCTGTACATTCTATGTCGGACATGTTGTTTTGATTCACCCTGTACATTCTATGTTGGACATGTTGTGTTGATTCACCCTGTACATTCTATGTCGGACATGTTGTTTTGATTCACCCTGTACATTCTATGTTGGACATGTTGTTTTGGTTCACCCTGTACATTCTATGTCGGACATGTTGTTTTGATTCACCCTGTACATTCTATGTTGGACATGTTGTTTTGGTTCACCCTGTATGGTCAGTGTTGGACATGTTGTGTTGGTTCACCCTGTATGTTCAGTGTCGGACATGTTGTTTTGGTTCATCCTGTATGTTCAGTGTTGGACATGTTGTGTTGGTTCACCCTGTACGTTCAGTGTTGGACATGTTGTGTTGGTTCACCCTGTATGTTCTGTGTTGGACATGTTGTTTTGGTTCACCCTGTATGTACTATGTTGGACATGTTGTGTTGGTTCACCCTGTATGTTCAGTGTTGGACATGTTGTTTTGGTTCACCCTGTATGTTCAGTGTTGGACATGTTGTTTTGATTCACCCTGTACGTTCAGTGTTGGACATGTTTTTTTGGTTCATCCTGTATGTTCTGTGTTGGACATGTTGTTTTGGTTCACCCTGTATGTACTATGTTGGACATGTTGTGTTGGTTCACCCTGTATGTTCAGTGTTGGACATGTTGTTTTGGATCACCCTGTATGTTCAGTGTTGGACATGTTGTGTTGGTTCACCCTGTACGTTCAGTGTTGGACATGTTGTGTTGATTCACCCTGTATGTTCAGTGTTGGACATGTTGTGTTGGTTCACCCTGTATGTTCAGTGTTGGACATGTTGTGTTGATTCACCCTGTATGGTCAGTGTTGGACATGTTGTGTTGGTTCACCCTGTATGGTCAGTGTTGGACATGTTGTGTTGATTCACCCTGTATGGTCAGTGTTGGACATGTTGTGTTGGTTCACCCTGTATGTTCAGTGTTGGACATGTTGTTTTGATTAACCCTGTATGTTCAGTGTTGGACATGTTGTGTTGGTTCACCCTGTACGTTCAGTGTTGGACATGTTGTGTTGGTTCACCCTGTATGTTCTGTGTTGGACATGTTGTTTTGATTCACCCTGTATGGTCAGTGTTGGATATGTTGTTTTGATTCACCCTGTATGTTCTGTGTTGGACATGTTGTTTTGATTCACCCTGTATGTTCAGTGTTGGACAAGTTGTTTTGATTTACCCTGTATGTTCTGTACTATCATTCCATGTTTTCAGTGTTTGTGGTTTATATTGTTTTTATGTTGTTGTTTGGTTCCTCAATGTTGGCCAAGAGTATACTTAGTCTGAAAATTTTGTTATAATTATTTCCCTTTAAATCTTGATCTAACGTGACGTACTATCCAGCGTATAGTCGATTCGGGTGCCGTTTCGCAGTAGTTGTTCAGTTATATACGGCGGCCGATGTACATAACCAGTTTGTTCTTGACTGTAATCTAACTAGTACTAGCTTACCTTACCCTTCAACCAGCAACATTTCTCCGCAGTTGCAGAAAAGTCGACATTCATGTCTACTTTTCATTTGAAGACTCTGGCCTGTTTCGATCGGAAATGGCCCCCCGATCGCCGGATTACAAATCAACCTGGACCACGGCTGGAGATCCTTTATTGATGTCCTGACAAATGTCTGCATTGGTTGCAAATAGTAACTACATTTCTGTTAGCACTTAAAGTTATTGCCCTGAACGAAATGTCGACTTTGCAAACATGCAGGACAAATTCCTTAAACAACAAGTACTTCATGAATCGGTGAAGGGGTTTAATCGCCCAGAATAGGCGGCTACTATCTTATCAGATGTGATCCCATTTATTCTAACCGATAATCCAACCCTGCTAACGGATAAAGCTCCTCCATTAGGACAATGCGCAACCCTTAGGCCTAATACAGGATTTTCTTGTAAATAGTAAAAGCTGATTGGTTTTTAGATCTTTATATTCAAATACATGTACCTATACAACATTAATCATACAAAACGATTAACAATATTTGTAATAAATAATGTACTTGTAAATTAGTAAAAATAGTAAACGGATCACCGTCATGGTAGCATGTCGTGTCTTTCAAACATCTAACCGTACTAGTATATACTTTGTTCTCAGTACGTAGTTTACCACTAATTCAGCATGTATAACCTCGTCATTTCTTTTACTCGGTAAAACCGATTACACAAACCATGTGTCTAGCATTTTGCGACAAAAAAAGCTCGTTAAGGAGAGACAATCTCGTGAGTAGCATGATAAATCTCTATGAAACCGAGACATGTAGGGTATAATTATCTCAGTCGTTGTTGTTGTATTCGCCTCAAACTGCAGTTGGTAAAGTTTAAAGGATATGTTAAGTCGGCTTGATATCCGATACTAAACCGACGGCTTTCGAATGCTTCTATCTAAACAACTGAAACTACCAACATATAACGTATAACCTTAGCAAATCGCAAATTTCGGCCATTTCCCTACCGGCTATCAAACTATCGGTTGCGTCGAAATGTTTGACACGCAGTAATGACCAAGAACTTCCGAATGTTCGTATCCAATGCACGGTAATGCCCACACAAAAGGGCCATTTTGTTCCTGGTGACGTTGACGTTCTGTGCTACACATCTTGCGTATCAGCTACTGGAACGGGTGATGATGGCTCGTGGTTTGTTTTATGTGGTGAATTATACGGTCTGTAAATTCGGCTTATCCTCGGAGAAGTAAACTTATCATGAAATTTCTCATCTAAAAGTGGCGTCTCTGTGTCACCATTTACTAATATATGGTTGTCATGTAATGGTATACATTCTTCTTGTTCCGCTTCACTGACTTCAATGTCCATATTTGTGTTTTTATCTGTGCAAGTTGTTGTGACTTTGCTTTCTAGCGACATAATTAAAGCAGCGCAGAGAAAAAGGCAACCAGTCAATATAAAAGATGCGTTCCAGTTACCAGTAGAATCTTGTAACCAACCTGTAAAGTATAAAACATCAAATACATGTACATAATACATATACAATGTTTGGTTATATCATATATGCTTTTTTAATGTTGTAAGTGTAAAGTTACCGTATTTTATTACCAAATAGTCTCTTATGGGTCTCCAGTAAATAATCCCGCGCAATACAATACCATTTGTATTATGCACATATACTTTGAAATGCTTTATAACTTGTTTGTATTTATATCTGTGATGCATGGGTCAATGACCTAAAATCTTGAAAATAAACTGTAAAAGTTGTATAAATAAATCGTGATTTGTCGCATGCAAGTAGTATTACATTTATAATTTCATTGTATATAGTGTATTGTATATACATGTATGTTATGTGAGTGAGACTTCAATAAAATAATTGAATTGAATTGTAAAAAAAGACTAGATGATATTTAAATGGTGACTGATACTGTCTTTAGGATTACTCGTTTTTCCCCCTGTTTTGTCAGTTGTACATGGTTCTAATCAGCGGGGGGGGGGGTAAATAAATTATGTTATGCAGCCATAGCTGAGACTAAACAATGATGCTCGTTTCACAATACATTACGCCAGCCTCTATATGAAACAATGTTGGAAAACCTTAACTTAGTGGGTTCGTCTAATCGTCTATAAACCTGGAGATACAACATGACATAATGTATATGTCACTAATGTCCCCTCATTACATTGACATACGCAAAGTGAATGACGCCGTTTACATCGACTTTTACCCTGTTCTTTGTAGGATACATATTTAAATAGGTTCAACAAATTGGTAACTTGCTTTTTAAATTGTGCACCAATCAGTATATTGGCTCGCATGAGAACAGCACGGACATATAGGGGATGCATTATTTCCAAAATATTGGGTATCACTTAGCTTGGCAGATCTCTGATGTTCGCCCTACATTAGACATCTTGGTTGTAATGTTCATTCCGGTCGTTTAAAACACCAGTATCCATGTGTATGACTTTAGCAACATAAATTGCAAGTTCTCAAATCCATATTGAGCATTTAAACAACACATGATTCAACTGTTATCTCGCATTGACAGAGATAAACGACTACTCACCAATTGTTGGCTGACTTAGTAGACATCCTAGAGCTAACGACATCATCACCAGTCCAAATGCGGACGGGAAATCCTCCATACCAACTACATCTATGACTAGCACCGGTAGTTGGCTCCATATTGATCCCGGGAAGGCACCGACCATACCGGCATATACAGCCATCATTTCAAAACTTGTCAAAAATGGTGCAATAAAACAAATCACTGCACTTACAAGCATGCTTACTATAAAAACATGTTTGGATTTCACTACTTTTAAATCTGCAAACCATCCGAAAAATATTCTTGAAGTTACCTCAAAAGCACCCATTATAGTAACACCCAGGGCTATGTAAAACTTTCCATAACCTAATTCCTTGATTTGTGACGGTATTAAAATTAAGTTATTTCCAAACCCATTCATGCCAAAAACAAAAGCTAACAAATGCATGGTAAAACTAGGGTTTTTAAATAAAGAAAACTTTAATCCTAAATCCAGAGTTTTACGACATGGTAACGATGATTTCGTTATGCCCGCTTCGTCGTTTCCATGATGACTTTGTTGCTGTAATATATGGCGCTTCTGTGCCTCCACTAAAAGACGCGGTTGACGAAATAGACAAGCTGCCACGCATACATGACTTAATATTGCGCCGACAATCCAAAACGTTCCTTTTAATCCGTACTCGCTAATCAAATACCTGCAAATATACAGAAGTCTTCATTTTATACCCGTATATGGACAGTTTATCGTATAGGAAACAGAAACATGCAAAGTTCATCATATGTGACCGTGCTTGTTTAGGAGTTATCTTCCCTTGAATACGCAGATTTGGAGAAAAACACTAGTTTCACTGACAGATTATTCATACCAAAGTATGGTGTAATTATCTGACATAGGATTTGTTTTTCATTTTGCTAACACTGTAATTAACATGTACAAAGTTTGAACAAAATTTTTATTGGAAATGTTTGGTCCATCTCCAATACAAGAAACTAGCAAACATTTTTATTATTTGGGTCACTTAATATGAAAGTATAAATTGGCAGTTCAGCACAACATTCGAGTCCGAACGAAATAAAACATAGTTTCCGGGGATGTGTAGACACCATGTCACGCTGCATATTTAGTTTCATATAAAACTGAAATTATTTCCGTCGGCAAAAAATGAATAGTTTGTAACATCCCCAAGGTCATGTTGTTTACAAGTGGTTTGAGTTTTTCAACAAATATGCGAGCAAACCTTTATGTTTTACATATTCTCTTAAATGATTGTAAATCTCTTACGTAAAACTGGTGTACTGTTTGTGGTATTGACAGCAAGCTCATGTATCATGGCAGATGTATTCAAAATGGTTTATTCATTAGCTACGTAATCCTTTAATATGACCCTGCTATTAAAGTATCAGTTTACTGTATGTATTTCATACACTAGTATTAAAGCTAAACAGGCGTAAATAAAGTAATAAACTGAATGAAAAGTAAATGATTGAAAAAGGCTTGATAACTGAGTAAAACTAATGAAAACTCATAACGAGGCAACGTAGTGACCATCTAAAAGGTAAAACAGGCCCCGATCTCCCGAAGCATTTCAAGTAGAACTCTCAGCTCAGGTTGAGATTTTGGCCAATCAGAGTCTGAATTTTAGATACATCAGACATTTGTGATCTTGACTTTTTACTGTAATACAATGTAAACTCAAAACTAATGTGTCTGTTTTGTGATGCCAATTTTGAGTCGACCCTTCCATGGAAAAACTTCAAAGATGAGTGACAATATGTGAGATGAGATTTAGCTCAAATTGAGATTATGGTACCAGGGATAATGTCACATGCCATCAAGATTTTTTAAACGGGCAAGAACTCTGCTCCAAACATGGCACCAGAAAAGCAATAACTGGAGCACACATTCGGGTATTTAAACATTCGAGTCATTTGAATTGTAAATCCATTATCTGCCACCGGCAAATGACTCACATACGACTTTGAAACTAACCATTTGACCAAACAATATGAGATGGTTGGAGGAACATTACTCTAGTTTTTATCACAATTTAAACGAATACAGTGTAAATAAAGTCTAGCCCAGGAAAATGTGATATTTACAAACATAGATCGGGTTAGGTGACAGTTTTATGAACTAGTTTTTACAATTTATTTAAATAAACACATGCGGTCAGTTTGATAGAAAATCACGCCGAAATAATGGATCAAAGACCTAAGATCTTTGCATAAAACCTGATTCACCTGCCTCGCTTGGCAATGCAAAAATGTCCTTGTTTCACATTATCCTGGCATTCTGATCACCCATGTAGTCGGGAGTCCATACGGAGAAAATATGAGGAGCCATGGCATGGGAGAGTAGAATGTGGCATCCATGCTATATGTTATCTTTGATATGTGTGTAATCTGAAACGGCCGGATGCCATCCGTGATTTTGCCTCGTTTTCTCAGAATTAGGTCAAAGGTCAAATGAGTGCATTTTTTTATATATCTCACTCGAAATATCATTATATCTCTGTCAGTTTTCGGTCAATATTTTTACAAATGGTATCAAAATAAAGCTAATGCACTGGGCTATTAATAAACATAACTTTTTATAAATTCATGCATTTGTGTACTCATGAATATTGATGAAAACACCTAAAATTAGCAATATTTTTCATAAAAATTTGACGTGTATGAACCATATATTTATTATAATTTCGTCATTTATACAATTTGTAAGCCTAAATGATTCTTATTTAATGGTGAGATACTAATCTATTGATATGTTAACTTGTAACTTACCTTATCATTGATTTAAGGGCACACGTTTGCTTAAAGTGGGTGGGGGTAAAATGACACATGAACCCAAACTTACATAATAGCGTCAAAAGTATTATAAATAAGTAAAATTATATTTGCATTGATTTAAATAGGATGACAAGTAACAAGTATTATATTGGTTTTGAAATGTACCAATTCATTTAAAATATGTCAACATTCGTTTAAGGAGGAATGAGCTACCTACACTTAGGCATACACATGAGCTGCAAGTAGTAATTTCAAGTTTAGTATGATAAATAAGAACAAACATAAAATTAGGTTCAAATTATGCTATAGGAATAAAAAAGATGATGATAATCAAAATGATTTTGCAAATGTTCATACACTTTTACTTGTTCCTTTATAAAAGCTCAAAATAGGTGGGGAATGGTTCATTTTAAAGCATGCATACTGTTACATAATAATATATTTCCATACAGCACCAGATTGATATTTTAATTCATGTCTTGTTTAAATTAGAATGAATATAGAGTTAAAGCATGCTTTTCATGTTATAACATCTACAGAGTACCGAGAAACAGCAGGTACCAATGCCCGTCCGTGGGAGCTTTGATCATTAAACACAAGGTGCATATACCCCCTTACGTGCTTAAGACAATAACGTTCTTGTCGATTTTAAACTATGAATCTATACAGAAAACAGCACAAATCATTCATGAAATTATAGTGTATATAATTTATTATGTACAAATAAGAACAGCTACAATGTCGCTGTTTAGTTTGAGATTGATTGTGAACATTTGCTGTGGATATATTTGCACGTGAATTTACAAACACCTTCTCAGTTCGATGCAAGCAGTATGAAGAATTAGTAGATCACGTCTTGATTTTTGTATTCATTATGGATGCATCGGCTTGTATCCGTATACAAGTGCCTGGTTGGTAGTTTGCTTTTGTTGTGTGCAGTTCGAGCGCATCACTTCACATCACTGGGGGAGCAGTGACCTAGAGGTAGGGAGGCGCGCTTCGGTCGAAATGTCCCGGGTTCAATCCCCGTATCGACCACCTCGAATATTAGTTCTTTTTTAACTTCTTGGCGGAAGTATTTCAAGCCTTGTTTTATAGAGCTTTAACAAACAGGAGTCATTAACAAGTTTGTACAACTCTCTGTCTCATCTGAATGTATGTCTCTTCTAATATCCAACAGGAGGTCATATCTTTTCAAGCAGAAGAATAGTTTCACATCCCGTCGAAGAGAGAAACCCAACAATGATACGGTAGTCGTTTGGGGACATGTTCTGATAACTATATGTACAGTACACAGTTTGGTTGTCTTTGATGGCACAACTTTTATATAGACTTGAATATTTGAATGTCCCAGATGGTGATTCTATATACATCTATATCATGCCATCCGATAATTATTTTGATACCCTTCATACTCTTCTTTAGCAAGTATGCAAACTAGGCTTGACTACAAATCAACACCAGAGAGACACAAGTCATACTTCAGACCTTTGCTGAAGTCTTAGATATTGATCAGGTTGACAACATTATTACCTTTAATAGACAAACATAGCGAACCTTTTTTGATCAGCATTATATAGATTACGTCAAATTTGGACAATCTAAAAAGTACAACCAAACAACTACTAGTAAGTTGCGAATCTGCGAATCTATCAAGCAAATTTAAGCTAACCGTGATGAAGATACTCATGAGCTGTCAAGTTTCCACAACGGCTACCTACGACAAATCTGAAAATATTTTGGCCCAAATATTCTTAACATATTATTTCTTGACAAATTCTACCTGTCTCATTCAACTATTATCAGACGTAGGCTTCCGGTAACTGGGAGAATTCCCCAGAACATATGTCGGGACTATGCCAAGGTACACGATGCGAACTTATCAGCAATAAGAAATTACACATTTGTTTATGTCTCTCGATACTACCGATATTCTTGCAGAACTTGATCCCAACACCTCCCGAAGTCCCTAATTTCCATCGGGAGTAAATCATTGAGTGGGACAGACGTATAACTTCAGGACCATATCGGGAGTCATCCGATGTCTACCGATACCCCCACCCCGATTACTGAAGATGACCCAAAATGTCTAATGCCTTACCCGAAGTTTCCCTCCAGAATTGCAATCCCGAGACCGCGAATGTGTCCCCAAAGTATCACTGGGATGCCTAGCGCATAAGTTTACATGGTAACTGGTATTCCCGAGTCTCTGTAGCGCTTCTGGGATGCCTTTCCGGGTAATTCCCGACATGACAGCGCGAATACATCGGGTAAAAATATGCATGCATTGAATTTCCCTGACGTATGTACATGTACTCGCGTTTTCACAAGATGACTCAAGATTCCCCAAAACGTTCACGAAGCTTACCCGAGACACCGAATAAGCCTTCTCTGAGATAAATGGGATCATAGACGCCTGCTAAGCTCTTAAATCCACCGGAAGTACATCCCCGAGGAAGAGGAATTGACGCATAACGTCTGGAGCACATCGAGAGTTTTTGCAATGCATCCCGATACTCCTTGATCATCATGATTCCTTCTGATGTCACAACTTGTCTGATGACTTCCCCAATACTTCCCCTAGACCACGAGCAACCTGTGTACGATGCCTCCCGAATCTCTATTGGGAGTTCATCCCCTAGACAAAGACATACGCAATGCGAACTGTATATGCTTCAAGCGTCTCAATTGATACCTCGCGGCATGAAGAGACCATAACACGACTGTAAACCTCAAGGCGAAGAACAGTAAAGGCCAAACCTGAGGAAAAACGGAATCAATGAAGAGAACTGAATGATAAATAAGTAAGGCATCCTTCGCTTGAAGCACCCAAACCATAAAAATGACCCTCGCATCTTTTAATGACATTTGGCATACTTTGCGTCTTTTCGTTGTCTTCTGTACATTGTGGTAGCTTTCTCTTACAACACGCTCGTTCTTTCTTAGTAACGTCTCTGACCGTGTTTGCAAACTAAAGACAAGTAACTTAGAGAGTATCGACTTTGGTTTTACTCAATAGCAAGATATAATCGTCTGATTGTGGCATGAGCATACTAGTATCAGGACCAGATATAATTCGACGCAGTAGACGACTTTTTCTACCTCGTTTGAATCCAAGTTGTGTAGTCTTTATTGATCAGCTTATGATTTGTAAAGTCACAATAGAAACGTTCAAAAAGGAAATTACTCATACGTGCATTCGATACCGTCCTAATCACCATTACTTACTTCACATTGCTACTGATTAAAATTGCAACAAACTGTATTAACTAAGGCTTTATAAACATTATGAAAGTACGGACAAGTCAGGGTACGAAAGAAATGAACTGCAATTGGCTAAGAATAACGTTTTCATGTTCTTCAATACTACTCTATACATGCAACTAAAAGAACATACGTATACCCGGTAGTTTGTTAACAAATACTTATTAATTAAGAGGTTAATATACCAGGCGACATTTTACGTTGACGGCACTACATGTTTTCTTTGATTGGAATTGGTATAATTTGTATAATAACGGTAGAACCTACTGTGGTTTGCCGATGATTATAAGAATAAATAATACAGTTCTAAACGTCATGTACAAACATATTGTGTGTAATGAGACATATTTATTGCATTTTTTATAATTATTAAAAGGCACTGCTTGTTTATCACTCAGATATAGATCCTTATTTGGACGCTATTTGTCATACATGTTCAATACATTATCACTATTTATAAATATACAAATTAGTTAATTAGCACAATATTTAAGTAAGTCAAAATCAATTTCCACGAATAAATCATATTTGGATATAAGGAATATGTTTAATGAGTGTTTAATGTTGATTCTGACTGTATTGAGATTTTTACGTTCTGGTTTAAATTTACCCCACCCACGTTTGGCGGTCATTCTCGGTGGAAATAAATTATATTTATCTATAAAAATATACATTTAACGAAAGCCCTATGTCTTCTCATGATTTGGATCTTTAAATAATAGAAATAAGGAAAATATGGCATACATTTGTCAACTATACTAGTAGATTTTTAACGAAAATTTACCAATTTTTGACTTCCTCATTAATATTCATGAGTATGCAAATGTGATAATTTACATAAAATCATTGCAAATGAAGAACCAATTCATTAGCTTCATTTTGATACCATTTTGACCATTCTACCTGTAGAATTAGCCAAGATATGGTGCAATTTCAAGTTGGTGTATGCTATATGCACTTAATTGACCTTTGACCT
The DNA here is from genome assembly GCA_947247005.1 of Spisula solida. Taxonomy (NCBI): domain Eukaryota; kingdom Metazoa; phylum Mollusca; class Bivalvia; order Venerida; family Mactridae; genus Spisula; species Spisula solida. The sequence continues at coordinate 4,558,046 of OX365949.1, read as the reverse complement.
CATTTATGACCTTCACAGAGGGTTTTGCGCGTGGCATCCACCCAAACCATATACAACTGGTATTGGGCAATTCAAATATGGTATTGAAACACTTCTACTAAAAAATGTCATGAAAAATAAGCGACTTTTGTGCGATGGACTCCCAACTAATGCCTTTATGCACCGCAGTAGACGTAGTTGGACTGGTAACTCAAACTAACCACTTTGGTGTATTACTACACTTAGACACGAGGTTTATTTACCGGAGATAAACGGAAATGGTCGAGCTTTCTCGATTGATTATTCTAGGTGGACTATAGTAATAAAAACAAGACTATACATACTTGTAAACAAAGGGAAAACATATAGCACCAACACCACTGGCTGAAACGACAATACCATTGGCAAGAGCTCTGTGTTGTTTGAAGTAATAGCTGATTATTGTAGAACAAGGTGAGAATGACATACCATACCCAATACCTGAAACATATATGTACCATAATTATTAGATAAAGTCGTATAGTACGGAGAAGTACGTGATCCTAACATTTATGTATGAATGTTTTACAATGTTCTTTGGTTGAATACTAGTATATCAAATCGCGCACTATCGGTTCTTTAGATTTGTGTTCGTATTACACATCGAGCGTCTTCGTGATACTTCCCGCTTATGGAAACATACAACGCGGGATATGAATATGGACAATATAACAGCTATTAAATTTCGCTAATAGAAGGAGAATTTAACCTAATCCTGACCTTTATGCATGAATATTTTACAAGGTTCTTGTTTGAATATATGAATTTTTGCGAGCAAAATCAATCCTTTAGATTTACGCATCAAATGTCTTCGAGATACTTCCCGCTTATGAAAACATATAACCGGGGTTATAAATATAGTCAAGATAACAGCTGGTCAATTACGCTAATAGAAGGTCTGAGGGTCAAGATAAAACCTCTGTACTATGTTATTCACATAAAGTTCGTTATGTGGTCATTTAAAGGTTCATTGTTTTTGCGTGGTTAACATATACGGCAGTCAGATGATCTAACCAGATTCCCCGGAATTATTTAACAACCAGTTCCAACTTGTCCTTCCTAAAGCAACTAGCAATTCCTCCATGCATGGATGGCATGACAATGTCAAGAAAGAATTAACAATCTGTCTGACCTAGTAAGTTGCTCGGGTCGCTGTAAGATTTCTTTATACGTATAATAACGATTGTCACCGGAGCGACTGATGTTGTACGATTTGCTAGCGGAAATTGATATATTCAATACAAAAACTAAAGGTTAGGATCGTGTTATTATATAAAGAAATCTTACAGACTCCTCTGAGGATTTGTAGATAATAATATAGAGAATAATGTCACCTGCTTATATTACTTATTGATGTGTCAACATAAAGTAAGCATTTCGTGAAATTCGAAGTTAAAGTCTAGAATGTTGAAGTGCTGATCTGAATTATGCAGCCAATGCAAACAAATCTCAATGAGACATTTTATATGACATATAGGACATAATATTATTTGATAAATCATTTGACTGCTTGTTTAATACAGGTTCAATTAAGAATAAAATTGAGCGTTTGTGGTACATCCCACACTTACCTCCACATAGACCGAACGTAAGAAACAACATCTCAATCTTGTCAACAAACCCCGACAGAAAGTACCCGAGTGTTATAAACATCCCACCGACAAATGCCACCTTCCGGAATGAAAACCTCTTGCTGAGCATATTGGCAACAGGAGCTGGGATAAAATACCAATGTTACATGGAATTATTAATGGTAAACGTTTTATAAAGCTCATTCTAACACGATATGCGGATTAATCCATATAAACATAGAGCAGACCAGGCCATGTATTATTACCGCAATAAAACATGGTATCAAATTGGCTGTTACTATTTACGCCCCGTATCACGTGACATATTTATGAATGAATGAACGTAAACTTTATAGTAAAAACTTCAACGGACCTCGAGTTACACGAGTATCCAGTGTTACAGCTATGACGCATCTATTTTTAGAAACTCCAATATACTCTCGAAATTAAGATTCATAAAAACTTCTGATAATCAATTCATTTATATTTTTCATTTCATGAAATAGATACACTATACTCGTGTTATTAAAATTGTTTCAATGTTAAAAATGTGTTATTTCCTTCAGAAAATTACGAAGGTCGTTTTCATTAACGAGGGAGGTAATTGTACCAGCTAATAAGCCACTCAATTTCAGCGTGGAATTATGTTAAATGTCAAATGGGTGAAAATGGAATGCGCGCAGCTAAACAGTGCGGGATAGTATCGTATTTAGAATCGAAAAATACGCGAACAGATTTTTATTTCTTAACCATTGTCCAGTGCTTAACGTTCTAAACAGACGTTTGTCAAAACCTAGTGTCATATCATGTTGTCCACTCGTTTAATAAAAATCGTATGTAATGAGCACTCTTGCAAGATACTTTATTTAATTTCTTTGACAGTGAAGGATATAATTACCAGTATCTAAGCCCGGCATAAAAATATCAAGCTTAAACATACTTCCTAACTTTTAAAGGATATCTGTTTAAGCTTGATCCTTTGTGAACATGGAGCCAAGTGCGCTAGACGCTGATATAACATAAGCAACGATAGTAGGTGACAAAACAAATGGAATACGTACAAAGACCGAGTGTTCCGAGTAGCATGGCGCTACCAATCCATGCCGTACTTCCGGTACCACTCCCGTACGTGGACACAATCTCTGTATATAACACGCCGTAAGCCTTCACTGTCCCTATGACACACATGTACGACAGGAAACATCCTGAAATTCAAACAATGGTATGGAAGGTAAGAAGTAAGATAATAGGAAGGTTGCAAACCTCAACGAGTACGTATACATGAAGATCATATCGTCATCGAGACGTTTTTGGTACGTTTTACTTCACTTCTGATGGAATAACTAACTGCAAACAACACAGAACTCATCGAGAGGTGTGCAGTTTCTGTGGGTTAACGTATGTACGGCGGATTAAAGACAGGTCCTTGGCGCGTGCTACTGGTAGAATGGTTACCCCCTTGACAAATCTGGCGGCGTGGCCTTGCAGTTCCTCTATCTGTGCCATATCGGTATATGTGTGGAATCACTGGTCCTTCCGTGAAGACGCGTACAATTGCCGCACGTGCATGCGTGTCATTTTCATGTGGGTTGTAAAAAGAGAATGTATTTATGCATGTACATTAATAAAGTATTGTGCAGTCAGTCTTCAGGTTAATCTGTTTTTGGCTGAGTAGTTAAGTAGTCACTTACAGCAATGTCTCCTCCCTGTCCGGTAGTTCTGTCACCCCGATACAATTGGTAGGGTAGGATTGAGGGAAACGTTTCAGTAGTGTTTATATCCGGCCATAACCAGACGGTTTCTGTGCACTATATACTGTCAGGTTTAGTTTGATTGGTGACCTGGTGAAGTTCTGTGACATTGTTTTTATAGAACTGTAGTTTTTATGTACAAATCCCCCTAACCTATATAAAGTCAAAAACTTATCCAATACATGTACAATCACGTAAAGTGTTTGATCTTAAAAGATATTTCTATATACATGTAACACAAAGGACAAACCTGCGAGAATCACCCAGGCATAACCACCATCAATATCACGATCTGTGTTCGGATCAACATCATGCTTTTGTTTGTTGGCTGGCATCTTTCTTTATCACCGGTACATCCTGAAATACATTGTGTTAAAACAGTTCTAGGCTTATCAAATAATGACTCGGATATTTCAAATATTCGGTCGTGGCATGTAAAGCATGCACAATGTAAGGTGTGCATGATTGATTGCAATTATACCATGGGCATTGGCACCTGTCTCAATCGTTTCAAATCGCGTGATGTAACCTCATTATGTATACGATTATGCCTGTTTCCACATTTTCATTAATGGATTGGTCTTGATTTGTATCTGTAGCTCTTTTTGAAAGTCCTTTGATGCACTAATCGATGTAATTAACATATAAAAACTGTTACTGTGACTGCGACAGTATCAGTTGTTCTGAATCTGACTCTATACTATGGTACGGTTGGACTTCACCTTTGTACGACTACATGCAGGGTTCATACTTGATATAAGGCTCATAAACATTTGTTCCAACTTGTCTTTTTTCACACATAAAACATACAGATTCCAAATATGAATGAGTCATATAAAGTCGTAAGCACTGACGACCTTATTCTTCAAAGTCAGCGAAATCATTGGTGAAATGTGTCACAATATGCTAACATATTAACAGTAAGAAACAATTAACTCATTCATACTTCCGTCAATAGTAACTTGTAATAATTTATGAGAAATTAAATGTACTTAATAACATATGTTGAATGTTTCGTCGTTTTACAGGCACATATAATGAATTGTACAGCTCATACACGTGCGCAACATAAAGTCGAGAGCCCAAGGTAATCCACTCAAAAGTTAATATGCAAATTTGAGTCATAGAGTCCCTAGGCGAATCTTGATGTAAACTCTATGGGCTCTGAGCTCTGAACATGTATCCATGTCCCTGCACTATACATGTATACGGATGAGTAAGCATAATTGTCAATCAATGTATTTTCGGTGATGCAGAACACACTACTGCTCGGATATTGAACCCTTCTCAACAAAAATATAGATGTATAACGAGATTACAGTACTTAAAATGTTATAAAATTTGTACCATATACTAATCAAAATCACAACCGGAACAGCCTTTTATCACTGAATGTAGTTTATAGTTAATTCCTTCACTATAACATGAACTTATCATCACTTGTCAAGATTAGTACAAACTAAATTTGAAATATATTTTAAAATAGGGATGTTGTATTTATTAAAAGGCATTAAACGGATACAGTCAAACCTGTGTTAGTGGTCACCTGAATTAAACAGCCAAATACTTAAGTAGCCATTTCTATTAATTCCAAAATGGTCACTGACACGAAATACATAGGTCTGTCTGTATTAAGCAAATGTTCTACGATTACACGTATATATAATATGACTTGAGTAGTAATATAAAATATTTTCGTATTTTACCATAGGGTTTCATACCACATGTCGAGCCCCTGTGCGACGTGGTAGACTGTAATATACTGTGTACATGTAGCATTAGAACAAAGATGCACAGTGTTTACTTTTTACACGTACATTTAGTATTCCCAGCATATAGATTTACTCTGTAGTAAATATAGGTCTGGTGATCAAAGTATGACTTGTATAGTCATGTACAATCAAGATATTGATTAAATGTAGAACAGACATTTGACACTTTGAAACTTGATCTATATGTATATATCGCTGTCCTAGAAGAATAAAGTCGTAAGTTCAAAAAGGTCATTTTGAGAAAACTGTCTGATATTAAACAATCCTTCACTTAGAAGAGAATAACCAGCCTGTGCTACTTCGGTTTGGTCAACACTGATGAACACTTCTTCGTTCACATAAGATACACGTTCAACTTCAACTTAAATACTAGTATTTTATTTGACGAAAACAATTTATACATGTAGTATGTTTATTGCCAACACAAAACATAATGTGGCCAGTTGAAAATTTTAACAAAAACATGAGATACGCCTTGCGATGCAGATCTCAAATATGTATTATGTATGGATCTTAAGGTCGTAAGTGCTATTGAGGTAGTAAGTATAGCACTTACGGCCTTATTACTCGTATATATACAAGACGTACTAATATTACAAACATGTTTACAACAGAAACAACCACTTACGTTGTTTTAAATCAGATGTTAACTGGTTTAACTTCGTATAGTCCTCACATGTATGTATTTTATGTCAAATGTTAAGGCTTGTAATTGAGTCATGTAGTAAAGTTTAAACTATGCAGGTTCCCGTTGGATGATTTTGAATAAAGTAACTTACTAATGCTACACAAGCTGAAGGCGATCTCATTATACCACCATACCGCATACGCTCTTCTATCTTTTCCAATAATCGCGATGAACAGTTAATATCAATGCTTAGAGAGTACGATCAGCTGCATCATTATTACAGTCAATACTATGGCTACCGACCAGATCATAATTATAAAGTTGTGTATTTTTTGTTTTTTGCTAGAGTTTCATTTTTGGCTTGATTTTCTGTTTGAGAGTACAAAGGGAAATAATTTCATGAAAAAGAGTAGGCGTGGCAGTAATTATTATCTCCTATAAGCATACGGTATGCATTAATTAACAGCTAAGTTCATTAGTAGTTCATTATCAACCAACGTTGTTATCCAAGCGCTGTAAGTGATGAAGGTATGGTGCCGCTGATGAATACATGATCAAGTTTACAATATTACACAGGTATTGTTTTAAAGCCTATAAATAATTACTAAAGGTTGAACACATAGTCGTGTTAGAAGCAACAATAATTGGTTTCATTTAAATATGCAACAAAAATACTATTATACAATATAATATACAAATTTGAAATACCCATCGGTATTGATCAAGCTAATAGGGCTTTTAGCGCTTTGATTGCCGTCGTCCGTCAATATTAAATAATGATCCATTGAATTGTTCGCAAGGGCACAGAAAGAGGCAGCGGGATGGGGGTTTTACTTTTGACATGTTCAAAATAATCAAAGTACTGAAGTACTCTTACTGGGTGGAAATCACAATTCTTGGTAATATAGGGTTTCATCTTTAATGGTACATGTAATAGATCTTTAAAAAAGTGAAAAGTGTGACAAGGTCTTAGAGACGCGATAACGGCTGACTCATTTTAAAAACACCACAACAGACCCATTACAATAACTGAGCTCATGAAGGCAATATACGTACTGTAGCCCTAAGTAATATGCCACATTGTGTGTTCGATTCCCCGTATTTTCCGTTTTTCAATTACATTACTTCATAAGATGCTCTTAAAATCAATTATCAAACATCGAATGTGCCTGTGGACAACAAGACATACCAGTCCTTGTATATAGTATTGCAGGTCAGACGCGTAATGTATAGAATAAAACATTTGTTAAAACGTTTCCACGCTAATTATTTAGTAGTAAACCTTAATAATATAAGACACCGGATAGGGGATGAATGGGCGCAAGAAAATGAAACAAAACAACAAAAAGTTTTAATTCCAGCAATTATAAACCAACCGGATAGGTTACGATTAGCGAGAACGATTAAAATAGGGGTCGAAACACAAATGTACGATATGGTCTCGACTTTCGGCGGGACAATTGTATACGCAGCTCAGCGCTCGGAAAAGATTGTGCTAACGACAGACGCAAACTGTCTCATTACTACCATAATAACATAACATAACATAACATAACATAACATAACATAATCTTTATTTGGTATAAAATAAATACATATTTATAACCAATAAACAAATACAACATCATGTAGTGCATATTGTGATAATTATACAAATAGTCAATAGTATCTGGTTTAATTTAAACGTTAACATGGAGAATTTAATTGTAGATTATTCATATTATTCATTTGAATCCCGTTCTTTAAAAGCATAATACAAAAATTATGCTAAATTATTAATGTGCTTGGGATTTTTTGATAGTAATAAATTTTCAATTTTTTGAGTTGTTGGCCAGTGACGATAATAAGGGTTAAATATTTTTCTTCGAAGGTTAGTATATTTTGGACAAAATAATAGGAAATGCATTTCTGTTTCTAATGTGTTAATGTTGCATTTTGTGCATTTTCTATGAATCCTATCGATTCCCAAATGTCGTCCAGTTTCTATGTTTAAGTTATGTGCGGAAAGTCTGAATTTGGTTTTACCATTGCCCATTTCTTAATACAAAATTAACCGCCTTTAGGCTGCTATGTGAATCCGCATTCAAGTAGTTCCAGAAACTGTCGACATTCCCAATACTGCTACATATGTTTCTCCAAATTCTTTAACTGATTTAAGCCAATCAGCAACATTTGTTTATTTTAAGATCAAAAATTATTGTGAAACTGTTCGTTAAATCGATATTTTGGCCAAAAAAATCACTACACCGGCTGATACCGAACTTGTTTTATAGTACGAAAATGACGTGTTCATCAAATGTCCCGGCTGTAAAGCTATTTTTAGAAACTCCAGACTACGGTCAAGTGATGGTTTTATCAATGAATCGTATACGGTCTGCAAAGTACTGTTATGCAATCATATGGTGTCGCTGTACTAGCTAGCCGCTTTCTATAGACTGTCTCCCGCTGTGAGGGAAGTGATTACAAGACGGTACTGTAGAATCTGATAAATAGGCGGGTAGTATTATTTTAAAGCCACTTTTGATATACGCATTCAATACACATATTACATATAAATTAATATGCACCTTTTAACAATTATTTAGATACCCAACATGCCTATATAGTCATATATGCCTATTTTGACATTCAAGACAAGATCGGCATTAAGAAAACGAACATTAAACGTTTAAAGTCGGTTTAAGCTTTAGTAGCAGCAACCAGATCGCCTCCCACTAGTACTCTCAGTTCTTTGATTCTGATTATCTGTGGTAGTTTAATGGATCAAAAGTCGATCAATACTAATAACATGGGCGCAAGAAAATAAAAAAGACTATTAACTGAAAATTACACAGGGTCCTTTTTCAATAACTCTATCTGCATAAGAACTGGATAGAGTACGAATAGCGCGAACGTATTCGTTGGGGACGAAACACAAATAACTGATATGGTCTCGACTTTCGGCGGGAAAAATTTATATAACAGCGTTGGATAAAGGGTCGTTCTAACAGTAAGCCCAGTAATATTCAGCTGAAGATCTCTGGTAAGTTAATGGAAGAAACGTGGATCAATACTATTAACAAATGCTAACTCTTGTAAATAATAACAAGAGCCATGATCACATGGCCATCCCCGCCGTATATGATTGCCACTTATGGGTCTAAATAGAAACAGGACTAGATATAAAAAGAAGGAAAGAGATGTTAGGGAAAATAGATAAAGAGTTAATTAATGAAATGGAAACAGGCAGAGTTCAATAGAAGGGAAAATGTTTTGGTTGATCACCCCCATAATTGCAATTTGTCGAAAACATGTGAGGACCATACTGACAAAAATGTCTATAAAATAATCAAATTTAATTTAATTTTTAAAATGAACTGATGTCCCATATGCCTAATAGTTATAATAATAAAAAAATCACAAGCAGAAGATGCTATCTAAGATAGTTATCTTCATATAATTATATTACCAACATAGTTGTAAAAAGTTTTTTCATTCTACAAAATATATAATGTCTACATTCCTAAATAAAACTCGAATCAATGGGCATATATCACTATCAATTACCCAAACATTTTCTTTAGACTGTTATACACATACTTAGACCGAGTAAAATACAGGTTCACCTTGAAATTATCAAGATATAACATTTTGTGTGACCACACCCACCATATTTCATGCTTTAACGATGAATAAATTTCTATAATGTAAAACAATTTTTTTTAAATATTTTCCACCATATAGCAGTATAAATGCATGATTAGATATAAAGTATTACATAAACACTTAAACATAAAAATAAAAAAAAATAAAAAGAATTTGTCCCAGTAGGTTTTGAACCAACGACCCTCAGGAATTTGTCAAAATGATTTCCAAATTAAAACAAAGGGAGATAACTTCAAAACTGGGCCATATAGAGTTATGGTTCTTGGTCACTGCACTTCCCCTAGTTACCATCTATTCACAAACCAAGTTTCAAGTCAATACCTCGAATAGTCCAAGGGTCATGCTCCGGACAAGATATGGGACGGACAGACGGGAGGACGAACACGTCTGTAACGAGACGGTATTTATGTGGCTACTTTACGGAATGAAGGTAGTTATGTGTCTAATTTTAGCCACATAAAAGTAAATTTTAGCCACATTAAGGAAAATTCTACTTTCGTTTTAACTATTTTCAACTGGTTTGTCCATAAAAAGTAGCCACATAAATACCGTCTCGTTAGCACGGACGGACGGACGCATACTATTACTATATCCCTTCGCCTTCGGCAGGGGATAAAAAATAAACGCACGTTAGATTAGGAGTTTCTTGCTCAACTGTAATATGAATGTTAAAACCATTGATTGTGTAAAGTTCGTCTGCTCAACGGGTTACTTTTAACAGTGACATTTTTATCGACCCTCAAAAATAATTAGTAATTGTACAGCGCGTAGGAATTTATTTACACAAATACATTTATTCATCGAAAAAAACTTTCAAAAAGTTTATACAAAACAAACAAATAAAAGATAATTCAATTGTTTTAAACAAATTTTATTAAAAATTGTTGAAAATTACGATATTAGTTTAGATTTGCTGCTTTTACTTTTATTCCTCCAGTAATAGAGATATAAATAATATATTTACATGCAAATAAGATACATATATACAATTGAAACTGTTTGCATTTTATACATCAACAAATATATCAACACATATATGACTACAATGATTGTGGCAAGTGTTCATTAGTATTAACATCATATTCATAATATACCCACGGCTCAATATCATGTTTAAATCGTTAAAATCGTAGTGATTTCTGAGATGGTATGTGATACGAAAACTGGGGATTCCCGCCAGTAACAAAATGAAATTCGTCCTCTAAAATGTTGCATAATTGGTATTTAGGTTCATGTCTTAGGATTTTTACCTGTCTTGAGAAGACACACGTTATCGTGATAAAGCTGTGCTAAACTTACGGATAGTTACGAAATCTAAGTATTGCTTAAAACCAAATTCTGAAAATGATATATTATGAACTAACTCTTGTCGAATTATGAAGTTGTCAATTCTATTCTTGATTCAATGAATAAATACGCCATTAAGTCTTTGTTTATGTTTACGTAAAGTATTTACCTACTCAAATAAATTAGACAAAAATACAAACCACAAGTAGATCTATATGATAAATAAACACGTTACATCTTAATATCGTGCGTTCACCAAGTACCACTAAGTACCACCGTAAACATAGTAACCATGTCTACACCTTCATTGGCTAATGTACGCAGCCTATAACATGTTCTGCACAAAACTTCCTAGTACCTTACCAGAACGTTCTGGCTGCCTACATCCGGCTTCTACTCGTCTGACGACTTCAGGCCAATACAATCGTATTCTTTACTGGAGTGTCATTTTACCCTTTTTCTTAGCGTACCCTTCCACTAGCTTGACCCATCAACCTCTCCAATTGTGGAGGAAAGTCTACATTGTTATCAGAAAGTCATGGAAAATATTACCTACCGCGACCGGACATCGGACCCGGGTTACCCGATTACTAATCTAGCGCACTAACTACTGGACAACGGCAGCGGCGCATGTAACGGATTAGAGTACAAAATGTTCTTTTGGTTTGTTCTACTCATGTTCTTAAAAAGATAAGGGGGACACTGGTGTAATTATCAAGTTCCATACAATAATTATACATTTAACACGTGACTAATTGATTAGTTGGTTTTGCATGTGTTTAATTAAAGTCGTCGTATCTTTTACCATGTAAAACTCTAATTCAGTCTGATAAAACTTGATAGAATTCCATATACAGGAGTAATAATACATAAATAATACAGTGAAGTTTAATAATTTTACGTCTGATTAAAATTAATTTTGTAAATTTTGGGGAATTGAAAAAGTTCTTTTTTTAAATATCAGCGACACCCCTCCCGCACCACCACACAATGACATCAAAATAGCTGTGCCCTCCCCCCACTCGTAAATTTCTGGAGCCTGGCCTGATGAGTATATTAATAAGAGTATATTATATCTGTTAGAAAATAAGCAAAAAACACATACAAACTTTGATTAATATGGCCTTCATGCACTTTTATGTTTAAAAAAATGGTTTTATTAAAAGGTATTATAACGTTACCATGGCTGTTTTCAAAATTCATATGTTTTCCCATATGTGCGAGACTTTAGTTTTTCATTAATATAATTTTTCTCTATGTATATAGCCTTTTTATTTAAACAAAGTATACTATAAAAAACATTAATATTTCATTCATACTATTTCAATGAAAGTTTGTATGTGTTTCTACTTTTTAAACTTATAAAGTTAAGTCAGTACAGTATTTATATTTGTGACCGGGAAATAAAAATCGGCAGAAGGGTAATCCCTTAATTGTTTTATTGCCCCTTATCAGCGTAATCCTGTCTGGTCACTGTATATCGATCTAGTTAAAAATAGGGCCAAACATTCTAACCATTTATATACAATATACTGATCACTGGAGATGTTTATCGATTTTTCTGGTGTAGAGGGAAACAACTCGTACAAAAACACAGGTACAAAATCACTATGGACAGAGTTGTCTTTTCCTTAAGAATTACGATGAAAGTTCAACATGCATTGCAGGTGTTTGTTATTATTGATAGCTAGTTTCGATGTTAGCAAAATTCTTTCATTTGTTTAGTAGTTTCAACCAAGTTGTCGAAAAAAACCTTCCTTTGATGGACTAAAACTTGTTATTGACACATTAATTTTTTTTTAAAAATAATGCTATCCTTACATGTAGGAGTTTTCAAAGCTGGTCTTATTATTCAGCCGGTCCTAATATTGAGGTAAAGTATAAAGCAACAGAGACCTGGCCCCGATCTCCCTAAGCATCTCAATTTGAGCAAGATCTCATCTCAAATATAAGCATGTGTTTTTATCTTAATTTCAATGCGATTCAAAATTAGCAACACTTAACAGAACTCCTATTCTGAGTTTATTACAGATAAAGTTTAAGAGAACGAGTTTGTAAATAAGCTTAGCTTTCTACTCAATCCTTAGTATGTGTAAATGAATGTTAATTATATGTTTATATAGAAACAAATATTGTTTAAACTAAACTAAAGTTTAAGAGCTGAAACTTCAGATTAATCACAAATGCCTACCCTGATTTTAGCAAAATCTCAATTTGAGTTGAGATTTCGACTTGAGATGCTTCAGGATATCGGGCTTTGAAGTTGTGAACAAATTTGAATGTTGAGAGATGAGGGATGATCATTTGATAACCCAGGAATTGATTGGTTCTGGCCCCAAATACGTACATAATATTTTATGTTTTACTAGAAGTGTTTGTAAGTAGTTACCACAACACGTGGTTTGTGAAGTACGGTACCACATCACGTGGTCAGTTCTACCAGGACCCACCGGTGTCTATATATATCCGTACATTGTTCATACAGCCCTACGTTCACCGTCGAGAGATACTGGGAGCTAATAAAGCATTATCACTGTTTTACGGTAAGTAGCCATTTCTTTTGCGCAAAGGAAACACTATTGATGTCTCCTTAAATTTCATAGAAAAATATCATGTTGTACCAATACTTATCGAAATTTTGTGCTCAGTAATTGGAAGTTGGGTTTTAGACTTAGCGCCTGAATGTTTGAGACCAATGAGTTTCCTCGTAAAATAAAGTCTTTATTCTTATAATTATTAGTTTCAGTTTCACTGAGTACAATACATATCTTTTATAAGAAAATGACTAGTTAAAAAAATTAAAGGCTTTAAATTTGTTATCTGAAAGATGTTTAGGTATTCTGTATTTGCTAAGGAAAATAAAATTGCATAACTTGACAAATACTTTCAAAAAAAATAGCAAAAACATAATCAAGCTGAAGGTCGATCCTGAAACTGATTCTTTGTGGACACGGGGCCAAATGTAACAGTTCAGTACGGGACTAGAATGTTGATTTTAACGTAACAATAAAATGTTTTTAAAAGCGACTGCTCTTACCTATCTACGACTACATCTACATCTAGTTGTCCATTAATGAATTACCAGCCAGTCGTTTCTCCCAAATATGAAGACTTTAAACTTGTGCGTTCGTTCACACAAAGGGATCAGAAGAGGGTCCATGACCCTAATATACACTTTTAACTAATTAAGTATATAATTGGAGTAAGAACCCTTTGCGTTCACAGATATAAGACTCATTGAGGACAAAAATGTGCTCTGTATATCACATACGTATATAAGACAAGGGGAATAATAATCATGTACATATATTATAGCCTATTCATGTACACTCCCCAAAAGTTCTAACCCGCAAATTTATATTTCATTCCCGTTTTGTGAAAAATGCATGTATTCACCTGAAATTTCGCATACCGATACATGATTAAGAGATGCAGCTGAGTATTGGTTTATTTTGGACGTTTTGCAGTAAATTTCAGTGCATTCGGTGTGTTGCGTAAAAAATACCAAAAATGCATTTTTGCCTGTGCAATGCATGTGGACCAGAATTCACGCGCCCATTAACAAAATCGGTATAACTGATGTCTGTTCATCTTGAAAAACACATATAATGCCGAAACTGACTCGAGAGGAACACTCATAAGATTACGAAAAACCACTGTGAACACAATTCCTAGTTGACATTTTTTATTTTTTTAATATTTTTTTTTAATAATACATTTATTAACACGAAATTTCACATAATGACATATATATATCCAATGAAGCCAACTATTTGTTTTATTTTGGCCTACTTACGGTCTAATTCACCGTTTTAGACTTGTTACGTAATCTAGAATAATTTACACGTGTAATGCATGCGCGTCGAAAAGCATGTGTTTATGTACGGTTTTGGTGTTAGTGAAGATTATCCTACGCGAAAATCACCTAACATGTTGAATTTTGCACGAACAGAACGCTGTTGACCTGTCGGAATGTCATCAGTTTTGATAAAGTTGCGGCCCTTAGTTTTGCTTTTTATTACAAAAATGATTTTCTATTTCGTTTGTAATGGTTATTCTAATGATCATTTCCGTTTTTTCATTCACAGTAAATCTTCAATTTTTGAAATCAACACTGAAGCAAAATTTGCAAAATTGCCATTTCATTGAAATAGCCTTTGTGAAATTTTGTTGCAAGATTCTTACACTTCATCCAAGTTAGTTTTGCGTCAATCTTGGCATGTTACGTGTTTTTCTGGGAGGGCAGACATCGGTTGTGCTAAATGTTAATGAATACGTGTTTGCAATATGCACGTGTTCATGAACAATTTGGGTGATATATGTCGTGACTTTGTAAAATCGACTTCATTACGTAACGCGCCTGTAACGAATAACATGGCCGTTTATCTGCGAAAATGAATCAATAATTAAAAGTATTATGCAAGTATTGGTATGCAAAATTTCATTAGAGTACGTGCAGTATGAACAAAATTATAACACATTATTTATGGTGGCGGGTTAGAACTTTTGGGTAGTGTATTGATCCATCATCTATTTGACTCAAGGTTTGTCTTCAGTATGGAATAAAGAGCATGTGATTGGACTTAATGAGCCTTTTTTTATTATTTTTCTTACGTACTTTGATAAAACACAACTGTTTTATCAAAGCACTTACGGAGAATTAATCTCACGTTCAAATAATTACTATGCCATCTACATATTACAGACATATATTATGATTTGTAGGAGTTCATTATCTGATTCATGTTAAGTTTTTAGCAACATAACTTTTCAGTTTTTAGGGGGTCGTATCGGTCCATATACACCACTTGGGCTGACTAGCCAGTCAATATAATGTCATAGGGTCATCAGCGATATGAACTGTTTCTTACGATGTATATTACATGCATAATGATTATTACTCAACTTGATGATTGTAAAAAAGCGACACAGCCACATAGAAAACAGTTTTATATTTAATTACAGTTTGTTGGGTTATTGTACGAGTATCTCAAGGTCAAGGTCACTGTTTAATCTTTATTCAACCTCTATATTAGGTAGCCCGGTACTATAGGGTGAAGTTATTTTATTTTAAAATTATTGACTTTATTACTGTATATCGTTACTACAGGTGATTGTACAAGATGAGGACACACACTATGATGTTTGCTACTATAGGAGTATTACTGTTATATCTGGGGTTGACTGAGGGTGGTCGGTGTGACTGGGCCCCTGGTGTCAATGGTTGTAGCATACCAGGTGGCCTGCCCTACTTCTACAGTAGGATCTTCAGTTCTGATTGCAACAAACATGATGTCTGCTACGCATGTGTAAGTTATTACATATCGCTGGCTTAGAATTAGAAGGTCGTAAGTACAAAATCAAGATTTTGAGAACACAAAGTATGTGGCGAAAGTTCAAACTGTTTTGAAACCCTTGTAAGAAAACCATATATATATATACAAGACGGGTTTGTACAAATGATTATTGAAATCAGAAGATGGGCGTCAGCTATATAAGCCTTGGTGATCAATCAAATGTGGATCGAAGTTACCCATATTTATCCCGTAACAGTTGTTAGAATTACTATAGGATTATTCTAACTACCTGAACCAGTGTAGCAATACCACGTGGCTTTTGGCTACAGTTCCAAGTAGAAATTTGTAAACATAGAAACACAAATGTAGCCATAAGTATTTTATTTCTTCATCGATTGCTATGAAATATACGCCACGCTAAGGGGAACATTATTTGCTTTCCATGAAATATAAATAAAATTTCAGCGGCTGTGCCGTTTGTCCATTACCTTGTGAAACCGTGGAACGTGTAGGTTTCACAGGGAAATGGAAAAATCGGTAAAGCTGCTGAAAAAGATCTCATATTTCACGGAAAGCAAATAATTTCCCCCTTAGCGTGGCGCATATTTCATAGAAATCGATGAAGAAATAAAATACTTATGGCTTTCTTTTTGTCCAATGTTAACTAATTTCTTCTTGTAACTGTAGCCATAAGTCACATGGTATTGCTGTGATAATACAAGTAACAATACGACCAGTTTAGATTTAATACACGTGCTGCCTTCCCTGTCCGACGTTGTATTATCATTTTGACAGTGGTTGTGTCTAACGCTATTTTTTTCTAAATCAGGGACAATACCGAGGGATCAGTAGAAGCAGCTGTGACAGCAAGTTCTATAGAAATGTCAGACGGACATGCAGGACAGACAGCCGAGTGAGGAATGAAGAATGGTGCTTGATGGTCACATTTGATTACTATTCGGCTGTGCGTATAGGTGGGAGGAGAAGTTACGTTAATAGCTCACCTGGGTGGTGTTCTAGTTCCTGGGTGTCGCAATGTCTGCATTAAAACGGCTTCCAAGAAAATGATCAACACGAAAATTCTCCAAGAAATGTTCACCTAGAAACACAAACAATTGTTTGATGTGTTCCTGTTTCACTGAATAAATGTACAAAGACATGAATTGGTGTCCAATTGCTTTGTTGTTTTTTCATTCAAATCTTGGAGCCATCACCTGGTACGGGTAAATGGGCATTTGTTATCAAAAATGATTTTTGACGCATCGGGAAAAGTGAAGCCGTTGTGCAACTTATGTCAAAATATCCTAGCACTGCACCAATCACAGTGTGGCAATACCACGTGACTTTTGGCTACAGTTACAAGAAACATTTTGTAAACATTGGAAAATAAAATAGCCATAAGTATTTTATTTCTTCATCGATTTCAATAAAATATACGCCACGCTAAGGGGGAAATTATTTGCTTTCCATGAAATATAAGATATTTTTCAGCATCTTTACCGATTTTTCCGTTACCCTGTGAAACCTACACGTTCAACGGTTTCACAGGGTAATGGACAAAACGGCACGGTCGCAGAATTTTTCTGAATATTTTATGGAAAGCAAATAATGTTTCCCTTAGCGTGGCGTATATTTCATAGAAATCGATGAAGAAATAAAATACTTATGGCTACATTTGTGTTCCAATGTTTACACATTTCTACTTGGAACTGTAGCCAAAAACCACGTGGTATTGCCACACTGAATCAGTTCGAAAAGAAATGTAACTAAGATTCTAACTTTTTATGGACAAAATCATGTACAGCAAAACTCATGGTAAACCTTCAACGAGCTATCTTCTAGATATTGAACACTAATCTGCTGCATACGTAGCTGTATCAGTGATAAAGAGTAAAAACATTTTTTTATAAAATGCATGTAGATCTAACATAAGTTTTACAAAAAAATATCTTTTAACTCTTTATCAATGACACAGTTACAAAAATATCTGTTAACTCTTTATCAATGATACAGTAACCTGAGATTCGCTGCATTCAAAGATAAAACACTATGTTTTGTCGTCAGCAAAACATTCATGTAAATCAATATGGCTGACCACAAAGATCACGTATATCAGACAGGGAAGAAAACACTTTGCAGAAACAGCAGAGCACAAATGGCACATAAACATTAGTTTTTCAATGGCGAATTTTTTTTAAACACGGCGGTTCCTCCTGAAAAGTTGAACACCTTGCAATACGAGATTTGGTCTGTACAGCGATGTCTTGCTACACTGACATTGAATACAAAATACTGTATTCGACACACATTTAAAAGAAACGTAACTACAACTACAACATCGATATAACGCTGGCTTAACAGAGTCAGGTCGCAAGTTATAAGACCCATACACATTTAAAATTAGCATCACAAGACGTATCTTATAAACCAGTTGTCATGAATAGCGGGTCACAGGTCATGTTGACCAATTTGAAGTAGAAAAAGCTTGTTAGTCCATAAGTAAAGAGTAGTTTGCAAACATGTTTTTTTCTCAAAATAGCATTTTTGTACTTACGACCTTCTTCTAAGCCATCGATAAGGACATGTTTAATACAGTGACGTAGAACCTTGGAACAAACTTTCGGCTCTTTGTCAGTTGGTGCTTGGACTTAAATCAGCGATATGGTTTCATTTGCCCAATCAGTTAAGTGTTTGGTGTATTGGCCTGCAGTGTTTCTGTTACCTGTGTTCAATAGAGTGCTGCCTTTCCTGTCCGAGTTTTATTATCTTTTACAACATAAACATACGACTACATTAAAACCCCACCAGAAAAGTGAAGACCTCCTCAATAATAAAATGCCTCAAAAGCAGGACCAGTATTTGTAGGTCCATAAATGCAATGTTTTGCTCTTTAATTAACTTCAATATTAAGACCAACTCAATAATGGGATATGTTTGCAATGATCCCGAGTGAGGTATTTTATCATAGCATCAGTTATACTAAACTTGTACCAGCTGACGGATTTTCCGACCATTTCTACAAGAGACAGGTATTTGCCAATCTTATCCTAGCATATTGATAGCCTGATTTAGAGTAACATCCGGGGATCTAGTAAGGGACAGAGGTCCAACAAACAATTCTCAAAATATACCGTAAGGAAATTATTGCAGTGTTTATTTGCAGTGTTTGAAATGGTTCCTTATATGTACGTGACATTGTGTAGTGTCCTGATACATGCAAGGCTGTTTCTTAATCGACAGAAATGTACCTGCAAGTTCAAAGGGAAGTACCAGTCGGCATTATGTCAATACAGGCATAATTTCTGGAATATCCATTCGGTTTCGATTTGTTCTGTTCTTGCGTCCTATCATTAAAGGTGAGTGTTATTTGTTTTATTTCCAAAAAGATAATATCAAGTCGGACAGGAAAGGCAGCACCCAACTTTACCAGCCGAGAATGGAAAATATAGTACACATCGCATACCACAAGTACAAGGCACAATGCCAAACACAAAATAAACCGCCCAAGTCCAAGCTGCCAAAAAGTTGAATTAACTAGTTTCAGCAATCAAAAAACTGAATGCCCTAACTGAATGACCACAGAAAAACTACTGAAATACCTAGTTGAAATTCCTAGACAAAAAATAAAGAATAACAGTTATAAAAAGATGAATGTCCTATTTTCAGCTGAAGGACCAAGTTTCAGCAATAAAAGGGGAAAGCCTCAGCCGAGTGACCTAGTTTCAACAAGCTGAATTGCCCAGCCTCAACAAGCCGAGCGCCTCAGCTGAACGGCATAGCTCCATCAAGTTGAATGACCCACTTTAAACAAGTTGAACACCTAGTTTATGAAACAATGCAGACAAAAGTATTTAACGCCACGAACGGTACTAGTGATTGCAATTACTCTGTCACCTCTGCCTGGACAATGTGTTATCATTAAGACATGTACCGTAAAAGTACATACTGCTATATGAGAAACATTAATGAGGCTACCAATATATTGACATCCGTTAAGCATCACTCGTTAACGACTGGTTGTATGGCATGCGCTGCAGTTTGTTATACAGGCCAAATAGAACTGATATGTATTACCGAAGGGTCAAAGTGAGTGGATATTACTATGTTCGTCAGGTTCAAAAACGTATTTGGATTAACTGATTGCCTCATCACTGTCGTGGAGACAATGCAAGCAACATGTTGTTTTGGTCAAGACCCATTCTGATCACCTCGGTCTTTATGCATTGCAATATTATGTTATTTACCGGAGATAAACGGAAATGGCCGAGCTTTCACGATTTGGTCTAGACCCTCATGTGATGTGTATTACTAAACAATCGAATAGGAAGATAATGTCGAATGAAAAATTACGATTTTTCCTAGAACATGATATACAGCAGACATAACTTAAAACTTCCTTTATATATTAAACATGTGAAACTGTGCTTGATAGTTTCACATGTGAAATAACGTATTTAAAATAATGTATCGTACAGAGATCTTGACCTGACCCTAATCTCTGCTAATCACGGTTATAAATATACACAATCATAATACTCAGCATTATTGAAAAGTTACCACCCTATTGACTCTTATGTTTTGAAATTCACGTCACACTGTGTTAAAAGCCGAACACGACTATGTTTTGACCTTACTGTGTAGTCACAGCTATACTATTTAACAATATTAAATGCACACACTATAAAACATTTGAAACCGATAGGTCATATTGTATACAAAATACAGAGGTATGTATAAGTGGAAACTTATAAAATGAAGGTCGGGGATCAAGTCAATATCTCGCATTATTCACCCCCCTTACAGTCGGACGACCTTTATACAATCATGTTAATCTTCCTGCCAGTAACAATCGAACACAAGGTTACACAAAGTCAGTACAAAATGAGTATAAAATGTTGTCCTGTTGTTCACTGGTCACATGAAGAAGGATTTGTCTGTTTGTCAGGTGGAAATGAGGTAAATTGTAAACTTTTTGTTTTAAGTGTACAGTATACTCACCAATATGGTGATTAAGTTTTTGGTCCTTAGGCGTCTTAACACTTTAAATCGTTAGTTCTTTTACTAAATTGACTGATTTTATCATATTTTGCTGCAAATCCACACATACGAATAGCTTTTACATAACCTACTATTGGTAACACAGTTAATACAACTCATGATGGTTATTTTTAAAGGATATTTGTTGAATTTAGTGTAAAATTGAAGTGTGTTTAAATTGTAAATAAGTGGACTCTCCGTTGCGCTTCCATAACAAAATCAACATCATGTTTTTTATCAATATTCTAAGACTATCATCATTAACCTGCGGCCTTATATTGGATTGCCAAAAGTAAAATGACCATGGAGGGGCACGTGACATGTTCTCGATGGTTTACGATTTCAACAAAAAATATCAAAAAAAGAAGCATTTTGTAAGAATGCCGTGAACCAGACTAATTCCATTATTCCATGCGGAGAACATCGGTCTTTATCGCATTACAATAGCTTATTTACCAGAGAAAGCAGAACTATTCACTATTCCGAAATTTCACTTTGAACGCGAGACCACGAATCTAAACAGCAGGTGTCTGCAGTTGCATAAGATTCCCAGTCAGTAAAAAATATAGTGGGCAATGGACTACATCCCGTAGAGAACACATCGCTAGATTAACAGAAGCATGGTATTGATACATGAATTTTTTTCTAATTCTTTTGAATTTGTTCATTCGTTCGGCACATACATTTAACACAACCAAATAAATGGAGGATAATCGGTATTGTCCGATTTTACATGTATAGGTATATTTTTTAACTTTAGTAATCCAAACACGGACTCGTCTTCTGAAAAGGTGAGGCATGCTTTCATGATGGGTATCTATTACAGCTGTAATCAAAGCACTGAAAGTACTATTGTGTGGCGTACTGATGCCATTAAATCCAATATCGAATCCAGGTTGAATCATAATTTTATGTCACAGTTCTGATAAGCCCATCCTTACTCAAACATTTGTGCTGCTAAAGACACCAAGAGAACCAGCAGTTACCTGGAACTTACTTAAGTAACTATGCTGAGCATCAATGAAGGGATATTTACAAATACCATTTTTAACGACTTGGAGAATTCGACCAGTGTCAAGATAAATGACTGTTTATTCTCCGTATGACCACGCATGTTAATTAAATGTATATGACACTCTATATTAACGTATGTAAAAGAGGGTAAACATGGTGTCGCTCACACATATCGATCGGCCGATTAATTCTTTAAAAAAAAGGTTTTACATTTTATAAAACCTTAAAGTATTAGCTTTTAAAACAAGCTTTACTGAACAAAATCGATCGAATATTAAATTAATAATTGCTGATTTTCGACCGTTGATTGAATTTTTATTTGGTATAAAACGGGATATTTTAAACTTACTTTTACGCGGAACGGATGTTTACTCGTCGCCGTGGATTTAATAATTAGGGTATCGTGTTGAATGTTGTCTAAAAGAGAGACATATATCTCTGCTTCATTACAAGCTTTAAATATTCAAAATCGGATAATAGATACGAACATTATGAGGTCTTATATAAAGCAGGGTAGAAATTGACTAGTGCGTTTAACGCTTACCGCGGTAACATTGTTAATCGGCCGATCGATATATACGTAGAACTATTTCAGTTCCCCCCACCAGCTATATATAGCATCAATGTTTGTATACAACATAATTAGGTCATCGTCTGCAATGTACAGCGGCGGAGTGATTTACATACGTTAAAGTATACGATTGAAAACCGTGGGAACTATTTTAGATTCCCGCCACCAGTGAGAACATTCTTTGGTAGTAAAAATATAGTCCGTTGCGGAATGATTTGCTATAAATATCCTCTAAAAATAAAAGTCTGATATAATTGTTGGTCTTAATATAAGTAAATGTTGGTAATGTAAACAAATCAGGTCCAATGATACGTGTAACCTGTGTTGCATGCTTGTAATATTGTTCAAATCATAGAACTATTTATTTGCCGAGGCCTAATGCGTTAAATTGGTCGTAAGCTGAAAAGTGGTAATATCATTGTGTGGCGTTACGCCACACAAAAACCAATGTGTTTATATATAGAATACCTCTATTCGGATTACTCCATAGTTTAAAGTACAACAATATGCATAACCTAGAAATTTACCTACATTGGAATTATTTTGACAGAAACATTAATTTAAACTTACACCGGAATAAATTAGAATTGCATTCAAACTGCAAAAACCACATCCTAAACAATACAACTAAATAACAAGGCCGCAGGTAATCACCCGCAGGAAACTATTTGATTTGTAACTAATATTGGAAAGCACACAATTTATATGTTTTTGTGTAAAACACGCATTCTCCTAACTTGAGCCAATTGCCTGTCACTGCTACATTAGTGCCCTTAATACAAAATGTATATATATATAGTTTATATATATATATAGTTTATTCAAGAAAAAGGCAAATATGCCTAATATTCTACAAATATATACAATTCCACATATTTTACAATGGTTAATGGTGACATTATTAGCATATTCAGGTATAATTGTATCAAATATATTGATATAATAATAAGCAATATAATCAATTTGTAAGTTTTAACTTTATCATGCAACATAATCGGTTTAAATGTATGGTACATATATACACTCCTACTGTAATTGTAGTTAATCAATGAACAGAGTCATATACATATATACAAAGTGAGAGAGAGTTATTAAAGTGAAATATACTACAGTACTAATTAAAAGCATACATGATTGTCTTGCGTCTTATGTAACGTATATATGTCATTCATTATTAGTTGTAATCGTTAAAACAACATATTTCTTCAAGAATATTTTACCCAATTTTCAAGCATACAAGACGCGACCCCTGCTCAAATATGCTGTCAAAAGCACAAAAACATAGAATTAAATGCTTCTTACCAATAGTAAGTAGATTTTAAGTCTTAGTTGAGGAATGCGCCATTATCTGTGCGAGAGTTGCACTGAAGATGTTCTACTTTCGTCTCAGATAGATGTTTTTAATGAACTAAAAGGTCAGATTTTTCAATCCTGTACCATCCAAATTGGCTCAAATTTTGAAAATGCGTGATTAAGTTAATATGACAGGGAAGGCAGCACTCAACTTAAACAACCGAATACAGAAAACATCAAAACTAAAACCAGAGCACAAGTACACGGTACAACGCCCAACAACAAGTACACGGTACAACGCCCAACAACAAGTACACGGTACAACGCCCAACACACACCTGGCTACGTTACACTTGTTCTACATGCGTGTAATTAATCTGCGCTATGATGTTCTTTTGCAGGCCTCCAGAATGTTTCATCATGTTACTGGTGTACATGTTCGTTTTTGGTTTGGAGACCATAGATGCCGGATCTCATATGCCACCAGAACGAGTTTCCAAATCATTCGATATGCGCAATGAAAGTGTTACCAATATCACCTGTGATGTAAGCGAACACTGTGTGGACTGCAGCTGTCGAGGTTTCCAGAACATCCCGGACAATTTGCCTCACAACATAACCTGTTTGAATCTTAGAGGGAATGACATACGATCAATCAACGGAACAGATCTTTGGAAGTACAAACATCTAGCCAAGCTGTCGTTGAGCAATAACTCTATAAAGACGATAGGTGTAGATGACTTTACGGCACTGTCATCCCTAGAGATGTTAGATCTAAGTTTAAACAACATACCGTACGATACCATTGACCAAAAAGCCTTCCAGAATCTACCATTGATATACCTGGACCTGAAACAAAACCCTGGCAATGCTGTAAACACAGTATATCCAAAGTCACTAGTAAATATGAGTATTGAACGTCTAATGATTGATGGAATAGCCGAGCCGTTACCACGTCTACCTAATCTGACGGAACTCTATCTCTCCGGTCAGTATGGTAACTGCATCATACCTCATCTTAATGAAAATATCTTCCCGAATACTAGTATTCCAAATGTCCGAAAGTTATATTTGTCCAATTGTAGCATACTGAGTGTGGATAAGGGAACTTTTCAAGCATTGAAGCATTTAGAGCAGTTGGATTTATCCTGGAACACGGATCTTACTCTAGAACCAATGTTTAACATAACCTCTGGTCTTCACTCTTACAATTTCAAGCGACTAAATCTGAACTACGTTTTAAAGTATTCCAAATATATTACCTGCGCAATATTGAAAGTTGACAACTTAAAGAACCTGAATAACACGTCAATAGAAATGATACTTTTAGAAGGCAATCTAATAACGGGCATGACAGTGCAGTCAGTTGTGTATGTTCCACCATCATTGAAATACGTGTCGCTGCGAGACAATATGCCGATGTATAGTAAATACGCAGAAATACTGTATACAGACCATTCCTTTAATCAAATCGTGTACTTTGATACGAGCGATATGTTCTATGAACATCGACCAACACATTTCCTCTCTGAGAATGAAATCGCATGTAGTACATTGTTTACTAGGGATCGCGTACAAACTAGCTTTGAACTTATAGATGAACGCTTGGAGAAGTTCAATATTACTCCTTTAGCAAGTACGCAGCATTTGGGCAAGTCACATCAACATACTGAATACATAGATCTTTCAAACTGCATCTTTGATTCTTACAATATATTGCTTAAGGTTTTTGACTACCCACAGACGTTGAAGTATTTGAACCTTTCTGGTACTTATGTGGGATATGCGTTAGTTGATAATGGTACGCTGTTCGACACGTTTGTTAACCTAGCAACATTAGATATTGGAAAGAATGCGATCATCAGCTTACACGAAGGGATATTTGAAAAATTAGTCCGCCTAGAACGCCTTTACCTAGGTGACAATAAACTGACCCAGATTAATTTCAATATTCGTTCACTGAAGAAGCTAAAATACCTGGATCTAAACTCCAATAACCTGGAACTTCTCACCGAATGTGTTACGACGTTTTTGGACACTTTACATGACCTAACTGTAAACCTCGCTGGCAATACGTTAAAATGTTTATGTGATAAACAAAATATTCAATTTCTACAATGGATGAAGTTGACCCGCACAACATTCGAAAATATACGTCAAACGCAATGTGTATTCACAAATGGGACATCAATTGCAATTGCTGATATGGACTTTGAGAAGTTCAAAGATGAATGCAATCCTCCGACCTTTTATACCGTGACTCTACTAACTAGTTTGTGCATCCTAACATTTCTAATTACTACAATTGGCGGACTTATCTACAGGTACAGGTGGAACTTGAGATACCTTTACTATATGACGAAATTCAAACTAGCTGGTGGATATCGACCGTTAGATGATGCAGATTATGAAAAGGACATATTCGTTTCCTATGCTGACAACGACTGTACGTTTGTGCGAGGCGACATTATCCCACAACTTGAAGAAAGCGGAATGTTCTCGCTGTTGGTGCATAACAGAGATTTTCAACCGGGAGAATTTGTTGCAGACAACATCATAAAGGCTGTGACCTCCACACGACGGACCTTAGTGATACTGACGCCGTCATTCTTACAGAGCACGTGGTGCATGTATGAGATGAACATTGCTAGACTTGAAGGCATAGAGGCCAACAGAAATATCCTCTGTGTCGTCATGAAAGAACAGATTCCTGTAAAATGTTTGCCGATTGAAATGATCGATATAATTCGATCAAAAACATACATTGAATATCCCGAGAATGGGGAGGACCAGAGTGCATTCTGGGAAAGACTTAAAGCGACACTCTCGCAAAGCATTTGATCCCGTATGTAACACTATTGTTTCAACTTCACTCAATTTGTGCTCTAGTCAATGAAATCACTATTGTTTACGTTGTTTTATTTTGTTTTATTTTGTTTTCTTATTAGTTTTATTTACATGTTTGTAACGTTATGTTGTTTTTTACTTTGAATAGTTTTTAAACTTCAGATTGTCTTTTATGTAATTATCAAAATTGTACACCCGAGAGGGCCCAGAATTTGGAAAATAAACGCTCTTCTATTCTATTCTCACTATAACCCCTTTACGTTGTCTAGCAAAATAACATACACGAGAGGTGTAAAATACCGTTTACCAGTGAAACACTTGTTTCGTTTTTTGTTAAATCAACAACAACAACAACAACAACAACAATTAACAACATGTTTTGTTCAAACGTTGGCGTAAGAAAAGAGACAGGGAAGTCAAAGCGGTACCACGGAAATATTCTAAAATCTTGATTATACACCTAAACACGTATTGTCGTATTTTGTCCAAAACGTGCGCGGCTTTTTATATGAAGCAAACTACCAAACCATGAATTGTTATACCAACTACCAGTAATACAGCCCTGCGTTCAGGGAAAAATCACTTGACGCAAGTTTCGTACCTGGAAATGGGACCTTATGGACATGACATTGTGAAGTGTCCTGATAAATGCATAGCCGTTTTCCTGATCGCCAGAAGTGTTCCAAATGTACCTGCAAGTTCAAAGGGAAGTAACTGTCACATTGTGGCCACAGAAAATGAAGAGTGAAATTCCCTGATAATTCCCTGACAGAAAAGTGATTTCCCATGATTGTTCGCAACTCAGACACAGCTGAAAATATGCCACCAATCTCTCCTTATATCAATACCTTTAACACTAAACTCATTATTTATACCTATCTTATAATAAATACATGTTTGTTTGAAGAAATACATCAATTCGAAAAAGTCATGAAGAGAAGCTACCAGTTGACAATTTTTTCCACCAATATTTGTAAAATTACCAGATAGTTCACTGATTTTAACCTAATTTTGAAGCTGCCTGATTTTTCCCTGCATGTATTTATTTGGCATTTTACCTGTTTTGAGTCTGTGGCCAACCTGTGTCAGTATTATTGTAAAACAGACATATAGTTCCTCCTGTGAGTTTGTGTCATGACACTTCGCGGCAGCTTTTCAAAGTAAATTGCCCAGTGGGAACCAATAGACTAACAACACAGTCGATAATTGACATTACATTTCTCAACAACTAGAGATAGTCAAAATTTAAATCAGTGATTATAATAGTTGTCATTTTGGTAAATCCCACAGGAAACCCCAAACCCAACATAATTATCCGACACGCTCGGAGTGGGGTATATAAGTAACCAGAAAACTTCATTCATGGTTTTGTTTTTTATTTTGTATCTTATTCAAGATATATGAAAGTTATTCCACATGTAAGAAGAAAGTAGTAAACATAAACACATACAGAAGTGTCCTAGTACAATAGTCTACAACATTATCCACTGAAATATCACTTAATTAGGAAGTCCTAATTAATAAGAAGATATTTGTATTTTATAAGGCTCATAGGTAATTATAGCAAGACATTGTTATAATGTTAAGTTAGTACTAAATATTATTTTTGGCTTACTTCCTAGTGTATTTTAGTGTATTTGTAAGCTATACTTGTAATTTATCAGTCTGATAGCTGAGTGTGGCACTCAGATTCAATTATTACATAAATGCCTCATAAATAGTATATAATGGCAAAGAAAATGTATCAAATGTAATTTTCAACACTGATATAACAATTTTATACATTAACCTCACCTAGATTTGTAATCTAAGACAAATAATAGCTCGCTATGTCACTTTTTTAATATTTGAGTGCTGAGTGTAAGTATTGGTAGTAATCCCGGGCCCAGGACTTATGATTTCTCTTAGATAGGACTACTGTGTAGTTCCTCCTAACTAAGGCCCTCCTGGACAAATCCTGGCATTCTTCTGATACAAGGACCAGGTATATTATGTATTTCCTTGGATAATCCCAGGAATGAACCCAGGAACTCAGAGATATTCCAAGAAATCCTGGGATCTTCTGCGAGGGTCGGTAAGAAATTAAACATGTTGTAGACAGTAGCACTGCAGACATTTCCATAACAATCTGATCGACAAGATACGGTCATCATACAGCAATTATCTCCATATTGTAAATTCAGACATTTTCGCAAAGGTATTAGAATCCTAAACAGTTAGGTCAAGACATAACAACATACGATATACTGACTTTAATATACTGGCATCATTTTCATGGGGATGATTTTCAGAAATTCAGTATATTAACATGTTCATTCTAGAATCCCCTTAAGTGATATTCAGTGAGGCATTGTAGCAAGAAGAATTTGACCTGATCATAGCCTTTATGCATGAATATATTACAAGATTTTTGGGTTAAATATATTAATTTCCGAGAGTAAATCGTGCAATATCGGTCCTTTACATTGATGTTAGTATTACACATCAAGATGCTTTGTGACATTTCCCGCTTAGATAATATCTCTTTATTATTATTATTATATAATAGATAAGATAATGTTGTATTTCCAATTTCGCGCCCACATTTGGGAAAACATTTATGCTTAGAAAAAATAAAACCAGGTTTATAAATACAGACAAGATATCAGCTGTTAAATTTTGCTAATTGAAGGTTGAGAGTAGCGTCAAATTCTCTGGACTATACTTGTATTGAAATGTAAAATCAGTCATATGAATACTATTATAGTATGATTACAATAATTACAACAGAACACAGTAGAACACCGCTTATAGTGAAGTCAGAACACAGTAGTGAGTAATGTCACATTAAGAAACATTAAGACAGATCAAGTGTATAGTACCATGGAGATCAGATTATATTAATTTGCACGTAAAGATTGCATTTAAACATTCATTAAAACATTAGTGTACAGGGTGATCCATTAATTCCACACATTAGTAAATGCTTATAACTTCAACATCTTTAAAACTATCATATTAAAGAAAACATGTAATTGCTCAGTATATGTAAAAGTTTTGTTCTGATCTAAAACGGATGTTCAACAATAGAATCCCTGTCTAAAGCAGACGTTCAATGTGACCACCCACTTTCTCTGAAACCCGTTTTCAAACGTTGTTTTAAATTCTGTACATGACGCTGTTGCATACAGCTAGGTAAATAGTCTCTTTTCCTAGCGAATCAAATGTTTCATTTCACTGGACATATCCAAAAATATTCCTTCTTGAAGGCACATGTGTATTAGGACACACTTTTCAAGTTTACTTTCACCTAAATCGCAGATTTTCCATATTCATAATAAAGTTATATGATTCGAGTTTGGAAATACTCAAATTTATGACATCATCGATGACATCAAAACGTCACTTTGACGGCACAATGCCAAATACTTTTTTCATTTCAGCAGAATTTTTTTTTATTATCGTTCCAACAATAACAAATTTATATGTGTAAGTAAAGAAATAGTGAAGTTATAGGCATTTACTAGTGTGCGGAATTAATGGATCACCATGTATGTCTTCCACAAGGGGCAATAACTCTATAATTCATCATCAATGTATGTCTGCCACAAGGGGCAATAACTCCGGTATTCATCATCAATGTAGGTCTCCCACAAGGGGCAATAACTCCGGCATTCATCATCAATGTAGGTCTCCCACAAGGGGGCAGGTAAAAAACTATGATAATGTAGCAGTTTCAGTATCTAGCCTTACTAACAACCAATAAATGCATCTTCAAAATAAAACAAAATTATCTTCTTAGACCATGCAAGTTCGACATTTATAAAATAAAATTATTATAACAATTTAATTACCAGTTTATGATAAACTGATTACCTGATAATATACATCATTCAATTAATTGCTTTAATAGTGAAAGATTATAGTTACATGTATCCTGGATAACATTCATACAATAAATAAAACACAACTAGGTTAACTTCTATGAAGTTTGCTCTTTATATGAGTGTACATAATTTTATATACAAAATCAACTCTGATCAGCAATAAACTCTGTTATATACAAAAACAAAAACACATTAGGACTTTATTTACATATATACAACAAAACGTATGATTCTATCATTCACAAACATGAACAAAAAGTACAGAATTGAACAGAACAGGCCATCAGTACAGTACAGCTATTTAAAGCTGTTTAAAGAAGGATTTGTCAGCTCCTAATAATGGAGATACTAGCAAATGTTAGATTATAGGAAGACAATATTCATCAACTCAAGGGAGACCATTTGTCTGCCCAAGTGATCTTATTTATCAACTCAAGGGAGACAATTTGTCAGCCCAAGTGATCTTATTCATCAACTCAAGGGAGACAATTTGTCAGCCCAAGTGATCTTATTCATCAACTCAGGGGAGACAATTTGTCTGCCCAAGTGATCTTATTCACCAAGGGAGACAATTGGTTAGCTCTCAGCCCAAGTGATCTTATTCATCAGCTCAAGGGAGACAATTTGTCTGCCCAAATGATCTTATTCATCAAGGGAGACAATTGGTTAGCTCAAGAGAGATAATTGGTAAGTTAAAGGGAGACAATTAATGAGCTCAATTAGGATAAGTTGAAAGCTCAAGGGAGGTGAGTAGTGAGCTAAATGGGGATAAGTTATAAGCTGAAGGGAGGTAAATGTTAACTAAATCGAGGGCTCAGTGCAAAACTATGGTACATGCCTATATAAATTGATGCAGTTACCATAGTTTTGTACAGATCCCTCAAATGCTCTATCTGTTCAAATACTTAACAATCACATAACATCAATATTGCGTTCTTGTGTTAAATACAACTCTGGTTTTCATTTAATGCAATTTAGTAGGAGCAAAATATACATAACAATTAATAAATAGAGTGAGTCTATATGGAACACAATACAACCAAGTAAATGTATTACAAGGAAGCTACAAGTTAGTGTATGTAGTGAATGCAGTACAGGGGTTAATGCCAGAGGAAAATAATTACATGTATGCACAACAGATACAATACTACGACAAAGTATTACCAGTACCGTGTATTCAACGTGTGATATTAATTATAGTGACAGATGCAATATTACATGTAAATTATCACACATTAGAAAAGTACAAATATGAGATTGAAATTAATACTCAACCAGACTGTGGTCTGTACTCAAGTGTTATACTCTTTGCTTGTATCAGCCTGAGACCAATCTCAATATTCCATATTACACATGTCCTGGTAAAGTATATTGCGCTAACATTCAAGGTTTTCCATGAAACATGAAGCTGGTAAAAATAAATTGTGCTAACATTCGAGATTTTCTATGAAACTCAGGAGGGCAGGTCAAAGTGAATGGTTCTAACATTTGAGATTTTCCATGAAAACTAGGAAGTGTCAAGTCGGGTCAAAGTGAATAGTGCTAACACTCAAGATCTTCATAGAGCCTCAGGAAGTCTGGTCAAAGTGAATTGTGCTAACATTTGAGATTTTCCATGAAACTCAGGAGGACTGGTCAAAGTGAATAGTACTAACACACAAGATCTTCATAGAGCCTCAGGAAGTCTGGTCAAAGTGAATTGTGCTTACATTTGAGATTTTCCATGAAACTCAGGAGGGTCAAAGTGAATAGTACTAACAACGAGATCTTCATAGAGCCTCAGGAAGTCTGGTCAGTAAATAGTGCTTACACTCGAGATTTTCCATAAAGACTGCACTCAGACCATGAGATATTCCATGACACTCAGAACGCCTGGTCAATCAGTGTAAATGGTGCTAACATTTGTGTAAATACAATACTGGCAGCAACAATAATAGTCATTATCAACAACTTGCAACATTTGTAAACAATATAAGTCAATATCAACAACTTGCAACATTTGTCAACATATTTAGTGAGATAATGTGATCTGATAGAAGATGAAGATAATGAGTGTTTTCATTTTTTTAACAAAAAGCTGATAGGAAACGTTATTTGAGATTGTGTTTCGATTAGTTGTTTTTTAATTTTTTTATTCAACTAATAATCCAATAAAAAGGGTTGTTAACCAATTAGTTGTTTTTCTTGCTAATTTAAATGGATATTAAAAATAAAACCCAGAAGATCCAATGTTCATTCATAACAAGTAGGAGGCAACGGTTCAACCCAAACTTAAGTACATGGAACTAAAACTTTCTGTTCAAACTTTGAGAAATGAATAAATTATTCTCGACTTTCCATTACAGACCCATAGCCACTTAGAGATACACCCTGACAAGTCCTCAGTGAAAATTGGACGATGACCAAACTAACCCTGTTTTGTCTCTGGGTACAGACCTGCATTACGTATTGTATTTAATTCTGGCAGCTCTAACCAACTTCCAAGTCATTTTTGGCAAAGTGGATGCATTCATACACATGTCACATATTGTGTTAGTCTTATATAAAAGCAGTAACAAATATGACTCCAAAAGGAAACTTTTGCTACGCATCAGTAGAATCAGTCCGTGTAAAATTGAAAGACTTGAAGTTATCAAGCATCGATCGAGGTCGTGGTTTATTTTCAAGGTCAAGATTTCTAGGTCGTCTCATGGCTGCAGTTGGGCGTGCGGTTATTTGACTTCGTATCACTGGAGGAGAATCTTTCTGTTCCGGTGAGCTATCCGGTTTACCGGTGATCAGAGATACAGACGAACGACTAGCTCGAATAATCTCCATAATCATAGCTTTACAATCACAGCATATACTCATCTGAGGACCTGTAACACAATAATAAATCATTAACTAAACATAGGTCTACAGTTAATGTAAGGCCAGGTGTTTTGACACAAAAATATATGACTCCCACAAAGGGCTGTAACTCTTGTCAATATTCACCTGACTGTAACTGACAATAATTATGCTTAACTTGGCTTGATACCATCTATTCATGTGAAATGTCATAGAAATTCAACGATTAGTTAAAGAGAAACTTAGTGACATCCTTACAGGCATCCATCCAGGCATCAAGCACAGAATCAAGATGTCTTACTCACTATATGGGGGAGGCATAATTCATTCCTTGATTATGATTCCCTCCAGCATCCAGTGGTTTCTTCCTCTCTGACATTTTTCATTTTCTTTTACAGAGACCCAATAACCAAGTGGTTTTTTTGGTATGATGTGATAAATCCTTCAATTTTACAGATAATAAATAAATAATAACCCCCCTCCGACCTATAGCTATCTTTCGGAGCACATAGTATGCGCTATCTTTCTGAACACATAGTGTGCGCTATCTTTCTGAACACAAAATATGTGCTATCATTCTGAGCTCAAAGTATGCCCTATCCTTCAGAGCACATAGTATGCGCTATCTTTCTGAGTACATAGGATG
Source organism: Spisula solida (assembly GCA_947247005.1). Classification (NCBI taxonomy): domain Eukaryota; kingdom Metazoa; phylum Mollusca; class Bivalvia; order Venerida; family Mactridae; genus Spisula; species Spisula solida. Next base: position 4,523,974 of record OX365949.1, on the reverse strand, counting down.
CACTATCTTTCCGAGCACAAGGTGGGTGGGGGGCAAACATTAATCGGGATATAACACATAGTTAAAACAACTTATAATCAGACCTTTAAGTAAAGCTCTGTTGGGTGGGGGTCTGGACCCAACACCAACCCCTATAGTATGCGATCTTTGAAGGGATCTACGTTTAGCTGTTAATTTATTCTCTTCTGATGTAGGGGTCACAGCTTCCTCGTCATCTTTGGGCCCGGCTTCCACCTCCATACTGTTCCTCACACTGGTACCCGGCTCCTCATGTTTTCTATGAAATACAGGACTATGTGGAACAGAACCAGTGCTGAAATACATAATAGTAAAACAGGCTGACATATATTTTATCATCAAGTTTTCAGATAATATAACCAGTTTTCATTCATATCTTATCTTCCCTTTTCTATTAGATGTGAATGGTGGCATAGTGGTCCAGTCTAAAACGCTCTAGATTTCTGGGCACTTGGACATTTCTGAATGCTTTTCAGTGTTTTCCACCAAACTAGAGATAAACTTGTTGGTAACTCGGAGGTAGCCTCGCATGTATTGTTGCTGTACACCGGGCAGGACAAAGAACCTAAGAGTCTATTTGGAAAGATCTAAGGTAGCACACCCATCCTTGTATCACAGGACTGTTTCTTCCCTCAAGTCATTGTCCAATCTAGCATGTATAAAACTGATTAACCATATACATATAATTCCAAAGTCAGCAAATCCCTGCATTCTGATTGGCTAAGACATGACGTTTACACATCAGTGAACGTCCGTTTTCGCTAATCGGGACCCTCAGACATTACTGACGTAAACGTTCTAGACGAATGTGTGTTGAATAAGTCAAACTGCAAAGGCCTATCAGAGCTGTACAAACTCTTATAGCTTCATTTTGACATAGAATATTACCTACAATATTACCTACATCCCCTGTTTTAGTGTTTAGGTAAGGAACAAAGCATCTAAACACATTTTGCTTAGCTAATATAATTCACCAAACGTCACGATATGGTGACGTCACGTTTATGACATAATTAAATTAAGCCCATTTTTTTTAAAAAGCGCGGGAGTAAATTCAATGTTTTCATTGATATTTATGTGATTGAGCGTCAGTTTGGAATTATAAGGATTAAACAACCATTTGTTGACGTTCACTGATGTGTAAACACCCGATCTGAAGGCAACACATTGAGTAAAGCCCCAAAGAAACGACCATTTGTTGACGTTCACTGATGTGTAAACACCCGATCTGAAGGCAACACATTGAGTAAAGCCCCAAAGAAACACCCATTTGTTGATGTTCACTGATGTGTTAACACCCGATCTGAAGGCACACATTTAACATAAAGCCCTTTACTCAATGTGTTGCTTCAGATCGGGTGTTTACACATCAGTGAACATCAACAAATGGTCGTTTAATCCTATAATGACTATTTCAACGAACGTATGATACAAACGAACGAACGTACGATACAAACGAACGAACGAACCAACAAACAAATGAACAAACAAACACACAAACAAACACACAAACAAACACACAAACAAACAAACAAGTCCTACCTCTCATAGACTTTTAAAGCATCAAGGACTTCCTGACTCAGTGGTACTGGGCTCAATGTATACACTGGGATCTTCTCAAAGTGTTCCGTAGGTACACTCATCTAGAAATACAATAAAAAGAAATTTCATAAAATATTGATATTATTAATATTCACATTTATATAAGACATGCGTATTAAACCATTCATTCCAAATATCCCATATTATTCTGATAGAAAATGAGGAAGGTTGTGAACACATCTTACGTGCAGCTTTCAAGGACAACTATTATACTGTTTGCTTCTAAAATTTCACGTTACATCGGAGGGTCGTATTTAGAGACAAAAAGCACCGAGGCAAACCTTTTTTAGGGTATAATTTGGGATTTTTTTTCTTGAAAAGACATGCTATTTTAATTAAGACATGCTATTTTTAGTCATTTCTTCAATTTTTTCAAGGCAAGTGGCTCAATGTGCCTCTGCGTGGCTATGGGCCTGCTTCCCGTAAAGGAACACTGATAAAGTTAATTTTGCTAACAGCAAACTTAGTTCTGTATTTGTGCAGAAAACGATAGTTGAATGCAAGTAGCAAAAGATATCTCCTCCACTATAATAGTACCAAAGAAGAACTCTAGATAAAATAATCAATCACAAAGGGCAAGAACTCGAGATAAAATAATCAATCACAAAGGGAAAGAACTCTAGATAAAATAATCAATCACAAAGGGAAAGAACTCTAGATAAAATAATCAATCAGTTAAGGCATGATTACTTACCTTTCTGAGACAATAATTACAGACTGTACGTTGACAAAACTTGCACTTTGTTCCCCATTGACCAAATAAGGAAAACTTAGTCTTCTTGCATGTAAAACATACCTGAAATAAACATAACAAAATATACATCTTGTGAATTATTGTTTGTAGGCCAAAATTTACGCGTGAGGAAATGTAAGCACATTTTGAAAATACAAGTTTGCAAATATATTATGGTTAAATATTTTAACTTAACCACTAATAGAGTATTATACTGATCACAATAGCTCACCTTGAGCACTTCGTTAAAGTCTGTTTTCAGACATGCATCCGTTCTACAGACTGTACATTTCCCCCAATCAATGAGTTGTTGATTTTGGTGTCAATGGCAGCCACAATATATGGATTTGACCCTCTCAGGTACCTATCCATACACCTGGGTAAAGTGAAGCATTGTAGGTTATTCTCACTCAGAGAAATTAAGTAGTGGCACAGAGGGGATCGACCCCAAACCTGTAGTTTCCCAAACTGGTATAATCGTGACAGACTGACAAACATTTAACCAAGTTTAATTTGCAACTGTATACTTATTTTTGGTGGACACTGTATTTTACATGTATATATCCAACTCACCTTGCCTTTACTGACTTGTGAATGTAATTCTGGATTAGTGATAAGACTTTCTAACTCCGCCTTCGTGAGAACACATCGTATGTGAGTGACCTCCTCCAACGTTAATGACAAACATTCTATAGGGTTCTGCCATTTATGCTATTAGAATTGTGAAAAGATTGTAAGAACAATGTCATAAATGTACTTCATACCATATTTCTAAAATCTAAAATATTTGATCACATATTAATATGCGAATTAACATAAATAAAGAATGTCAATCATCTAACAAAAGATTATACAGAAGATTATATGTTATCAGAAAATGTCAGATTCAATTAAATTAACAACTTGAGCAAAGAATTTCTCATTAGTTATATCAAAGTGTACAAATTTATTACAGCAAACAAAAACCAATGCCGTACATTTTGATAGAAAAATGTGTGGTGAATTTTTTACATCTAATTTTGAAATTGTTTTGGTTATTATTTGTTGAATATATTAGTACGAATAAAGCCTACAATTGCAGACTATTTGACTGAAATATCACACAAGCGATAGATTTTGTGAAAAGATATGTTAGAAGTACAATAAGAAGTCACTAAGATTCTGCGAAAAAAAACCAGATTTATAATTCCTATCAAGGGCCACAACTCCGCAGAAACTTGGCAGACTTCACAGTTATGTTGATTAACATTCCTATAAAGTTACATAATCATTTCTACTATGGTCTATTATGGAGATACTCGCAACATAAAACATTTTGCTGCTCCAAATGTCGAATCTAATAACAATATTTTTCCATTTCAAAATTAAATTTCAAAGTTACAACTACATAACTTTTTTAATATGTTCAACAGAATATTTTGTCTACTGATAAATGTGAAAATGATGATTAGGTTTTCAAGAAACAAAGCACTTTAAATCTAGCAGAATGTAGAAATTTGCCATCACCGAAAGAGATAAACAAATCCCAGGGTACCAATACAGTGGGTTACAAACCTTTCAAATGAAGCCTTTTAATTCATACAATTGAAGCAAGTTTATAATCTATGAGGCTCACAGAGACTCAAGAGTGTTGCCTCTTTGAATTAAGTCTTTATAATTATCACATTATCTCGTCTTATAAGCTCACAGTACATAAATTATATATCTCAATACTTGAATAATTACATCTATATTTTTCATAATTAAAGATATTGTTATGATATTAATTCTAGACAAAGCGAAACCAGTATGCTATACAGCAGTGAATTAGTTCACAAAATGCAGTAATTATCTGTAACTTACTGAATTTGGTTAGAAGGAAGATTTAAAAGTGGTTAGTAATTTATCACTCAGATTCCAAGGGCATGAGTGGAAAGAACATCACATTGTGACTTTCACCACTAAAAATGTAGCATCTCAAAAGCAACATCTAGGCGGAAGTCAAAAACTAGTAACAAACAAAATATTTGTATCAATATAAGAGATGGGAACGAATACTAAAATCAGAATTCGAATATTTGAAATGCCTATTCTAATATATTTGAATATTCGTTCCAAATCTTATTTATTTGTCTTCTTCCATAATCTCCCAAACTGAAAACATTTTTTATTTTCCTGTTTTTGGTAAACCAACTTGTTGGAAAATAAAATTGGAATATTTGAATATGAACTTTGGATACGGCTATTCGACCGGTTTACAACTATTCTGTCCCATCTCTAATCAATACAGATCCGAATAATTACATCAGTGCAGGCAACGAATATGTTGACAAACAAATAACATGAATTTGTCAGACATTCATACTGACAGAGGTTGAATACAATTATGTCAGACCAAAACTATGATAAATCGACAATACATACCAATTTTTGTCAAAAATTCTATATCTGACTTAAAATGCAGGACAAGTCAGGTGGATGGACATGTTTCAGAAAGTTTAAAAAGGATTTGAATACTTTTAACGAACAAAATATCCAGTTGCCAACACCAAATATCTCAGAGCTTGCCAACAACTTACCAAGGTCCAAAGACAATCGCTTTTTCAATTGTAAAAGTTTAACAAAGTAAATCTTTTACCCAAAATATGCAAGACATGTTTGGCAAACCCTGTAAGGCCTTCCTTAGAAACTGTGTTTTTTTGTTTACAATTTGTTTGTGTTAAAAATTTGTGGATTTCCAATTCCTAAATAGAAAGAAAATGAATTAATTGTGGACGACTTTGTGGACTTCTTGTTCCAAGTCATCCACAAAAAATTATTGTGCGTACATACAGGTACTGGTAGCAATTTTTAAGGAAGGCCTGATACATATGAGCCAGTCTCCAGGAAAACCTGCTATTTTGACAAAAAAAATGATTTTTAGATTTTTTTTTATTTAAAAGAGTAATCTTAATGAAGCAAAATGCAAAAGAAATTTTGTTAGTATCTTGAGTTTTAAGGAAGTTACAGCTGTTTTGTAGAGGCCCTATTTAGAGCCTTTTTGCGTGACGTCGCAAACGCCATTCCAACGTTATTCGACAACGTTGTAACAAGTACTTTATCAAGACAGCATTTGATCAATTCTTGACATAAACTGTTCAAAATGGTATCAAGTTTTAGAATGATATTTTAAGTATTTAAAACATACATCCAAATTGTAAATGTTCACATTTAAAGAAAGGCTACTACTATTTTAAACAAATAACTCTTTGTTTTTCTCAATCAGAGTACTTTTCTGAAATTGGTCACCATAGCAACGAAGTAAGTGATTTTGACATAATTCATAAGAAATTTTAAAGCTAAGATATAGAATTATATGGATAAATGGCTTAAAATTGAATATATAGATGTGTCATTTTTTCTTATTTGAAAGCTTTTTTAAAACCTAGCTACATGCAGTAATTACATAATGTCAAAATAGCAGGTTTTCCTGGAGATTGGCTCATATCAAAGTAGCAAACAGATGAAGAAAACTGTTAGATCAATCAAATGGCAATTTTCTTAAACATTCAGAAATAGACCTCGAAGGCAAGAGTATGAATACACCTAAAATCTTAGAATAAATTTCACCAATCAATGTGAAATGTAGTTCCAGTCAATCTAAACAGTTACGATACAGAAATAACTTGTACTTTTGTCCTGTCATTGATATACAATTTTTGAAGGCAATATAAGTATTTTTAGAACAACTGCCCCATTTTTGGCAAAGATATATACACCCTATTGGAAGACGATAAAAATGTTTTAGAACAAATACCCCATTTTTGGCAAAGATACATCCTTTTTAAAGGCCATGTGACCATTTTTTGTGAACAACAGCACCATTTTACTCCTGAGGTCTATTTTTGAAAAACAAAATGGCCGAGATGATTTGAATGAGATTAGGTAGGAGAGTACTCACTGGAGGTAAAGATGGTCTACAATCAGGGCAGGATAGAGACTGGTTAGTATGATCCACACGTGGACACTCAGATTTCCAACTTACATGCAGCAAATCCACAATCTTAAACTCTGCACGACTTGTTTTGATAACATCAGGTATATCGTCAACATTACATTCAGGGTTAAGGTCATTATTTGTCTTGTTTTCTGGCGAGTCCTCAGGATCTCTAAACTCCGGTGGAGGAATAATTACATGTTTGTCCTCCGTCTGGTCTAAATTATTATGCTCAAAGTCAACCGGTAAATTATGGGACCCCTTCACAGGTTTAGTGGGACGAACTTCTGACCTTGACCTTATTAAAGGTCGAACTTGTCTAAATTCATGCCTTCTTGGAGTTCTTTGAATGTCCGTGCTGGATGTCGTCACACTTGACGTTGAATGATTAACTGGGTTATCACTTTTTTCCACCGGCTCTACCCCATTATCCTTAGACACTACACCGGGACGTCTAGCTCTGGTATGTGATGAGACATTGTCATTCCTCAAAACGCTACCTTCATTTTTGTTCTCACTGGTATTATTTGAGATGGTAACACTTTTACTAGGTAACCTTGACGATATATCAGATCTCTCTGTTCTTATTGCTGACTGTCGTGTAAGTCTGATATCACGTTTAGTGGAAGTTACATCCTCTGTATTCTGAGCTCCAAGCTTTTCATCCGATCCATTGTTTACATGATTACTGTTACCATCTGCATTAACTTCTTCAGTGCTGGAACTAGGTCTTGCAGACATAGGCCTTCGTACATGATTTCTTGCCCTAATAACTTGAGCCCTAGCTTGACGATCAAATCTCGCCTCACTTTCCGATCTTCGGAGTTCTGGTCTGGAGTCGGATTCTACATTTGTACTTGGACCAGATTTTTCAATAAATTCAAAATGTTTTTCCTCTTCTGCTTTTATTTGTTGACTTCTGACATCTGGTTTTGACCTTGCACGTACCACAGCTGTCCTTGACCTTCGAAGTGTTGTAGTCTCGGTTTTCACTTCAACAACCTTGTCATCAAGGTCAGATTGTTTTTCCTGTAGTTGAGAAGTTTTAGAATTTTGTATTGAATCAAACTGCTCAGATTTAGATAAAGAATTTCGAACACTATATGATGAGCGCCTTCTTCTTTGAACTTCAATGACCTTGTCATCAAGGTCAGATTGTCTTTCCTGTAGTTGAGATGTTTTAAAATTTTGTACTGAATCAAACTGCTCAGATTTAGATAAAGAATTTCGAACACTATATGAAGAACGTCTTCTTTGAACATTGCTAACTTGATCAACATTGTTTGAATAGATTCTTTGTGTATTATCAACATGCTTTTGTAATGAATCAGAATTTGAAGTTACATTTTTATCCGATCTAAGTACGGCAGAATGTGAAGTTATATTTTCTTCAGATCTAAGTACTGTATTATTTACATCTGTATGATTTTGTCTATGTTTTGCAATACATGCACCAGAAAAACTTGCATGCTTCTGTAACGGTCGAGAATGTCTACGAGGTCTAGTATCATGAGGAACAGAACCGTGCACATGCTGAAATGAATGTCTGTGTACATTATCAACAGAATGGTGAGTATCACATGCAGGAATGTCTGATGCACTATGGGTAATTTGGACAGAATGTCTTCTCTGAGATTCAGATCTGTGCATTTTGTTCGGACTTTGAGCACGAATTGCTCGAGTCTGAGGTGAATCACAACGAGTAGCTACATGAGTTTCGTGGTGCGTGTGTACACGAGGTTTACGGGGAACACTACACGTAAACGTATCAGATCGAGTCAAATGTCTAACCGGAGACTGTGCTCTCCCAGCATGATGTGTAGGTGACTGTGATCGTCCAATATGGCCGCCATGCCGGTCTGAAAGAGATGCTACACTAACAGAACGAGAAAGACGTGAAACATCAGACGACGGCTCATGCAATGAATTATGAACAGAATATGCATTATCCACAAGGTTTCCATGCGATTTAGACAAAACACAATGACTAACATGCTGAGAATCTTGCACTTGGTACGTATTGTGCGTGTCATTTCCATTGTTTTGTGCATTTACAACATTATTACGTTCTCCCCCATTCACATGCTCGGTACCATGGTGCTGGTGCTTTTTACGATATGAAACAAATTTAGAAGCTTTTCGCAATGCATGACCACGAGAAAAACTTTCACGATGCACAACATCATTACAGTCTTCTTCTTCCTCTTCCTGTACAAGTGCATGCTGGGTAGGTGCATATACCTGTTTCCTACTCTTCACATCACAAGAGCTGATTGTATGTCGCCTAGTAACAGACTGATTATTAGAACATGGCTGTTGAACAATATCCCGTGTAACTGAAATGCACAAAGAAACAACTATAAGTGATATCAAGCAGGTATTGACAATCAAAACTAGAATTGCCATACGGTGACATGCAATACTCCCCACAGCATCACATAGTCACAGAAACCATGTTTTCTATTTATAGTAACAGTGACTTTGATCCCACTGGCCCCATTTTCGAACTTGAGTCTCGTATTCATATTAGCGACTTATACAGCAAGTTTCATCACAATATCTCATCTTCACTATCTCTCGGAAAACCATCAGAACGATCCACAGACCGACCAACCGACAGGCATACTCCTATATACTCTCAAAACTTTGTTCTGTGGGGGTATGATAACTTGAGAATAATCGTTTTTATTGGACAGCAAAAATGATCTGTGTTTACAGGTGGCCTCACTTAACATGTATTAAATATCATTGAAAATAGTATAACAGGTGATAAAATTGATGGTGTGTGCAGACAGGTGTTGTTGTATAGTGTTCTTTGTTGGCAAATGGACTTAAACACAGGTCTGACTATATTTGTAACAAACTTGCAGAAGTGTATGTACCTGCACGTTTCCATGATGTATCTATATCGTCTAGCCCAAGTGGTTCTAACGGTGACATCATAGGAGGTACGATATGGCTACGATGATCTTCTTCAATGTCCGAAACAAACGAGTCAGATTCATCTGTGGAAACCTGAAAAATGCAAAACGATGACAAATTAAATCTTGTAGTATATTCACCAACTTATGTAAAGCATAAATTTCACATGAAAAAACATTTCACACCTCCATTCAAATGTTAATCTACGATTCTATGAGCAGAATGTTGTTGAAATGACGGAAAATGCAAGCAAAATAAATGTTCCTAAAGGGTTAACATAAAGTCTAAAACAATTAATCAAATATGCACGGTAATTAAATGACATTTTTACACAATACCAACAACGCCAACCAAAATAGTTGACTGAGAACTGAATGTTTTGTTCAGTGTTTATAGAATACAATTTAACTTTACAAATATCATGCATATACAAAGAGAATATACACATATTTAAAATACCAGGCGGCAAATAACCAGATGCTGATGTGAAGTTTACGATCATCATCATGCCATAGTTAAAATTATGTTGCTATCTCAGTCTGATCTATTATAACCTTTTATCATTGTTTACGATGATCATCAGCCTAATGATAGCTTCTGGTTATTAGCTCCTGGTATTTTTGTCTTTGGTGTTTATTATTAATGAATGATGAAAAACTTCAACATTAATACAGATCACCTTCATGTCTGTGCTGTTATTCACATCAAATAAATCCTTACCTGTTTGTACATGATTGTATGGTTAGTAGTGTGCATATTGCAATTTAAAGTTTTATATCTTTAAAAAATTATTTAACTGATATTGATCCTTTCTTTTGGCTCCTGTAGATCTATCATGTAACAACATATTGGATCTCAAAATCAATTATCAAACTCAATTTAAGGTGTGTTCGCAAAGTGTGTTTGAAACTAATATTTAACTTATGTTGAATCCTAATCAAGGGCCTAGTTTAAATAATACAAGCATTTAATTAGCGTACCGTTATGAGAGTTAACTAATATGGGGACAATGTAATGACCCATTCAATTGTTTGACTGATGTAGTTTATACATGTTACATTAAAGTGAAACTATTTTATAAGGTCATATACACAGTGTAACTGGAAGGACTACACAATAAAATGTAATTGAAACATGTTATGTGTCAAAGGTAACATTAAAGAACACTACAAAGTGATACATAAACATGATGTCTAACTGTAAGAATGTGAACCTATTGTGATATAGTGACAGATAGAATATGCTTACAACTATAGGCAACATGTTTAAAGTCATGGTATGTAGTGTTATTTATTTTTAAGAATGTACAGTTTCACCTGTCTAAAACAGCCAGTCAAGGTCACCTGTTTCATAGCCTGAAACTCTCTTTTCCAATATAAACAATAAGACAGGTGGATGCTTAATTCCGGTGACAACTCACAGAGATTTGGCTGTATATATCAGGGGTGTCAACAGGGCTCAATATAAAATCAGGAAAATAGAATGCGGCCAACCATTTTTGCCAAACAAGAGGCCTTCAATGACATTGTTTCCATAATTAACTCATTTTGTACTAAAGAAATTCCTTCAGAGCAGATTAAATTGACCATAACTTTGCCATTTCTTGAGATATTTTTAAAATCACTTTTATTTTGGTCAGAAGCCATTGCTCTTTCAGGAATGATAAATCCGGAATTCCGGATAAATCAGGAAAATTGATAACCCTGATATATACCTGTTTATGTGTGTGTATAATGGCAGCATGATTGTGGGCTAACTACATTCAAACGTGTACTTATTCCCACCCTAAACTAACAGCTGACACTAGCAACGAAAATTATGTGACAAATACTAGCTTCAGCCAAATCGTCATGCAAACACGAACCGAAACTTACAATACAACCCCTGTCCTTGTTAGTCATAAAAATGAACCCCTTTACCAATATTTTAACAGTATTCCAATTATAAGGGGCAGTGAGCTGACCATATAAGGTGGTCCTAAATTACTGACACCAAATTATTCCAGCATGATCTTCTACATTTTAGCATCTGATAACTTAGCAGTGGTTAAGGACAAGGAACCCTGGTCGTATCAATCACAGCTCCCATGTTTTCTATCAATTTTAAAACTAACTTGGGCAAGCAAGAGAGCACTGCATGCCAGACATGGTTAGTGGTTGGTTATCCCAATGCTGGACTGTTGTTTTGAATCATATCCCAGAACTTGTAAAGATCTAGTAGTCCGGAACTTGTAAAGATCTAGTAGTCCAGAACTTGTAAAGATCTAGTAGTCCGGACCGGAATTTGTATAGATGTATTAGCCCTTCACTCCAAGAAAATGTCAATGTGTGCCCCTATCCTATGTGCATCATGGATTAAATTCAAATAATGGGTATGGGAGACAATCCAATAATTCTCACAGAGAAACATTGTTAAGGGAAATCATTCTAATATTTGTCCCTAAAAGCTGCACATGAGATGTGTACAAATTCTACCTCAACTCTTATAAGATGAAGAGTTAAGTCAGCACAAGTGCCTAAGCCTTAAATGTTATTTGCTAATGTTTTTTTTAAATACTAAGTTAAGTTCTAAAAGGCAAGACAATACTCTCTACCAGAACCCCACATCAGACTCTTCTATCCGAGCTCTTCTAATGATGTGGCACTACTAGATTAACTGTATGATTTTTTTTCATGACAATGGGATGATAGATATTACAGTAGTGAGATAAACTATGGAGGTATGATATAAGGAGAGGGACAATGATCTAAGGTCCACTACTTTCACCAGAGAGGGACAGTGACCTAAGGTCTGCTACTTTCACCGCTCTACTGTGGAAAACTTACCCCAGATGTCACCTATCATAGTGTGTATGATAATTATATATATTATACAGTAACAACAAGGCATAACACATGATAGGTTACCTGTACGATACATGCATGCAGCACTTACACATAAACAACGAAGGTAATTTAAAATTTCTATTGCTTAAATTGCCCGCATTGCCTCTTCATGAGACATTTCCTACAAATTTAACAGATTTTTTCTTCATAAAAAGTTTAAGTGAAAAAATAATGATACCAGATACAAAACAGCATTTAGAACATTAAATGCACATGTGGTGCACTGAAGCACACAGCAATTGTAAATGTTGTGTTTTGAGGTTTTAAAACATTAATTCACTATGTATACATGGACCAGTCAAGTGATCTGGTAAACCTGGTCATTCTTCAAGCAACATATCAATAAGTTTAGTTTAAATGTCTTCAACGCTGTTTTTATCCTGAAAAAATAGTTATATAGGGCAGTCGGACAACCTAACCAGCTTTAATGGAATTAATTATCAACTAGTACTAACTTGTCCATCCACCAGTATCTACATGTAGTAACATCTCCACATGTGGAGGACATGACCATGGCCTATGTCACGGATGAACATGACCTGTCCCAGAATGGACACCCAAATCACACAGATGAACATATAGTCTGAGGTGGGGGACCAAATGACTTTAGTTGTAATATTTTTAAGAAAACGTCACCATACGTAATCTTGTGTAATAAACTAATAATGAAGCAGACTTTCAAGCAAAACAAAACCCCAGAGTAAAGGATATTGGAGTCAACATGCATGCTATCAGGCTTGAACAGAATAACAACAAGCATTGTAAACAACATCAAGATGATTCAGCATATTAGAGAAAAAAAAATGTTCGTTTGTATTTCCAAGGTAATTCCAGGTTCATTGAAATTTTGGCAACAAAATTTTCTAACATTGCCCACAGAAAACACATGCGATATACAAATGTTATATCTAATTGACAGATTTTTTATCTTTTGGCAAGTTTTATGACATAAATGAGTAAAATTTACAAATTTTGGGAAACCAGAATTAACGAGAAAGTACAACCAAATACTATACTGGCAGTTACAACAATTATTGAATATAACAATTAATTTAACAACAAATATATTAAGAAATAATAACAACACCAACTACTAAAATAATGACAACAACATTTACAACAACAATTATGCGTACCTGAAATGCTGCTACGGGTTTGATCATTTTTCTAGTTGGTTTCACAGTTTCTTCATCTGATGAATAATTAAAACTATCACAGTCTTGAGTTGGCTTGCGTACTGAAAGTATACCAGAGATTGCAAAGATACTCATTTAACAATTTTTCACAAATTTTAAAGTGACTTTTTTAATCTCACAAATTTACAAAATTTGCTGTCTGATTCACAGAAGTTTCCAATGACTTTCTGAATGATGATGTTTGATTCCATGAATATGGGAATAATCAGAAACAGAGCTTGAAATCCATCCATATGACATGGAGGCACCCTCCAGCCATTTGACCATGTCAAGGGTCATAACTCAACTAGATTATGCTAACTAATATTCTGACAAAATTTAAAGACTAAAACACAAAGTTAACACTTCTTAAGTTATGAGTGACACAAGCAGTATTTCATCATTCCAAGGGCCACAACTCTTTAAATACTGGTAGATCCAAGTCACAATATGTAGATGATCAATTACACATGCTGACAAATATTACTACAAAATATGAGGACTCAACCAAAAGTACTTTTTGAGTTAAGAGCAACAAAAGTAATAGTCACCATTTCAATGGCCACAACTCTGCAAATACTGGTTGAACCTAAATCAAAATATGAATGCCATGCCCCTAAACTAGCCTTTTACTTACCAACACGTTTACCATGTCGTACAGGTTTTAACTTATGGGGTTTGCATATATCCTCTAACAACTGTTCCCGAGGTTCCATCTCTCGTTTTGGAAGCTCCTTTAGTAGCCGTCTATTCACCTGAAAATATTATAATTCAATATTAATGGCTAAGTGCCCCACAATTAAATATACCCAGTCAGGTTACTCAGATTTTGTGAATACAAAAACGTTTGAACGTGTTTAAATCAAACATTTATGTAATAACCTTATCTAGAAAAAATTAATACCCAGTTAAGAAAGACTTTGATGTAGTATTTTCAGTAACCAATGAATTAAAAATTTTGTTTGAATTATAATTAAGACTTCTGTATCACAGGCACTCAATGCGATTTTAGGGTCTGGCAAAATATTATACTGTAGTGTTTTGAGTATAATTTTTTGCCGGATCCTAAAATTGCACTGAGGGCCTGTGTTCTGTATACACACAATAAAACAACTCTGTATCATTCGATATACTGTTCAACCTCATCAGTCAGCGGCCTTCTGTATAACAACAGCCTCTCTACAACAACATCTTCAAATTATCCAAAGGGTGTTGCTCTTCAGAGATTGTACTGTAGTTTTAAATTCCTAGATTTTTTTAAACAGCAAATTACGACAAAAAGGGACATTCAGAAATATGTTATATTTTTCCGACATAAACATTATCTCCTGCAGTTCTCAAGGTCTCTTGACAAAAAACCTGGAATTTCCCAGCATCTGCCGACATACACACAATTAGGCAGACGCTATCAAATGTCGTCTGTATAAACATAGATTGTTTTACCACATCATCCAAGATCTAGACATGCTAGCACTTAAACATACATTGAAAAAATGCAAGGGATTACTGGAAAATACAGCCATACAATACACAGTGGAGACATCTCAACAATAAGACAACATGAAACTCTGACATAATGCACAAAATGATTCTTTGGTGCACAGATCCACACCCACACATACACATACAAACACAATCATGCAAGAACACGTCACAACAAAATTTCCATGAAAATTAACTTAGTGACCTGTTCACAAAACTTAGTCGCATAGTCATTTTTTGGTGCATGGATCAGCACCCACACATCAGCATACACAAAATATGTTGACAAAAATGTAAACCCACAAACAAAATGCTGACAAATTTTTTATCTGCATTAAACACACTGTTCATAATCAAATAGCAGCAACTGTTACTACATGTATAAAATACGGCTCAGTATCAGAAAGTGGGAAGTTTCTTTCAAGGGTGTGAAGGTGGCTACATACATGTATTGTGCTAAACAATGCGATAAAAACACACACAATAAAACAAATAACGGCCTGTGGGTAATTAAGCTGAATCATATACATGTAATTAAATGGCAAGACCCCAACTAGCAGTCAGAAATAAAGAATAAAAACAGAAAGAAAACATCAAAAGAATTTCGGAATGTAGTATAATTCAGCAGAGAATCTCATTTACTAAGAAGTACACTTGTTTATAGGAATGGTACAGGATTTTGATGATAAGTGCAGTTCATTTTGGTGCATTTTATTTTGAGGTTTAACTCAGAGACAGTAACTGTTGTAGTGCGTGGCCATTCCGTTTTATCCCTGGCTAATTGGCCAATGACCTCTATATATTGGTGCTATTCTTTGTATCACACAAACTTTCTGACTCTTTCCTCTTTCTGACCAGTTCATCTCTAGTTGGGTGGGAAACCTTGAAAAGCATTTCTGAAATTTCCAGTATCCCAGCTAAGATTTCAACCAGGGACCTCAGGATTGGTAGTCAAGAGCACTAGCCCCTCTGCCACCATTCCTCCCTGGAATATGGATCACATCTAAAAACTCTGTTGCCACAGCAGACACGCTACCCAGTATACCACGGACAGGTATGTTATATAGGTAACATCGCAGTTCAACTTAACATAATCATTACAATCTACATGTATATATAAAATATACAGAATAAAACCTGGATTCACACTTACAGGTTTGAGAGGGGGTCGGGAACGAATAAAGTCCAATATCACAGCATGCGCGTCGTCTTTCACATTTCTTGGAATGTCACCATTCACCTACAGAAATATCAAACATGCACACAAATTGTTAGAAATCATTCAATTCACATTTAATAATCCTAGGAATGAATATATTTCACTTAAAATCCACAAATCAGGAACTTTAAACAGCATCAGGCAGTAAGTATAACTCCACAGTTAGTATAACTCCACGTGGAAGCATGCAGACGGAAATTCTCAAACTGTATGTAAAGTGAAAACAATACATGCAGCTCTCAGAAAATGCATTAAACACACATGGTAAACAGAAAACCAATGATTCTACGAAGTTTTTTTTGAGGAGTGTATGAAAACTGCTGTATTTTATTCTTTATGTACTGTTGAACATACAACAGTTTTCTTTGAACACTAATACTGCTTAAAACAACCAAGCCACTGTGGCTATTTTCATATACGGTCAAACTTGTGTTAAAGGCAACCTGTAAACAAATACCACTATTATAAAACCTGTCTGTAAAACACCACCATTTTCTTCCCCATCAGATCATATTTGATGATATTTAACTTCTGAATGGAGACCTGAACCATGAACAAAGATAGTTTTTGCTGATCTCATGGGTTGTATTTACACACAGGTTTGAATGTACCTTCTAAATACATAAAAATGTAAATGACTTTATAGAACTCCAAGAAATTTTGACAGCAATAATGGAAAAGTGTTGTATTTGATCCTTTACAGATTCATGTTCTTTTCTTTGAGTACCAGAAATGTATAATACTGTAAAATCATTCATATTTGAGAGCAAATATATTTTTGGTGCAGAAGTCGGTAACTTTAATAATGGGGTCCTTAGTTAATAGATTTCAAATTTCATCAGGAAAATATACATATAGACAATTATCAGCAATTACTTGAGGGGATTTAATTTTGTGGTGGACCCTGAGATTGCATCCATAAATAAATGGATGTATCACCAACATGTAATAGAATGTTTAAAGCAATTCTTACAATATTCCAAATATTTGTGTTATTTTTTGTTTACAATGTCCCAAACACAATACAGCATGTTAACTAAAGGACGGTTAATATAACATGCCTCACACAAGCATGAAACAATGTGTTAACAAGACGCTATGATATAACGACATGCAGGGGGTGTTATTATAAATTGTTTAGAGGAACAGTTTACTCCCAACTGTCGGAAAAGTTATAGCAATTTTCTCAAATTTGACCCCTAAAACCCCTCGCCCAAAATACAAAAAAAAATTACTGTTAAATTGACCAGATTTTGTGTACAGAACGCTTCGACAATTTATTTGACCAATATTTTTGTTAAAGATTATCCATTGGAATATGCAAACATGCAATGATTTTACAATCAAAATAAAATCATTTCATTGACAGGGCAACTCAATTCTTGATTTGTATGTAAACATTGTGCCACCTGCATAATATGCATAAGAACATATCCCATGCAACTGTTAGTCTACTGTATTTTATTCCTACCATTATACTGTTGAGTTTAAATCTGCCGAGTCGTATATCTTCCAGTAATATCTCAAATGGTGTAAGTTCAAATTCTACAGGAGGCAGATGTACTTGCTCCACTTTTTTCAGCCGGACACCATGACGTAGCTCTCGCATCGTTTGTACCCATAGTCGTGCCTGAAATATACGAAACAATCCATGTAAAACATCATGCAGTCACAATCTCACTGATAGGAGAAACATGTACGGAGCAGCGTTTCATTTTCACATCAATATATTTTATTTCATTCATATAGTTCTTGGAACAGTTGCCTTAAGAGATCAATTACATTGTCAATACTTAATTCAACAATCAGCGTTTGATTACTGATAGTTTAAGGCATGTTATGTCATCTTCGGAGACAGAACACGGTAGTAATCCTGAAAGCCATATGAAAACAGAACAATTCACTGATGGAACTGAAAACAGACGTAATGCTTCGACGGAACTCAGATGTCATGTATCCTGAGTTCCAACAGTGTTACATCGGTTGTCAGTCCTGTCAGAGCCATATAAAAGCAGTACTATTCCCTGACAGAACTGAGAAGTGGTGTTCGTGATTACTACCATGCAGTGGCAACTATCATGTTCTCCACATGTGGAGTAGTTGAGCATTTTAGTACTGGTTGATTTAGTGTGGAAACATTTAACTGGCACTGATTAATATTCTGTGCTTTTCCTTTGTCCTATCAGGTTTGTTACTTTAGGAAGTAAAAACATTCTCACTGTACAATAACAAAAACACACAAAGAATATGAGTACTAGTTCTACAGTGTATAAACAAGTCAACTTATCGCAATAAGTAATACATGTTGAATTTGCATAGTATCCCAATAAGTCATACAGAGACTGGAAATCACAGATGCTTTTGCTCGCAATATGTCATACAAGTTGATTGTATAGTCTCCAAATAAGTCATACAGTGATTAGGATTTAATGATGTGAGGTCAATTGTGCCACCCACTAATCATTTCCAGAAAAACAAACTTAAAAAAAATGTTAAAATATAGAATGTTGCATCATTGTACATAGATCACATGACAATGTACCTGATCATCGTCCAATTCTCCTCGTATACATTCCAGAAAATATTCTAAAACCATCTTTTTTTTCAAAATAAATTTAACTGAAATGACGTAACAAATCCATCCAGTTTATCGTAACAAACATACATATAGTATGTGTTACATTGACAACCTATACAGGAGAAGAACATGAGTCAAACTGAATATTCCGACTCGGGTCACAATTATTTCCTGGAATGTTAATGATAACTTAATGCTGTAATTATATATGAGTATGTTTTCTGTGTATCATCCATATTATGTGGCATAAATAACCATACAGGGTTTATTACTATACAGGTCATAAATAGAGCACGCCTTTTGGCTAAAAAATATATTTTAGCATTTTGGCTTAAAAAACGTTTTTCTTTTTCATAACATAAATATTGAACCAACAACAACAACCAAAGTATAAGCATTTTGAAAATTTACCCAGTCTGCCCCGTACCATATAAACGGATCACCCAATATTAGTATAATTGCACCAGGGTCTGTGAGACTGGCAGGCTACAAACCTAGGTACAGAAGATGACATCCCTGTGTTAACTTACCCAGTCAGATCTCTCCAGGTCATCCACAGTCTGTTCACCGTCTGTAGTACTTGAAAGTTTCTGTAAAATAATACATGAATTAACAGAAATGCAAAAACTGAAGTTTGCAAAAATGTGTCATTAAAATTTCATCAAGACAATCTAATCTAGCCAGTTAATGGATATGTCAATTGTAGGTGCTTAAAGCAGGAGACTGTTTAATAAGGATCTATTTAATATAATAATGATTATAGTTGAGATATAATAACACTGGCCACTTCAAACAGGTCTAGGCTTATTTCAGGTGACAGACAATGTCAAAGACACACCCAGCTTAAAATCCCTATCGTCAGACCCCACGTTTGCTAAGTCCTGCTACACTGCTGATCAAATTGTAGTAGAATATGATACCATGGGTTCCGACAATGTAAATTCCCATGCAGACATTTGTATTAAATTAAATAATTTGCTATTATGACGATATGCTTTTTAAGACAAAATTTTGTCTGATTTTATAATTATAAGCAAAACTTTACCATATCGCTACCTACCTCTTGTCCTCGTGCGATATTGTCGAGAAACGTAAGCAGTTCCGTTGATTCCGTGGCCAGTGCTCGACATACTGCCTTGTAATGTTGTTGTGCATTCTGCTGGTTGGACAAACGCCACACACATTTCTGTAATAAACAAATCATACATGTTTAGTGCATATTGTTTTTCTTAGATTTATATTGGAGCCACCCCTCAAGTTGTAAGGCTCATTGATTGGTTAATATGGACGCGCCTCAAGTTGTAAGGCTCATTGATTGATTGATATGGAAATGTCTCAAGTTGTAAGGCTTATTGATTGGTTGATATGGACACCCCTACAGCTCTATTTTCAAATTCAGGAATAAATGTTTTTCATATAAATTAAAGTTACATATTTATATACTGAAGAACTTCTATGCCTCTAACTGCCTTTGGACCAGGAATAGTTCCAGCCATTTTCTGTTAGCGACATCTACTATTGTACTAGTACATTTTGACGGGACTGCAGAATCTGTTAAAGTTTTCTAGAATGTTTGAGCCAATATCGTTTGCGGCATCGAAATCTATTGTAGTGCAATTTTGTTTCTTTAAGTACTGAAATCAGTACAATATTAAAGTAACTGAAAACTCAAACTTGACCCATGAATATGTATGAACTTACAGTAAGAAGTTAAAAGTACTTATGAGCCCAGATAAGGTATATATATTTTATAAATCCTGGGTATCTTATGTACACAACAATATCACATATCTTAATTGCACCCATTCTGACACCAATTTCAATATTAAAATCTGTTTTCAAGTGCAGTAAAATATCTGAAGTATTTATTTATCGGTAAGACAAGTAGTTTGTAATACAGCATGATGTGTCGCAATAAACAAGTGTGAATTCATGTTTAAACACGGAACATTGTCCTATAAACAAGCATATGATATATTAACGTTTAAACATTGAATATTGTGCGTCAAGGCAGATTATAGTTTTAAGGACATGTCCCAGATGTACTTTCTGAGCTTCTTATCAGGAAAAAATGCTATCTCTGTTTGTAAATTGTTCAATATATCTTTAAATACATTCCAATAAACTAACCCTTGTTCAGGTTGTGACAGGTAAGGGAGGTAACTCTGTTAAAATGAATCAGAATCTGATACCGGTTAAATTTTTACAGCGAGTTCTGAGGGCAATTTAGTTATAATGGCCTGCATTTCGTCAAAGGAAGCATTAAATTTTGTACAGTGAGTGTACCAAAATATCTTAGACTTTAATTAATAATACAGTTTAAACAAATTGCTCCCAAATTAATTCCCACCCTAGCCCTCAGTTACAATAGCGCTAGATTTCTAGGCGAGACATGCAGTAATACAGTAACAGCTTATTTATAAAGCAATGATCAATATTTACTTTAGAAAGAGTATACAGTATCAAAAGTTCAAAATTCTTTTTAAATGATGCACAAATCGAGATCTGAACACAAATATTATCAATCTCATTTATTTATATTGACAGTCGTGCATTTTATAAAATCTAAGATTTGTGTCTGTAAAATATTCCAGTGACAATATGGTCGTAACCTGCATGATTATCAAAAATAATATACAGCATTTTCATGTTACTAGTAAATAGTTCATAAAATTATGTAACTTTTACAAAAGAATGTTAACGATTAAATTTGAAATGTTTTCACGTAGTATGTCAATATTTACATTCACATTTTCACACAAGAATTTGTTGAAGATAAATCAGTATGCAAATATCATGGAGAAATATGTAATTCAAAATGTGACACATTCAAATATTAGAGTTGACAAAATGTGCCCAACTGCATGCCTAACACCAGTAATGGGTCAAATTCAATTTGGTTCAGTTGAAAATTTGAATATGATGCAAAAACATGAATGAAGTCATCTTGAATGTCTTCCATCATTTATGTCCCACACTCACTCAGCAAGCCATCTAGTAAAGTGTTTATGTATTATATTATCAGTGCCAATCTGGTTTAGCAGGACAGAAAGTTTGGCACTAAAACACATCCTTTATAGGAGCACGCTGTGGGGAGGGTAGCAGCAACCTACAGAAGAAGCGGTGCAATTTATCACCACAGATAAACTGAAGATATTACCAGCTGCAGAAGATGGAATGTTCAACAACTACCTGGATATAATGTAGCCTAATAAGATCACTAACATACTTCAATAAACCCATTGCCTAACCAAAACGCTACCAAATAGCGCTATCAGGCACTTTACTATGTCTAAGCAGCGACACTCTAGCAGCGAGCAGTGCTCACCAATAGCGTACTGTTTCTCAGCGCATTGCTAGGAGAGTGCTTAAAGCACTTTCTTGAGCAACGGAAGTTTGTCGCGTTAGTATAGGGCAGTTGTCTGCTATCCACATTAGCACTGGCCTGTAGCATATAAATTAATTGCTTCGTTTCCTAGCATAGCAATCCGTTTCCTAGCATATGCTATGGAGCAACTAAGACTGTAGCCCTTAAGTTAGGCAACGGGCTCTTTTATAATTCCATGATCTCATCCAGATATCAATCATGACTGTTTCAAATCTCTATACACACATTTATCATATATCAAAATGTTTTACTTGATACATGTCAAACCAAGACATCCAATGACATGACATCCAATGACATGATTAAAATGACTTTGCACATTTTGTTTTGATCTTGTTCCATTTTATAGATAAGAAGTTCCACATTCCAGACCTCTACAACATCACCAAGTTCGTAAACAACATAATATCCTCTCTAGTCATACAACATCAACTTAATAATGATCGATCAACACTGACAAGCAAAGTTTTTTCAATAATGAACCAAAAGATAGGACAGACATTATGCCTAAATAGCTACGTTCAGTATGACAATATGATGGCTTCCTCTGGACTCAGTTTCTTGAAAAATCTTAATCTGGCGCCAATCTCTCAAATATTTTTGATCATCAGTATTTATGTTAATTTTCATGGGATGCTGAACTCAAAATAGGCACCAAGAAAAAGAAACACATAATGTGCCAAGTTTATTACAATACAATTTAAAGATCTTGGACTCTTCCTGAAGCATCTCAACCTGAGCTTGATCTCATTTGAAATGTGGTCATGTATCTTTGCATTAGTTTCTATGGGAGGCCAGGCCTCAAAAATCACAAAACAAAAAACAACATTCTTAATTTATTACAGTAACATTTCAAGAACTTGAATTTCAGGTTGATCTTAAATTCAGACTCTGATTTGTGTAAAATCTCAATTTGATTTTTACTTGAGATCCTTCGGGAGAATGGGGCTTGAAGAAAATCTGAGTCCAAAATATTATTGCAATTTTCCGGTATGAGTGTCAGGATTGTATGAATGGGCGGTCTACATATGACTGATTTACTATAAGTCTTGTCAGTTAGTCAGTCTTAAATATTAAACCAAAATTTGGATATAAAATGGTTTTGTGTTCAAACCTCCGAATGTTGCTAGCATGAGTAATTTTGATACCATTATCGGATGATTTAACTACCAAAATATTCATACAAATGCATTTTTTATGCAAATATAGTAAATTAACGAAGTTATAAAAATGAATTAATGACCTTTACAAAAATCCCTAGTTTAAAGTTCACATAATTGAGAAAAAAATTCCTTTATTGACAAATTATATAAATATCAAATCAATCGCCAGCACATCTATCAAAATTGTATAATAACTAAAAATTTATATAAACAAATTATTATGACTTTTTCTAAAGATACGCAAAAACATTTTAACCATGTCAAGGACGTGATTTTTGAAAGAAATCTGTCTACGTACCCAGTAATTCAGAATAAAATGTGAAATATCACATAGTAGCTATATAATAAACTGTTATGTTAACTGGCGTTCAAAATGTAAATTGGATATAATTGATAAGATCTCAGGGTATATATCAGCTAGACTGTACATTGTACATAATGGAGAGAAATGACCGAATACTTGTAAGATCAATGCTCGAAAACAATGATAAAATTGGGTTGAACAAATCTAATGGCCACATGTTTAATAGTATACACCTAGCTATGTTGTGGGAATCAAACACATACTGTGCGGCGCCATCACCTAGCAATGCGAAGTTACAGAAAACATTTAATGACCACTCGGTCATCAAAACCACCCGCAAAAGCAGAAGTACAAGTCAATATTTCCATATTCAATATGGCGTTATCTTAATACCAAACTAGAGGGCCCTAATAGCACCAGGTTGCTCACCTGTGATATATATATATAGTTATAAGTACAGGTCCTTATGGTTACCACGCAAGTATTTGCTTTGAATTTCATTTTTGCGCATAAAGTGCTTTTTTCACTTTTGTAGGTACTTAAAAAGAGTGCTGGACTCTCGACTTTGTCGTACTTGATAGTACCATTACTCATCTATGAGTAAAATTCAAAGAGTAACAGGGCAGATGTACAGGTAAATGATTCTGTCATGACAATAGCTTGACTTTTTTTCTTTCGAAAAGTCTTAAAGCTAAGTACCGGTCTCCCGAGATACGGCATTACCCAAGCAACTTGAGGTGTAAATAGACGACCCAATGCATCAACACAATGTAGTGATATAACAGCTAACTAGCAATTAAACAGGTGATTTCAGAAGGATGTAACTGTCACAATAGCAACCCTTCTTATTCTCAAGATGGGGATAAAAAGTTCATTAATATATTTCAGAATTTTTTATCAACATTGTAACTACATATAAAGCCAACAACTGTCATAGCATGAAATAACTTGTTAAAACATTCCGACAAAAAATCCTCAGATGATGATGCTTATTTATGATTTCATTCATTTCTGATGTCATTTGAAACATGTAATGAAACATGTACTGTAAGTGTAAATACAGTAATAATTGTTATGATGTAGGAGCTGTCCCAGCCAAGGTTACTTGTCATTCAAGAATTACTGTAATCCAATTTACTTTTGCAAATACTAACTTTCGTGTTTTGCTGATCGTCGGCATATTCGCGACTACAAACGTGAAACTGCATTTTGTCCATATTAATGTTTTTAGCACTTTCGGAGCAACTTAATTTCTTGATATTCTACCACTCACAAACTCTGCAACCCTTAATCGTGTGAAATAATTTCTTGGTTTACAGTTTACCACAAGCTGATCATTCTATTTCAGCAATTTATGTGCAAGAAAGTGATGCTGAATTCTGCCTGGACAGGACTTTAGGGCTGCCAGAAGATTTACACGAGAATTGTCAGTGTCTATTGGTAATTACCAGTGGACAAGTGGATTTATCTAGCCCAGGTTTATGATACACTCAAGCAATAATAGCCAAACCTGTGTATATTATCTAACAATGTATCACTATTGACCAGAACTTTCCTAGCCGAACATTTGGCACAGAATCCGTAAAAACTCACAGACAAAGTATCACCAACAACAATAACATGACCATATTTGGAATGATAGTGGAATAAATGTTGGTATTATGACTGTAAGACATTTATCTCTTCATCATTTTCTGCGTTAATGAGCCAAATATGTTCCCTTGATCATTTCCATCAATATTGATCAATCTATGCAATACTGACGTAAATATCTCCAAGTCGGAAACCAAGTTACGATAGTATTACACTCGCCTCTAAAACAATTTAAGCCTACTGAGAATCATGCACAAAACATTTACCAAACAGAGAAAAAATCTATAGATCAACAAGACCATTATCATTTCATTCAATTAAGAGAATATTTCTCCAAGAATCATTTGCCAGTCAGGCATAGACAATTACCATATTTAGACAAAGCCAAAAAACAGCATGTCTAAATCAGCTCACAACATGCAACATTCATCCCCATAAATAGATAGCACAAGTATTGGCACTCCAGAACAATCAATATTCTTAATACAGGAGTTATTTCTTTCTTAGTAGGAGGCTATCTTAATATTTCATAAATAAACCTAAGACATTGAGAAATGTTCTGTTGCCCTTTAAAACACAACATGATCCAACTGAGACTGCGACTAAGACACTCTCGCTCCTACATGATAAAATTTTGTAAATTATGATCGAAGCCAACAGATGACGTTACATTTGATCACATTTGTAGACAGATCTATAACATCTATTACTTACTTAATTACGTATTAACAGTATTAGGGGAAAACTGAGGTATTTTGGTATTCAAAGACCTTACTTGGGCACCAGCAGTCTCTGACAAGTAAATAGTTCTGAGCTTTAGATCATGGATAGGCAATGCCACTGCAATCAGCACATTAAAGAGCTTATAATAATGCATTTGTCCAATTTTGTATTGAGCGCTGTCCATTAGTTTACTCACGAAACTGAGACATTTTGTTGTCCAAGGACCTTACTTCCACACCAACAGTGTCTGACCAGAGGTATTAATGCATTTGTCCAAAGTATTGACCGGTGTCCAAATTAACCCTAATGGGACCGGTCCCTAACACATCTATTCTTATATAATGATTTTTAATGTTTCTGCCTGCATTATGAATTGAGGTAGGGCAGAATTGTGTAAAAACTCTGTAAAACAAGTAAAATAAGAATTTAAAACAGCCATTCAAATGATCATCAAATGGCGAATGATTATAACTTCTGGTAGAATCGTTACTATATTAATTCACTAGTAGGTATGAACCCATCAAAGTTTTGTCGAACAAATATTTCCCAATTTACAGTACCTGGGTATATAAACCTGACTATATCACTGCATGCAGTATAGTACAAAGATATTAACCTGTACCTCAACCTTTGACTAATAGCATGATTAAACAGCTGATATCTTGCTTATATTTATAACCCCTGTTGTAGGTTTTCATAAGTAGGGAGTATTAAGAACATGTTCAAAGTGTACTACAAACACAACTCTAAAGAACCGATAGTGTACGATTAATTGCTCGCGGACATTTATATCTTCAATGCAAGAATCTTGTAATATATTCGACATGCATAGCGGTAAGGATCATGTCAGTATCTCCTAACGATCATATACAGATAGAACAGCCCACAGTCATGCAGAGTAATAACTTTCAGCATGCTCAATTAAACACCAAACATTCAAATTATTTGCAATAAACTTCGCGGATTATAAAAGAAAATACCCCAACATAATTTTACCATATTTAATTACAATTTTCTACCAAGTATAACTTATAACAAGATAACACCATGCTAGCACACAATGCAGATCAAAGACTTTGTCGTGACATTAACATTTAATTTACAACTCAAATGGTACAAAATAAATTTCTAATATTGAAAGCATAAATATCTTTAATTTCTCTGTTATTGGAGTATCTGAATATTTATACTGATATATAGAAATAATAAACCTAAGTTTAAGGTAGATGACCATGGCTAGATGAGGACATCTATTGATCTTTAAGTGCCATTAAGGTGGGATGACCTGATGGACCAGGACACAGATGTTGATCAAAGTAACATATATATGTTAACATCAGATTGTATCAAACATAAATATTTCAACAATATAACAATACATTAACCAATACATGATAATTACAGATAGTACATAATGAAAATATTTGGACAGGTTGTAAGTGGTATGGTGAGGGAAACATATGCCAACAAACCTAAAATACCCGATTTGTTGTACTCTGTTTTAATTGATTGCAATCTGATCATTTTTTTCGAGGGAGTTGAATTTTGTTGTTGAACATGACCATTTGTCGATTTATCAAACATCCAAATACATAACATGGTTTTACCCTCCAATGTTTTCTGATCCTCGAAATTACAACACCATGAAAAGAATACCCAGGAAAATATGTGATTTTACAGTAAACAAGAAAAATTAACATACAATATCCCCAGAGTATGTATCAGAAGAAACAACTGAATCTAACTATGGCTGTGTATAATAATACTTGGATCAGTGAACTCCTCATAGACATGGTCAAACTAAGAGTCCAATATTGAAAGTCTGTCTGTCCAATAGTGCAATATATTGTCCTGAAACCTGTCAGTCTATCAGAGCAATATATTGAAAGCGCACAGTGTCAACAATATGCCGCAAACGAAACTTTATAAACATGCATCAGCAGACATCTTACAAAATGCATGAGAACAGAACAGTAGTACTTGCATACAGTATTTATCTTGTGTAGAAATAGCACAGAGAATTTGACACAATCCTGACCTTTATGCATGAATATATCAAAGAGTTCTTGCGATGAATATGTAAATTTCCGCGAGCAAATCGTGCAAAATCGATCCTTTAGATTTGTGTTGTTAATTACACATCGAGCGTCTTCGTGATACTCCCCGCTTAATGAAAACACACAACCGGTATTATAAATATAGACAATAAATCGGCTGTGAAATTAATAGAAGTTTCATAGTGTTGTCAAATTCTCTGGACTATACATTTCCAAAATTTTTTAGGTCAGAAAAAATCTCAACAACCCAAATACAGCAAATATTCAAAATCCCATTAACAAATTGCACTTCAATCAACTATGACTCCTTTCTCAGTATCATTGAAGCATCAAGCTATAAAAGCTCTCACATGACATTAAAATAACATTAAAATGACCATGATACTGTAACCAATAAATTATTTCGCGCGATTTAGTTTCGCAAAGTTTGCAAATGGTAGAATTTTGCAAAGTTAAGCCACCGCGAAAGTGCAAAAACATTAATATGGACATTGCAGGTAACTTAAAAACGTGAAAATTTGTAGTCGCGAATATGGCGACCATCAATGAAACGTGAAAGTTAGTATTTGCGAAAGTAAATTGGTTTGCAGTATTCATGCAGAATTATTCTCACGGTGAGGGAGGGTGAGATATTTTTTACATCATTATACATTCACAATAGCACATTAAACTTGTCATTGAACCATTAAATATCAACATGAAATCCTGTTACCTTGCATGGATTAAGTGACGCCAGACACACCAGTCCATCACTGCATTATAATCATAGGCTCTCATATTTCAAGGCCATAAAATTACATCTAGGCTACTGTACAAATAGGAACTAAACCTTTCTCATATTTCAAGGCTATAAAATTACATCTAGGCTACTGAACAAATAGGAACTAAACCTTTCTCATGTTTCAAGGCCATAAAATTACATCTAGGCTACTGAACAAATAGGAACTAAACCTTTCTCATATTTCAAGGCCATAAAATTACATCTAGGCTACTGAACAAATAGGAACTAAACCTTTCTCATATTTCAAGGCCATAAAATTACATCTAGGCTACTGAACAAATAGGAACTAAACCTTTCTCATGTTTCAAGGCCATAAAATTACATCTAGGCTACTGTACAAATAGGACCTAAACCTTTCTCATGTTTCAGCGTTACCCGAACAACTTTAACAACTGTGGATTCATAGGTAGGGATTTCTTTCATAAAAGACAGACATAGAGGGGAGACATTGTCCAATCATGGCATTCACATGGAGATGACAGTCATGAAGCATCAAGATCACAGCTAAAACATTTCCCTCGAAGCCGGAAGTAATAGGCAGGAATACAGCTGAATGGCCACGCACTACATCTGCCTCAGTCAAACGCAACCCCCCCCCACCAAAAAAAACCAGCTTAAATATCTGGAGGTTACAGCTAAAGTGTATGTAGATCAAACATTAAAAGACTAGGTTTAATTAAAGCCTGAAAGCTTGCAATATCACAGTTTAAGAACTGAAAGCAATCCATGCAATCACAGCTTACAAGACTTGAGATTTAAATGGGAAAAAGACATGAGGTCACAGCTGAAAAGACTTGAGATTTTAATGCGAAAAAGACATGAGGTCACAGCTTTAAAGACTTCAGATAATTGCAAAAAAAACTTGAAACCAAAGCTTATATTTTTTAGCATTGAGATCATAAAGCAATCCTTGAGATCACCGATTAAAATATTTAGGGCTAAAAGCCTTGAGAATATAATTATGTAAGTAAATGCTATACAGAACTAGATTGGAGACCACATCAATAGGTTTGTAGAATGTCAACACGTATAAAATATAATTTAAATTGGGTATTTACATGCAAGTGTCGTACAGTTGTCGATTTATCACCATTTTCATCATTGGTTAGTATACTGTGCAAGTTTGCAATAATGATCAAAACATCAATAGAAATGAGGAAATTAAGGGTCAGCAGGGTGAAATACAAACCCTTAATTCAACTGCTCAATTTCAGAAGAATACTAATCATAGATATTAAAATTGATTTTTATACCTTTGTACGAGATAAATCAAACAGCAAATACCAATAAAACTGCTGATAAAAACAAACATTTTTATACTGAATTAGAATTTATCAATCAGGTACTGTAGTATCAACTTCTATTCAGCACAGAGACAGCCATTCATACTCTTATATTGACATGCTAACTTCAATCCAAACAAACACTGACGAAAAATGATCCGACATTTTAGAAACTTGAGAATTTCAGTTATTTCAATCATAATGAATATAGCTGTATACCTCATAAATTCCTTCTTAGTTCTCTGCAGATATTAAAGCTGGTGTTTTATTACATTTATTGTGTGAACAGTAAAATTAATGATCGCAAGTTGAAATTTCAATGCAACCATAATCTTATAGTATATTCAACGAAGCATTGCATCATCTAAATAGTCACATATCATATATTGCACATAAAATTTCATATGTTTTATAATCAATTTTTCTTAAAATAATTTTATGTTGTATGTCAGATCTACTACATAATAACATAAGAGCGACTTGGAGCAACAAATCGGATGCAAATTCACATTTTTAGAACAGCTAGACCTCCCGAATGTTACAAAAATATTTTAATTGTCTTAATTACATCCAAACAAACAAGTTGAGTCTACAGAAAGCTCATGACACCTGATGATACACAGATATAATAATAAATCAGAATGATAATGACATTGTAAAATATTGATATTCACACTTTCCATTAATCTATGTGAAACTGTTCAGACTGATTCAGAATTTGCCAGAGACGTGCACATCTTTCAGACAGACAGGCCCCAATCTCCAGAACTATCTCAAGTAGAAATCGCAGCTCAGAGTCTGAATGTTAGATACATCAGAAGTTTGTGATCTTGACTTTTATTGAGAGAAACTCAGAACAATGTGTCTGTTTTGTGATGCCAATTTTGGAGTCCATCCTCCCAAGGAAATTACTTCAAAGATAAATGACAATATGTAAGATGAGATTTAGCTCAAATTGAGATCCTTTGTGAGATCTGGACCAGGTTGAAATAATGCAGTATTTACTGAACATTGTCACCATGGTGCACACACAGATTATAACCAGCAAGAAGTGGAGGAGAAATATTGTCTAAAGAATCAGGAACTGTGATCAAGTCTCTCTTGTCACAGTAACCTCAACCTAAAAAGGGGTCAACACAACAAATTTAAAATAACCAGTGTATCAAGGAAAAAATGCATAATTGAGTATAAAATACTCTTATATGGACTACCACAAATAAAACATTGTGCAGTAACACAGAAAATGTGATGATTCGTGCATTTTTTTATGTAAAAAGATGAATATACTATAATTATAACCACCAGAAAATTAATTTGTGAATATAATATTGGTACAAAGAGAGATTTGTTTAGGAAACTGAAATATGATATGTCATTACCATATTATATATATCATCACTGATAACACATCAAAACTATCATACCAACTCTACAACAATGTCATAAGCTTGAAGTACGGTGGAACATGGTGTTTATGTCCGCATGTCGTCTCCATAAGTTACAAGCAATTCGGCCCAGGTGTAAAAAAGTTATGGAGCAGACGACAAACTGTGAGGCTCAAACCTTTAACATTGAACCTTCACCCAGCATGGTCGGTTAATGGGTTCTGCTTGACGATTGTCGCCTTCATTAATAAAGTTACGAATATCACATTATTCGGCGCAGGCGTGGAAAAGTAATGGAGATGACACAATTTTGTTACAAAGAGCAGGACAGACAGAATTAAGAACCAAGCCTTCTTAATTCAAAGTGACACTACAGCTAGCTATGTTCTGACTGTTAGTCACTAACTTAGTGTATTATAAATCTTGTCACAATATCATGAGTTATTACAAACACGCACAAATACAAACAGGAAAAACACTAAATTTTAATATTTTTACAAAATCTGCATAAATTCATAATTTTAACAAGAGGAATACAAGCCAATGCTGCCTACTATAATTTTCAAGTCTACCTACAATGTGTCATAAACTGAGCATGATTAACTATGCACTGTCACTGTAATGCATGCATTTCATACATCAAACTTACAAGTTTTTCACCTGACGGAAAATAAAACCCATTAAATTCTCACATTGCTTTATATCAACATTTTTTTCACCATATTTATCTGCATAAACATGCGGAATACATAATATACAGGGATATTTAAATTCCATTTAGATATTATACTGAATTAATTTACATTATATTTCATAACGGATCTGAAAAATACTGACAACGACATGATTAAAATTTCTTTTACACTATGATTTAATTGCGGATGCAATATAAAACTGAGGTAAACAATAAAATGTGCACTAGTGCAGTTATTTAAATGCTGACACTTTTTATATTTTCATCCAGGATAATTTTACTTGGATGTAAGAGAAATCACAAATCTCCTGGGAGTCTAAGAGCAGAGACTGACCAAACTTAGTCTATCCTTCACTAAGTTAGGTACTTAAAGCAAACAGGGAAAGCCTATAATCAAAATTTAACCAGGTGGTCAGACCAACTAACTGGTAATGTAAGAATAATTAGATCCTCTGGGCTAATGTGCAATGTCTGTACTGAGCTCCTGCAGGCTGCTCCCGAGTTTGATATCCCTAGGAGATCATAGACAACTCAGGAGCTTAATGAAGCATTTACAGGAGTTCATGAGTCTCATACAAGTGAAGAAAATCAGAAAGATGTTCATACAGTATTACAATGTCCATACGGATGCTGTACGAGTTTCATGCAGATCGAGCAAGCATTTTATACACTGATCACTTTAGTGACTTTCGTGCTCTGCTGTTTCCGTTGAATGCTGCCTACAAGTACCATTAGGAACTGATTTAAATCACTGATAATTATGGTTATATGAGTTTTACTTACATCTTTGATGTTCTGGAATAAGGATCCTGGTTGACTCCCCTCAGTATCGGGGTCTGAATCCCGTTCTATATCAATCCCCTCATCATCGTCTGTAGGTTGATCTGTTAGTGATTCTATCAATGTCTCTAACTCTGAACTTAGATGTGGTTCCTCTGATTCACTTAAACCATAATCTAATGCTTTATACACCGCAGTTCCTAACGCTTGTGTTACCTGAAATATATCATGGAATTGTTTATAAAATTGTAAAAGACATTACAACAGAGCCTGAGGTGAGTCCAGAAGTAATCACCTGATTAGATCAACCACCTGTAATAATAGCATCTGAGTAGTACTATAAAATCCCAAATGACCAAAAATCAATCTCATTAAAATCAGCCCCTTACACCCTTTGCTATTCGGAGATTATTGTACTTTAGTCAGAGATTGAACAAAATTATAATATTAAAATCATTTCTATTAAGTTGAGATACCTGGTTCAATTCTCGGCTGGGCACTTGGTTATTCCAAAATGCTTACCAGTGTTTCCCACCCAACTTAGAGATAAAGTGATTCAGGTAACCCAGAAGGAGTCTTGCGTGTTTCTGTGCAGTCCATTAAAACAGCAAGGAGTTTATTTATTTGGAAAGAGCTAGGGAACTGCACTCGGGTTCCTTGTCTCCTACAACTGTCTCTTGACCCTCAAAGTTGGAAGTTATTGGCCAATCTGGCAGGGAAAAATTGAATGACCACACACTTAATACAACTGTCTCTACAGAACACAATCAAACAACATCTTTATATTAACCATCTACATACTCATTTGATAACATCCCTTGATTGGCTGTTTAAGACAGGTTGGACTATATCGCAATTAAAACAGATGAATCACAGTATCAGTTGTACAAAATATACAGTCAACAAGTGTTACACAATTTGTTATCTGTGTGAAACAGCTGTCAATATGTTACACAAACATACTGTTTTATTGTCCCCCAGCATTCAATGTATATAGCAACATCTAGCTATCAGCAGGAATATAACACCAACAAAACAACAGTTTCAAGTATTGTTCAATAATGGGAGATTCTGACTAACACTGTATTTTAGATATACAACTGCGCATTTTAATCAACATGCATCCATTGGATTCCAACAGCAAACATTAGTAGTTCAACTGTTGGTGAAACCTTATGTCTAGATTGAATTAGGTCACACAGACAGACTACCCAATCCTGAAACTTTGCTAACCATTCCTGGAATGCCCATTCTATACGCTGAGTAGAACCTGGTAAATAACTTTGCAGCCACATTTGTTGCTTTGAGTTGATGTTTTCTTTTACTGGTATAATTTTGTCCCAGACTGAATGAAATTTATTAAGTCGAACAATTTATTGTGCTCTATATAACTGGGACAACTCTTTTAGACCATTATATGATTGTATTGCAAAACATATACAATGGCATACAAAGAAGATTATTGAGATACAATAGAACAAAATTATAACAAAAATGTTTTCATTTTACTACTTAATGCAATATTGTGTACGTCAACCTCGTTTGGATGCATAAACTACAGAATTGGGGTCTGGTAACGCCGCAGTTATGTCAGTAAGGCACCCACAACACAGCACCATGTTTATTACAGTTTGACACAAGTTTTATTGCTACAATTTTATACTTTGTACAATAATTTCACAATTTATCAACCATTAAAGATATAACAGTCTAATTATGGTAGATTTTGAGACAGTTATAAAGTTGTACAAAAACAATCTGTCAAAAATATCAAGCAAATTGTGACCGAATTACACAGAAACCTTTTTTCATATATTTTTTCTCTTGTTTTTTTAGGCCCTTGTCATACACCATACTTATAACAAAGTAAAAACACTCAGCAAAAAATGCAGCAAAATGAGCGTGTTCATTTATTATTAAAATGTCAAGTGTAAGTTTTTTCTTCACGGCAAAGATAAATACATGTATCTTTAAAAAATTTGGATTCATTAAGATATATAAGGACTTTAAATTAAAGCGCGCCTCCAGACTAAATCAATGAAGAGAATGCTGAGAGTAAGTTATGGTTATTGGACAAAATGCTAAGTGACTAGGACAGAGTTATGGCTCTTGGGCATAATGCATAACAATAGTTTGGACAGAGTTATGGATTGAGCACCAATTTGCCATGCATATGACAGGTTTTAAAGCCATCCTCTCATGGCAGGAGCCAGGTAGCCAAACATGATTGTTCAATCTCAAGGACTTAATCATATGCATTTCTGAGTCCAAGGCACAAAAAGCAAGCAATTGTTATTTCTGAGATGTCAATGAACGTCATGTTCTATATAATATAACAGACATGATGATGTTTTCCTGGAACAATAGTACATGTACATGACAGAAGGACGTAACATCAGTATACAAACAGATATCTTCACATTCACATACCTGGTACACTACAATTAACAATGTTGCTGGCTGAATTTATCATACCTCCGCTGATGATAACACTAGCCTTTCTTTACAACAAGAGGGCCCAAAGGGCCCTAGGTCGCTCACCTGTTATAGCAGTACATGCAAGACCTGTGATTTGACCTAGTGACCTAGTTCTTGGCCCCATATGACGCAATATCAAACTTGACCTAGATTTTGTAGAGATGATCACTCTGACCAAGTTTCATAAGGATTAGGCTAAAATTGTGACCTCTAGTGACTATACAAGGTTTTTCTATGATTTGACCTTGTGACCTAGTTTTTGACCCCGGATGACCCAATATCTAACTTGACCTAGATTTTGTTGTGATGATCATTGTGACCAAGTTTCATAAAGATTAGGTCAAAATTGTGACCTCTAGTGTCTACACAAGGTTTTTCTATGATTTGACCTTGTGACCTAGTTTTTGACCCCGGATGACCCAATATCGAACTTGACCTAGATTTTGTTGACACGATCATTGTGACCAAGTTTCATAAAGATTAAGTCAAAATTGTGACCTCTAGTGTCTACACAAGGTTTTTTTATGATTTGACCTTGTGACCTAGTTTTTGACCCCGGATGACCCAATATCGAACTCGACCTAGATTTTGATGTGATAATTATTGTGACCAAGTTTCATAAAGATTAGGTCAAAATTGTGACCTCTAGCAGGGTTCTACAAATCCTATAGTCCGACGTCCGGGACAACTCTAAATCGACTTCGGACAACTGATAGTGAGCAAAAATTTAGTCCCGGACAAGTCTAATTTAAATTGACAGCAATATCGGACAACTGACCAAAAGTTCGTATAATCAATACCTACTTCCGAGATTTGACTGTATACCGAAATTCATGACCCCAAGCGTATATTAGCCTTCCGGACATCGAAATAAACAATATACTCGAGTCAGTTAATCCGTGTCAATTAGCAGTAATCAAGCGTCACGGGAGGTCCACGCTCTGGTAAACAAACTACATCTACATTCTATCGGCTAAGCTCCGCCTCTCTAATTTGATTGGATCAAATATGCAACCGCGCACGTGAACGATATTGACGAGTAATTAATTAAAATATGTCACAAATCATGTGAACAGACACGGGATTAGTGAGGACAGAACGAGGATCGAAACGCATCAAATACCTGTAATACACGTAGATCTATAATCCGTATATAATAATTCCACTATGAAAACATCACAGCAATCAAACAAACTTTATTTAATTTGCAAGTTCGTATAGCAGACAATCCATATTTAGCACGCGAAAATCTCACTCAAAGTTGCTGATGTAACCGACGCACAGTTCTAAGATCTCCCGACTTCAAAGGCGGGACGCGGTGACTTGTGACTAGCGCGGCGTCTTTGATGAGCCGGATGCAAATTTTATTCGGCGTAAAGGATTCGATATATGCGGGTATTAAATTTGACCGATCGATACAATATGGTTTATGCACCGTTGCAGAGAATAACTTGCTTATCTTTCATAATTGTCAAACTCGCGGACATTGAATCGCCGAACATTCGAAATTGTCCGTGTCATTGCACTGTATCGATGTTGACAAGACCGGCGTGGCAAATTCCTTTGAAATTCATCACATTTTATGGTATTCAAACTATCTGTAAGAGTTTCGACGCACAAATCATAAATGGTCAGAAAAACGACGACAAAAGAGACGTACGAGTTGCACATTTTCGGATACATGCACATTTTCGGATAAGTTCCGTTTTGGGTTAATTATTATTCATATATTATTGACTACTTGCAAGAAATTAAGAATGTTAGCATGTCACATAACCTTAAATTGCACTTTTCATCTTGCTGTTTACCATGTCATCTGCTATATAATAATATAATGCAACATGTTGAAGAATCATTTCTAAAGTATTTGATTGCATCAAACTACAACATTGTTTTCCTTTCATTGTCATCTGAAAGTTCTTTTCTTGACTTATTATACTGCTTGAGTGTTGTACTATATTGCAAATAATAATGTTGATGGACAGATGGGTGTTTATTCAAACAGTATATCTAAGTCAAACAGAATGTGTGAAGTACAATATGAGCACTGTTCAGTGGACACTTGCAGCATCAGAATAAAATGTTCTACCGTCAACATATTATAATAGGAAATACTACATTGACATGAGCGTGGGGCTTCCTGAAATGAAGAGGTTATCCTCGTCTTGACTTATAGGACTACCCAAGATAAAACCCTAGAGTAATGGAAGTACGTTGAAAGTAATTCATGGGAGTACTATTAACTTGACAGACATTTGTTTGTTTTAATTGGGACAACTGAACTTATAATTCGGACAACTCTATTTTGCCATGGTCAGTAGTCCTGGACAACTCTATTTTGAAAACATTTGTAGAGCCCTGTCTAGTGACTACACAAGGTTTTTCTATGATTTGACCTTGTGACCTAGTTTTTGACCCTTAATGACCCAATATCGAACTTGACCTAGATTTTGTTGAGATGATCATTGTGACCAAGTTTCATAAAGATTAAGTCAAAATTGTGACCTCTAGTGTCTACACAAGCAAATTGTTGACAGACGGACGGACGGACGGACTGACGACGGACGACGGACGAAGAGTGATCACAAAAGCTCACTCTGTCACTTTGTGACAGGTGAGCTAAAAAAAAGATAATTAAATGCATTTTTTATTCCATTTTTGTTCAATCTGGTGCATCCTAACTTTTAATGCATGTATTCTATCAATCTACATTGATAACAAGCAGTCAGTTGTCCGTGCAGTGTTTATATTGTCTATGTTTATTTATTGATGTGTCTGGAGTTATCTCTGGTGAGCTTAGTATGGGGGTTATTGTTACAAAAACATATTTCTCCCACAAAGGACCTGCATTATATTATAACTATGACAAAATTCCTGACAATATGCACAGCTCACCAATCTGACCAATGAATATGTCATATGTGACATCCATTCATCCAGACAGAAATCAAGACATTCATGTCCATCACAAAATCAATACATGTAGTCAATGCATACCAAATGCATCACATGAATATTTCAAAATTTAGCAGCAGATTAAATGATAGTTGAATTTTTGCCCAACGTTTTCTTAACCATTTTCGTTCAGTTAACAAAAGATGGACATGAATATTGAATTCTTGACCATTATAATTATCAATCTTTGAGTAGTACATAAATATACCTCATATCAAGGTTTCAATCACAAACCATAGTCTAGTTACAGTAGAAACAACAGTTGTACTTTTATTGTTAATTTGAAATTTGCATGACAAATGTATACATTTAAACATTATTTAATACAGCACGAGTCAATTTGTCTATATAATAGTCTGGTGTAAATAAAACATACTCAGCTATCAATTAAAATGTCATTATCATCTAATCAATTTAAATTAATTGCAGCAAAGCAAAAAAGATTATCATGCATTGTTTCCAGCAACAAAAAGCTGATATAAACTGTAAGTTACGACTACCACAAATGGTAAATTAATTAATCGCTGAATAAATCTTAATTACCGGTAGTTGCTTTCAATACAATAATTTCAAATACATTTCCGTCATCAAAGATTGATTAAAAGGTTTGCTTATTTTTTGTATCAACCCTCTTTAAAGGACCCTCTATTTTGGTTTAATTTCTCAGTAATCCTAGGAAGTTCAGTTTTGTCCCTTTGGCTTCAAATCGGCAGATTTTCAACTAATATCTCCGCACAGAACTTATAGACTTGTGATTGAATTAAAGGCAATTTCCAATTACACCTAAATGCAAGGATAATTTTCAGTTGCAATTGAAACTTCAAAATCTCTGACTGTCGAGTAGCTTATTTTCTATTTATAGATGCATTTTTTCCCAAAAGTGAAAATTTATTTGTTTTTTACTGAATGTTTCCTCATGGATGATTTAAGGTAATTAAAAGCTGATTCAGTCTTTCATTTCTAAAGAACAAAAGAAAACCTAGCTAGGGAAACCCTGACTAAGCCGGTAGGTATTTCGAGGGTTGCCAGCAAGACTTCAGTACTTCCTTCTTAAATAATAGGGCAACCTTTGATATATCCATTGAAGAAGCAGTCAGATTGCCCCAGAGGTCAATGTTATAATACAATTGGTGCATCGTTGATAGTTTTACAATCAATATGAACAAATATTAATGTTTAAACTAAATGATAGGACAAACAATATATTCATGAAGGAATTTACTCTACACACACATTATAGCTACTGACATACATGTATATAGGGATTCATTAAGGACACAGGTATAAGCATGACAAACTGTATCCCCTGTTTGTACATGTTGTGTATCGTATATCTCAAGGAATTGACATAAAATGGTCCTTTACAAGTATGTGAGTAATAAAGTTGGCCATAAAGGTTGTTGAAGGGAGCTTGTGAGACATAAAATGCATCTAAACATGAAAAGGGAGTCATATAAGGAAGTCATACAAGGGGCATTAGGTACATCTAAGATATGACAGTTGATCAAACTACATATTTAACCTGTAGCCAAACTGGAGGTATAGAATTGAATCCAATCCATGAAGAACATTATTGTATTGAGAAGATATGCACCATGTTACCCCTTAAATTTCCTTAAGACCTAAACACAGCACCCCCTTAACAAATTTAAGCACTGCTAATCAGCTATCACTTATATTTCCCTTAGAGAAATATGTCCCTTTAAGGACGACCTCGGATTATTCCCTATATGCATCACCTATTATTACTGCGACCCCTTATTCCCCATTTCCTTTATAGCAAACTTCTTAAAACCTATTTACTACCAGGAGTGCAATCCTCACTCATTCAGAGCCACTCAGAACCGCAAAAGTGCAACACTCCAGCTTTTAAGCGCACAATAATGTGCAGTACAGATTTTGCCCCCTGGAGGACTGTCGCATCCTCAGACAGCTCCTATAGTGCGAAACCATGTTAGCCCCTACCACAGGTAATTAAATCTCGTGTTCCCATAAGCTTAAATCTACTTCTACATTATCCCATGAATCTCTTGTATGTTTTACTAGACACATACAAACTCATACATCAAAATGTGGTTTCATATATTTTGTGTTATTAATTTCAAGCCAAGTCATAAAGAATCTGCTTATTCATGCAACAACCACATTATACTGTTGATGAATTAGAATCAATCACCGAAATATTTGACATTTTTCAAGTTAATTACCATCTTAACAAAATTGAATGTTGAGACGACTACTACTAGGTCACAGTACACTATTTTTAGTACATAATAATAATGTAACTTCATAATAGATGGGTTCATCTTTTCATTAGAAAAATCATTGAACTGTGTCTTATTTGACTTACATAAATAAAGTTTTGCAAATGAGAAATGGAGTCATATGTTTTATACAAGAGGAAATGTCAATCAGCAAACATTAAATGTGGCAAGATCGACAGTTGAAGCTTTTCCTGTTCATAGACTGCAGTGTGCTTTACAGAAGATGCCAAGTTAAAGCCTTACCAGACTACAGAAATGGTTAATGTCCTTCAAATCTTCCAAGTGTGAGGTAGTCTTCATCACCAGGAAGAAAACCCCTATCAACAATCCGTACTACATTCACGGCATGAAGTGTAAGGTAGTCTGCATCACCAGGAAGAGAACCCCTATTAACACTCCGTACTACATTCACGGCATGAAGTGTAAGGTAGTCTGCATCACCAGGAAGAGACCCCTATTAACACTCCGTACTACATTCACAGCATGAAGAGTGAGGTAGTCTGCATCACCAGGAAGAGACCCCTATTAACACTCCGTACTACATTCACAGCATGAAGAGTGAGGTAGTCTGCATCACCAGGGAGAGACCCCTATTAACACTCCGTACTACATTCACAGCATGAAGAGTGAGGTAGTCTGCATCACCAGGGAGAGACCCCTATTAACACTCCGTACTACATTCACGGCATGAAGTGTAAGGTAGTCTGCATCACCAGGAAGAGACCCCTATTAACACTCCGTACTACATTCACAGCATGAAGAGTGAGGTAGTCTGCATCACCAGGGAGAGAACCCCTATTAACACTCGGTACTACATTCACGGCAGTTAGCTACAACTTGTGACAGGGGTAAGGTAACATGGGAGTATACATAGATAAGAAGCTCTTCTTGAATACCCATGTCGTTACCACTGCCAACAGCCTCGCCTTCCTCATGAGAAACATGACACACTGTGAACAACAGATAATGCACAATGCTACCAGGCTATTTTCAGGCCCATCCTTGGATACGCGAGCTCTGCCTGCCAGGGACTCGCATACCAAGACCAAAATCAGTCAACTGGAGGCAGTTCAGCGTCATTCAGCATGCTTCGTCAAATAGAACTACTGCACCACAAGCCAGATGATTGCAGACATTGGCAGACAACCTCTTGCTGAACACCACTCCAATGCCAAGCTTAGAAGTTATGGTCTATAGAATTACATATGGACTAGTTGACATAACAGCTGAGACCTTCTCCACTCCATGAGATACTTGCTCCCTTCTGCTCAATAGATGTCTTCCTGTGCACTCCTTCTTCCCCTCCACCATCAGACTCTGGAACCAGCTCCATCAACATTGTTTAGCTACCCCGAATCGACCACGTTTAGGCCTTAAATTTAAGACGGTCTAGACACAGCCTTACCAGCATTCTGTGGTTTTCAAATGCAAATCAATTAACATATATTTATACTCCTAATTATTGAGCCTGGTCCTGGTCTTTAATTTCACAGCAACCTATTTTTGGGGGTGGTTGCGATGGCTATCAGAATGGTCTGTAATGTTTACAATGTTTACATACTAGATGATAGCGCCTTACAAAATGGTTTCATATCCCACTTTCAGTCTTGAGTTGGTGAAAACTATTTCATGTACTCTTTGACTGCATGATCACTGGGACAGTATAAAACTGTCAACAGATAAACATAAGGACAAAGAACATTCGTAAATTCAAGATCAGACCTTAATTTCACCTTCAAACCGCATTCAAAGAAAATGTATGGCTCAAATGACCGACATTTAACTACCCTTATCGGTCAGTTAACAAGAATAAGAACAATTTGGTGAGTGCCCTAATGAAAGGTTACAAAAAAGGAAAAAGTAATGACATATGAAGATATCGTGTAACCCAGTACGGGCAGACACTATCTCAGACCGATAATTTAAACAATGATATATACTCCCCTTTGAAGCCCGTAATTTGCATAGTTTAACAGTGAGAAAAAAAAGAATATTGTAATTTGTTTCACAAATTTATCGTCTTTGTAAAACAAACTATTTCATATACATACTGATACTTAAGATGATGGTGAAGTCAGCAAAGTAAGCATATTACAAAGTGCGGAAATAGTAACGAAACTTCCCGAACACAGTCAGTCTCAAACAGACATTAATTATCAGTCAAGCTGGCGAAATAGGATTCGGACAACTTTTCAAATGAAAACAAATGAAAATACTGATGTTTAACATTCAACTTACGTCAGATTCTGTGATAACTGTCTTGAATTCTCGACTTAATGAAAACGAGCTTCTTTTCTCTGCAAAATAAAATCACATGGTTATACTTGATTTCTCTATTATGTTATAAATAATCGGATGTTTCTTAAAATTTCAATTCCTATTGTGAGGAGGACAACAGTGTTGCTAAGTTCCACCAACAATAGAACACTTATATTCAGACATGACGGAGGCCAAACAATCTTTGATTCAAATGGTAACCCTTTATTAAAAGCCAAACTAAGGCATTAGAGATCAAGCTACCAGTATCATAATATAAACTCAAGGGTTACAGTCAGCCAGTGGCTCAAACAACCAACAATTTGTCAGCTGAGCTAAACAGGGAT
Organism: Spisula solida; assembly: GCA_947247005.1. Lineage (NCBI taxonomy): Eukaryota > Metazoa > Mollusca > Bivalvia > Venerida > Mactridae > Spisula > Spisula solida. Next base: position 4,480,954 of record OX365949.1, on the reverse strand, counting down.
GCTGAGATCAGTAAATGCTCCATACATTAGTACATGTTGTATTTTTTAATTAAAAACAGCGCAATAAGAAGAGATATTTATATTTGACCCAATTATGTATCTACATGTTTGACAATTATCATGCTTGTGTTTTATCAGCATTGTCCTCAATGTATCAAAAACTTCAGACTTAAAAATCGGGTTAACACTTAATGACTTGAGCAAGCAAGGGAACGTAACAGAAATGTTTGATGTAAAGGAAGGTGAACAGAGTGGAAGGGACAAACAAATTAAGACCGACTTAATGCAGTTGTTTATTTAGTTAATCCTGTTTGACTTAATGAGGCCAAATATTTGTACATAGCCTGTCAGGAAGTTTGATATTCAATAAGATATATCACACTTTGTGATGGTGACAAACAGACCAACATATCTTGAGGCACGTAAGATAAACACAATTGCTTTATTCCAGTGATCTTTGACCTTGTTTACGATTTTTAAAACAACAGCGTTTCATGTTTTAATCCTCTGATTTCCGGGATAACTTAAGCAGTGTAACAATTTTGTCTTAAATTCTGGAATGTGCATTTTACCAAAAATCTGGAGACCACATTAAGCAACAAAATCTGGAAACACGCTAATTGTCAATAGCAATCTGTACAAAACCAATTGACGCATTTTTTTCTAAGACTCAGAGTTGCCTTCATTTTGTAAATTTTTTGCTTTCATAAATAGATTCCTTAGGAAATATAGATATAAGCAAATCAATTAGAACTTGCAAGATGCAGATTGAATTCAATTTGTAAGCAATATTGCTATTTTGCAAAAAGGCAAGATAATATTGCAGCTGCACAGCAAAATTATGTGCAAAAGATTTGGCAGTTTTCTTAACTGTATTGCTATACCAGACTATAATAAAAGTCTTGGTTTTAATTTTATTTTTTAAATTTATTTATTGATTACGGATATAATTCAAATAATTAAAAGCTTTTCCCTTACTAATAATAACATGTGTCTGGTAAATGGATAAAATCTCAATTGAAAATACTGGTAGTACATTTAGTATAAATAATTGTTTTTTTGTCCCAAATAAAACCTTAAAAATTCCAAAAATGGGCATGTAAGACTTTAAGAGCTTAAAATAATTTGGAAATCAATCAACATTGATTATTGATAGGCTTGTGTTAGTTTGGCAGTCAATTAAGTTCTTCCATAGAATACTTTTAAGTGTCTTCAAGAGAAGTCAATATTTCGTTCAATAAAGTTTTTTAACTTGAAGAGGTTTTCCAATGACTGTATTATTAATCACTAATTTTCAGTTTCACTCTGAGGACCCGTACCGATTCTGGCATTGTGATGAAAATCCAAGCAATAATTCAGGAATTTGAAGAAAAGTTTATCCTGGTTCTACACAAATTGAATTTCAACTGACAAGTCCTAGAATCTTCAACTGAACCATGAACAGTGTAAAACTAGAGTGATAATTGAATAGCTCCATGCATTTAACTACCAGAAACCAGGATTTTCACCAAGAGTACTAGAGAGAACAAATTGTAAGGACATTATTTGACTTCTTGGTCAACTCATATGGTTCTAGTTTCTAAGAAAGATGGAACAAAACAGATGGGTGTAGACTATTGATGTTTAAATAACTGTACAATCCAAGATATCCCGCTTATTCTTAGAGTCTGTCAGTGGATGAATGACTGATTAAAATGAAAGGACCTGAACTCAATCTCATTGGCTAATTGCGGTCTATCCCCTTTTTTTTGAAAATCAAACTTATTTTCAAATTTACGAAAGCTTTTTAGCATTATACTTAATATATCTTTCATCTTAAGGTGCAATTATAAGCAATCTTACTCATGCATACCCATGAGATCCTATCTGATGAAATAATTATAGCAAATATGGATAGTACTTTATTAGGCTGAAAAGAAAAATTAAGTTGCTGTAACCTTAGATATTTCAGGTCGAACAAATTTAGTGTTTAGTGATTTCAAAATAATGACATTGTGGTAGGAGATTTCGTGGCAACGTCATGTTTCAAACATGGATATAATGTGGGTTTATTTAAATTCATAATTTTAAATAGGATAGAAAATTAATTGTCGTTATAATCAAATGGGAAATACAGTTCATACAACGCTGTAAATTGTTTATTGTTGTCGGTGGGGCCCTGAAATGAGCATATATGTAAACTGGACATCAACAGCATGTTCTCATGAATCTTTATGTTAACTAATGGTTTTCATCCCGTTTACATATGGGCATAATCACCGTTTTTATGCCATAATGAATCTTAATAAAAATATAACAAATTCTGACCTATTGACTGAGATTTTCTATAATGTTTCCTGAACAACACATAGATTTTCTATTTGCCCATTTCTTACCAGGCGATACCATTACAGTTCACATTTGATATATTTAACAATTAAGTCATGTTCTCATTTTTGTGTGGGATTATTTCTGTTTGCTTTAATAATACATAGATTGGTATACCATGGCATGATAATAAATGGAATGTTTCGATGTTGACAATCACTCTCTTCATTGATTTTAAATCATTGTACGGATATTTTAAGAATGTACCCTACATCATTGAACGCATGAATCACTGATCAGATGATAATATGCTGTATCTCATTTATAATATCTATTTATCATTCTATATTTTATAATATTTATCATTCTATATTTTATTATGTTTAACATCAGATGAAATTTTTCCATGCACAGCTTTTTTCCCTGTATATAGTAATAGGTCATCCAATTAATGAGGTGCAATTTTACCCCAAACTTATAAAACTTTACTATAATATGCTATCAAAGAATGATAGAGATTTATCAGTGAAAATGACAAAATGTTCACTGTTTCAGAAGCTGGTTACTGAGTACTGTACAGACTAAGAAATGTAACCCCAATCCCTAGTGAAAATTGTCTCCGGAATTCCGGAAGTATTTTCACCAGATTTCCGCCGAAAAAATCACTTGTAATTTTTCGAGATTCCACTGGGTGAAATTCCACAATCAGAATTCCAGTTAATCCTTTTAGTGCTTATACTTTGGCTTTAAAATATCAGTGGAATTCCACCAGTGGAATAATGATTCAGGTGGAATTCTGGTGATGTCCACTTGACAAATAAAATATCAATGGAATCCCCACGGAATGCAATTATTCTACCAGAATTCCACTGGAATTCGAGATGGATTTTCTATAGGGATGTGCCAGGCTTCAAATTATGCGTAGTATCACTATGAAACTAGTTGTCACTTTGTGATGTTCTAATTTCAGCGTAGTATTTCCATTTATAGATAAACCATGTTTTTTGAGCCGTGACTAATTTATGCAGCAAAGTTTATTCACCCTAAAAGGGTAGGTTTATATAAGAAATACCAACATAAGTTAAATAAGTTGTTTCATTAAGTAACTGAATACGTGGCCCAATGGATAAGGCGATGTTCTATAAGACTTACTTTTCTAGGTTCGATCCTTGTAAGAGTCGCTTTTTATATTTTTTTCAAATCCCTTGTTTAAGTAATGTTACACAAGAAAGCTATGCATTTCCTGGAATTTATTTAATAACGAGTCTTTTTTGGTCAAAATTAAGTGTCCTTAGTCATAGTAATCGCGAGTAATTATATACTTTTGGCTGCGACTAGTAAAAATGCTGGTGAAGATGCTCGTATGATAAAGAATATTTAACATGGTTCATATTTACAGAAAGGAGTTTAAATATAAAATAGTCTATGTGTATTGAACTTGTATTGCCAGCAGGACACAAACACTGGCGTTAGATATTGCAATAAACTGTCTTTAAGTACCCACTAGTCTATATATTCAAATGCATCATCCGGCTCGGAAACAGACACAACTGACGGGTCGCCAACCTGTACACCAAGTCGATAATCTTCGACACAAGTTTAAGTATTGGATCAAGTAAAAGGTAAATTAAAATTGGTCCGTGGAAAGAAATGAAAACAGCAAAACATGAAAACCCATTGCATGTAGATTGATTGAAAAGTCATAGTAATAAAATTACTTTAAACAATGTCTTTATGCTCCTGATGAAAAAGAAAAAATGTAGTTGAGAAAAAAAGTGGAGTTATCAGGACTTGAACCCGCAGGTCTTAGACTGAAAATCAAGCTGTCAACCGATTGAGCCAGCGATACTGACAATGTCATATCATACAAAAATATATATCAACGCATTTTAAATGCATCCCAACCAGTATATTCACACACCATGACTAAATAGTGTAATCTCCCGTCACGGCTCAAAACTCGTGGTTGATCTATAGTTTACCACTATATAGGAAATTGAAGCATATAATAATTTGTTGATTTATGGTGAAAGATCAGGTTTTATTTCACTTGTAAACAAAGACTAGAAATTCGTGCCCTCGGGCAAATTATGTCGAGCCTCGGCGCACATTGAGAAAAGCACCAACTTAAATGTGCCAATTTACATCTAATCCCACCATGCATAAAGAAGAAATAATCCGTACAATCTTCAATATGACCTCAAATTGACCTGCAACTGTGGCCTTTGAGATAGGAACCTGGGGGTTGGGCATGACACTCTGCCTCCTGGAAGTTAACATTTATGCCAAAATATAAGAAAGATTGGTCAATGCATGACAAAGTTATGGTCCGGACAAGCTCAATTTGACCTTTTGACCTCCAACTGTGACCTTAACCTTTGTGATAGGAACCTGGGGGTTGGGCATGACACTTCGCCTCATGGAGGTTAACATTTATGCCAAATATAAGAAAAATTGGTCTATGTATAACAAAGAAATGCATGACAAAGTTATGGTCCGGACAAGCTTCAATTTGACCTTTGACCTCCAACTGTGACCTTGACCTTTAAGATAGCACCTGGGGGTGGGGCATGACACTCCTCCTCATGGAGGTGAACATTCATGCCAAATATAAGCAACATTGGTCAAAGCATGCCAAAGTTATGGTCTGGACAAGCTTTAATTTGACATTTGAACTCCAACTGTTACCTTGACCTTTAAGATAAGAACCTAGGGGTGGGGCATGACACTCCTCCTCATGGAGGTGAACATTCATGCCAAATATAAGCAACATTGGTCAAAGCATGACAAAGTTATGGTCCGGACAAGCTTCAATTTGACTTTGACCTCCAACTGTGACCTTGACCTTTGAGATAGGAACCTGGGGGTTGGGCATGACACTCCTCCTCATGGAGGTGAACATTCATGCCAAATATAAGCAACATTGGTCAAAGCATGATAAAGTTATGGTCCGGACAAAATCGGACGGAAGCACGCACGGACGGATGGACGACGGACGGACGAAGAGTGATGACAAAAGCTCACTCTGTTACTTTGTGACAGTTGAGCTAAAAAGTGATGGGTCCATCCTCAATATATCAGATAATACTGATTACATCAATTTTGACTCGAACAATGATTTGCTTTTACTACCAAATGATTACGCAGCCGACATTTCACGTCCTAGATTTTCACAGGATAAAGGTCACACTAATAGTAACGGTACTGCTTTGTTAGATTTTTGTAAACAGACTAGTTTGCATATTGTAAATGGTCGTTGCGGTAGTGACGCCGGTGTTGGCAAATACACCTTTATTGGGTCAAGAGGATGCAGTTTAGTAGATTATGTTTTATGTTCTGATTCTTTATTTGACCTTATTACGTCATTTACCGTTCATACACCGAATGCCTTATCCGATCATTGTTTAATAGAATATACATTAGAGAATACCGTTTATCACGATACGAATACCGCAGAATACGAGAACGAGATCTACGATGAGATTAATTATAAATACACTTGGAATGCTGACCGATCGAACTCTTTTATCAATGAAATTAATTCGGATGTGTTTATTGATGAATTGTCAAAACTGACAGATTACACAAGTAATTGTTTGAACGATAACGATATAGATTCGAGTTTAACTCAGTTTTCGCTACTTATGGAGAACGTTACAGGCAATCTTTTCAAAACGACATTACATCACCATGATAACAATTCAAATATTACACGAACTAATGAGAACCCTTGGTTTACAGAAGAATGTATTCAGAAAAGGGGTGTGTTTTTATCATTTCTAGATAAGTACCGAGGTGATCCGTCAGATGAAAATAGGGTTTTATTTGTAAAAGCCAGATCTGAATATAAAAAAACGATAAAAACAAGCAAGAAAAATTATGTTGATAACAAAACTAAAATATTAGAAAGATACAGACAAACTAACGCAAAAATGTACTGGAAAATGTTGAAACAATCATCTCATATTAAATCTCCAGATATACCATTGTCGTCTTTTGAAGTATACTTCAAAGCTGTGAATAATCCAAACGATCCCTTTTTTCAAATTGATGAAGACATTTTGTTTTTTAACGAACGTTTTGTGCGTAATGAATTTCAAGTAATGTTTCATGAGTTAGATGCTGATGTCAGTACTACAGAAATTAATAAGGGTATTAAACAGCTTAAACTTAATAAAAGTGCTGGTCCAGATAATTATTTAAACGAATACTTTATCTACGGAAACAATATTCTAACTCCCTATTTACAGTCACTCTTTAATTGTATTTTCAAAACTGGTTACTTTCCTGAAGCATGGACGGAAGGTTATATAGTTCCGTTACACAAAAAAGGTTCTATTCGTAATCCCGATAATTATAGGGGCATCACATTGCTTAGTGTATTAGGCAAATTGTTTACTCGCATATTGAATAATCGCTTAACATCTTGGGCTGAAGATTACAATGTTTACATCGAAGCACAGGCAGGCTTTCGTAGTGGCATGAGTACAACAGACAATATCTTCGTTTTACACGGCATAATTACGCATATGATAAACCAGGGTAAAAAACTTTACTGTAGCTTTATTGACTTTAGCAAAGCGTTTGATTATGTTGAAAGAAATAGCCTTTGGTCTAAACTCATTAAACTTGGTATTCGGGGTAAAATGATGACAATACTTAAAAGTATGTACTCAAGCGTAAAATCACGTGTAAGGTTTGACAACAAATTAAGTAATGATTTTTCATGCTTCTTAGGCGTTCGCCAAGGCGAATCTTTATCTCCTTTCTTATTCTCAATGTTTCTTAATGACATTGAAGAACATTTAGAATTAAGTGGTTTTAATGGTATTGAAATGCACATGACCAAACTTTTCATTCTATTGTACGCTGATGACATTGTTGTGTTTGCTGATTCGGCAGATAGTTTACAAAGTGGTTTAGATAGCTTACATCAGTATTGTGTTAGATGGAAACTTAAAATTAATGTACAGAAAACCAAGGTTATTGTCTTTAGAAAGGTCGGACTTCTACCGAGAATTTTGCAGTTTACATTAAACGGGGAACCTCTTGAAATTGTTAAGTCCTTTTCCTATTTAGGTGTTGTCTTCTCCTCGGGTGGTAGTTTTAAAACCACAGAGGTAACTCTTGCAGGTAAAGCACAAAAAGCTATATTCAAGCTGAATAAACATTTATATGATTTCCCAAATGTCACTGTGAAGCATAGATTAGACCTTTTTGATAAGTTGATTTTGCCAATCTTGAACTACGCCAGTGAAGTATGGGGTTTCAATAAAGCAAATGACATTGAACGTATACACACACAATACTGCAAACGATCTTTACATGTTAAACGTTGCACCCAAAACGATTTTGTTTACGGTGTCCTCGGCAGATTTGATTTATCCTATTATAGATATATCAAAATTATTAAGTACTGGCTGAAGATAACACAGAGTAACGACTTAAAATATTGTAAAATTATATATGAACTTTTAAAAACAGATGCCGAATTGTTTCCACGTAAGGTAACGTGGGTTACATCATTACAGCATTTACTCTCCTCGATGGGTTTTTACAACGTGTGGTTAGCACAAAGTGTAGGTAATACTGATGTGTTTATTAGCCTGTTTAAACAACGTTTACGAGATACAAATTTACAGAACTGGAATGCAAGAATCGATCAGTCATCTCGTAGTACGTTTTTCAAATCTATTGTGTCCTTCGACTTTCAATTTTATTTCAAATGCAATCTGAGTAATCATTTAATCGTATCGATGTCTCGGTTATTGCTTTCATCTCATAATTTATGTATTGAAACTGGTAGATGGCACCGTCCAAATATAATTCCGCGAGAAGAAAGAAAATGTCCGACATGTAACAAACTTGAGGACGAGTTCCATTTCATTATAGAATGCAGTCTTTATTCAGATTTACGTAAAAAATATATACCTAGGTACTGTTGGTCTAATCCGAGCATGTTTAAACTCAAATCACTTTTTGAAAGCACAAATAGGTGTGTAATTGAAAAATTAAGCACGTACATTTTTAAAGCTTTTGCACTAAGATCCTCGTTATCTTAATTATCATAAAGTCTCTTCTTTGCACTAAATACATGTACATAAACATTTACAAAACATGTCGGCAAAATTACAATTTAAAATTCAATTATTCACAACATCAAATAATTAAATTGGATGCGTCACTGGGTCTTACTTATTTGAACAGTGTTGTTTGTAAACCTTTAATGTAAATACATTTTGTGAAGCAGTTAATTTGCTACATACCTATATTATTATGAATAACGACTGTGTGTATGTTTGCTTTATATATATATGTTCTCAAAAATGTACATATGTTGATTGTTGATTTGCCTTTATGTATATGCCTCTCATATATTCATGTCGTGTATTGTCATTTCTAAACGGACTATGCATCTTTCTCCGCTCAACACTCTTGCTCTGTATGCCCTATCCACTCAACCTTTTCTTTCTGTTCTGCAGCTTTAGTTAATATCGCCGAAGTTCATTCTTACGTTGCTATACATATTTCGTTTTTCGTCTTTTCAATACCCACATTACTTCCGTGATATGCCATCCCACTCTCTAACCACTCCATCTTTCTCTCTTGTTTATTATTACTCTATTGTCACATCTTTGAGCGTGTACACGCACTCACTCTGTTGCATTTATGTTGCTAAATAGTGTCATTTTGTTGTGTCATTGTATAAATTGTGTATTGTATATTGATGTTCTCGTGGGCCATGTGGCCTTTTGAATTCGAAATAAACTTCTTCTTCTTCTTCTATATAAAATTTAAAAAAATAAAATATCGACCTGACTTAGATAAAAAATACTTTATTTGATCTGTATAAAGTTTAACACCTCTTGAAGGATCAGGTATCCTTAATCAGATTAATAAATATTTGATTGCTATAATAACTTGGGTACATTATTGACCAGAGTCATTTATGTAACACCTTGGCCGGATTAATATTGAAATAAAACTCCACAATATGACCCATGTCATGTTTATAAATATATGTATACAAAGTACATTCTGTTCTACCTTTATACAAAGAAAAACTTGACTAAAAAGTTTGAAAAGTATAAAGTGTGATAAAATAAGCAACTAAGTTCTTATACTTTACATTCAATTAGCCTCACAGACCGTGGTATTTCAGTGAAAATGGAGCCCTTATTGATACCTAACACACATGCAAGGGAGGCTTTACAACCAGTCAGAAGGGTTCTTAACCCAGGTGCCATATTACTGGCTTGAATTTGGTATGTCACAGTCTGGGATCTAATCAGCACCATGATTTCGAGCTCCATTTTTATTATTCCATACACTAATTCAAGAGTTCACTGGAGTCAGAATTAAGCCATTGTTCAAGGGCAATATTTCTGAAATGCTTTAAGTTTGATGCACATGAAAATAGATCTGTTAATTAAAGCAGACCTACAATTATATAATTAAAGGTGAATTCCTTTTAAACCTTGGATTAACGTGTAGTTCTGGCTCGAATACAACCTCACTGAAACAGCCCCACAAACTGATCGACTTAACAGGACCTGACGGACCAACTTAAAGTCTGATTGACTTGACCAAACTTAACTGGACTTGACGGACCAACTTAAAGTCTGATTGACTCGACCAAACTTAACAGGACCTGACGGACCAACTTAAAGTCTGATTGACTTGACCAAACTTAACAGGACCTGACGGACCAACTTAAAGTCTGATTGACTCGACCAAACTTAACAGGACCTGACGGATCAACTTAAAGTCTGATTGACTTGACAAAACTTAACAGGACCTGACGGACCAACTTAAAGTCTGATTGACTCGACCAAACTTAACAGGACCTGACGGACCAACTTAAAGTCTGATTGACTTGACCAAACTTAACAGGACCTGACGGACCAACTTAAAGTCTGATTGACTTGACCAAACTTAACAGGACCTGACGGACCAACTTAAAGTCTGATTGACTTGACCAAACTTAACAGGACCTGACGGTACAACCAATAACTGCCTTAAATTAAACTCGGTTTGTAAGAGAATAATAAATTAAACTTAAAATGTAGAGCTCAGCAATAATTCGGAATTAGCAAAAATATTTATACGACAATTTTACATTTCTTACAGATGTTAAATTGCAAAATATTTATCAAACAGCAAAAACAAGCAATTTGAAAGAAGATTTTATAAGATAGCAATTACAAAACTACGATATTGACAGAAGTTATTTGTATAGGTATGCCTGGGAGGTTTTATAACACGGATATATATGTACAATACTGTGGGAACGTTCAAGGGTGTTAATGCATGACTGTAAAGGGGAGATAATTACAGAATAATACAGAATAATAGTCTCTAATTAAACTGTATACATGTACATTAACATGTTCCTGTCAATTAAACATAGAAACATTGTAAAGGTTAACCTGACCTCGTATAAATATTGCTTTCATCAATATTGAAATTATATAAGAATGGACAAAAGGATAAATGCCGGGTCATTTCTCACCCGGGGTCTTACTGACACTTTAAGGTTATATCCCATGATGATAATTAAATATTATATATAATGAATCTATTTTGGACACATAATTAATGTTTACTGTGAACATTACAGTAAATAGATGTTTGTGCTTTGCATGCCTAACACTGTAAGGGACACTATAATATAACAATTTATTTTTAAAAAATGCCAAATTTCACTGAAATATGTCAATAGAAAATATACTTTTTATCAAAAGTGATAAATCAATTTGTATTCAATTTGAACTGCATGCATACCAAATATCAATGCTGTATATAATAAAGTCATAAAATCATGGTATAATACGCTAATTGCTCAAAATAGTATCCATGAATATTGTTAATTGATACTTAATTAATTTGACCTGAATACATTCATTAATGAGTGATGTTAAACACAGTACGTAGTGGGTGTGAGTGACATCATATCAACATATTTAGCAAGCAAAAAATAATTATACTTTGTCTTTTGTATGATTAATTGGTTTTTGGTGTACATGTCAAAACCCCACCATTGAATATGCTCTGAGTGTTTGGTCAATGACAATGAACAATCTATACTTTAGTAACATATGTACTTATTTGTATTCATTAGACATGTTAGACCTTTTGACTCCCCAGTGATTTTTTTGGCTATTTTTGGGGCCGAATTTTTTTCTTGCTGGTTTGAAAGCAACTAACGGTATGGCTGTTTTAAAGTCAAAACAATTGATTTTCAAACTTGCAAAAGTCGTTGCTACATATGACTTGAATATTTTCAGTAGAAAATAGCAAAATGCAAACAATTTTAACCAAACAAATCTTTTTTAATAATTCTCAATTTCACGAATTGTCGCGCTAAAAATTCCCAATTTTATGGGCACAGGCTGTTTCATTTTGTTCAAGAAAAATCACTGCTTCCTATTATTAATTACCTGGTACACATTAATTAGAAAATTTGAACTAACATCAGACCTCGAAAAATTATTGTTTGTTTGATATGTATATATTTTACTATGTAATAAACTGTTATTACCCCTGTGAAATGAACTGTTACAGTTCATGAATTTTTCATGAAATATATATGATTAGTTCATTTCCATATATCATGAAACATTCATAAAAAATCCTTGAACTCTAAATGAGACTTTTCTTGAAGTGACCATGAAATATTGATTCATGAACTGGGCATGGTTCATGAACAGGGCATGAGTCATACCATCAAGGATTTTTTAAGTACTAATCATGCACAGATGTTCTTCAATAAATCATGAACTGTTGAAGGACAAACTGATTTTATGTACAGTTCATGAAAATAAATGTTCATGAACAATTCATGAACTTTTTGCTATATATCTCTATTGTCTCATTTAGACTTCATATTTTGGACATGAACTGTTCATGATTACACATTTCATGACAATTTCAAGGACAAACATATTTTATGTACAGCTCAAGAAGGTAAATATATTCATGAACAACCTGTGAAATAAACTAAGTGTATCAAAATGCATAAAATGAAGCTCTATTGTGTGTATGAAGACTTAAAGTCCAAAATGTGTTTTAAGTATAAATAGTAAATATATTATTGATACAATGATTGCCTCATAATATTAAAAATAAGAAAAGAATCATTGTGCAGGTATATAAATGTTCATATAAGTTGCAAATCGGGAACATAGCTGAAGGATGATGTATGTGCCTGAATATCAGATGAAACCTACTGGAACATTGTTATTTTATCATTACAATTGTTTGCCTCAATCAGATTAATAGTTTAGCTACCTTTTGTACCTTTTGCAACATGATTTTCTGTTCACATTGTTGTTTTGAACAGTTTAAGTATATTTTATTTGATGTATCTCATTTTCATATTTACATGCATGCTCAATAGCTTTTCAAAGACTACACTAACAGAGTTTAAAACTACCAACTATTCAATTTACTAAAATTAGCAATTAATAAATATTCCATTTATCTAAGACAATATACAGTAACCTTATATGATATAAATAAATAAACATACAAAAAACACTTCATGAAAACTAATTCTTAAAACCTCATGCTAGGTGTACCCCACCCACTTGCTAATTTGTTTTCCTATATTTTTCACACAACTTTTCTTAAAATTAGATATTTAAAGTCACACAAGATGCTTTTAAACTTGACATGCATATGTCTGCAACTTACTTTTTATAAGATCACTCATTTAGATAAAAACACTCAATAAAATTTGTCAAACATCAGCACATGTCATTGCTGGCAGCCATTTTGAAAATCTGTGATGTCATCAACATGTGACAGGAAGTCATGTTTCATGAACTTTTCATGAATTAATTGATGAACATTTCAGGGATGGTTCAAGAACAGTCTAGAAATGATAGTTCATGAAATGTTCATCAGGTACTTTTTATGGCTGGATCAAGGACAGTTAATGAACTCTTAAGTATTCATCAAAAATTCATGAACTGTTCATGAACACATTTTAAGGTCAGTTCATGTCCAAAAGTTCATGAACCAGGATCAAGAACTTATCAATACCTATTCATGAACAGTTCTTGATTGGAGTCAAGTGTCCATGAAATCATGAACTACATTTCGCAGGGGTAAGGAGTAGGACTTTATATGATTTTAAGATTTGATTGTAAAACTTAAAACATTTTAATATATTTGAGTTCAAGAAAACTAAAAATATGTCAATATGACTTATTAATTATTCTTGTCCCACCCAGCCATATTCAGCCACATACAAGAGCCATTATTATACCTCATCATTTAATACACACCTGCATTTCAATAATTATGTCTGGTACACATGTATAATCGCAAGCGACGAGTACAATATTCATTATTCAAGTTTGCTCAATTGAAACTTTATTAGCAATCTTGCTTCAATGCCATTCTTGCAATCTTAAAATAATGTATAAAACTTGAAATCTTCCAGGTTTGGGAAAACATGTAACACAGTTGCACATCTTCACAAGCCAATAAATATAAAAGCAATAAATATGGCATAAATGAAAGCCATGCAAGAGCCAAAAACATGTATTGATTTAATAATATAAATGCATAAAGACAGTTATATACAATGGCTGCCTCTCTATATGACAGACCATCACCAAAGTATATTAAAGCAAACAATAAAAGGCCAGAGTTCTTTGATTTTTCGTTACTCGGACCCTCCTGCCCTATTTTTTGGCATTTTCAAAAAAAAAATTGGAAATCTAAAGTTGTACAAAAGTACAATTTTTTTATATCAAATATTTTTATGGTAATGTTACTATACACCTTGTTTTATTATGTAGTTCAATATTTTACTAATGATAAGTAGGTATAGTGCTCTCATTTACCACTGTGCCATAGGTATCATTGAAAAAATATCGCACTGAAATTTATTTTTAAATAAAATTTTTATTTTTTTCCCTCCTGTGGACTTTTTTCTCAAAAATGTCTGAGTAACAAAAAATTAAAAAAACTGGCCTAAGAGAATAATGCCTCCTAATCCAAACTGAAATGACAGTGATTGGACAATAAAGCCACAACATATCTCATACAATATAGAAAACTCAAGAAAACTAAAAGGGGAGTTACATAACAAGTATTTATATGGAATTTAAACATGGTAATAAAGTTAAATGAAAATGCTAATTTAGGGATTAAAGATGCCATATAATAAGGAATTTATACGTTCTGTCCATTTGAATAGCCTTGAAAAGCTGCACAATTGAACATAAAATTTATAATGTCTGTCACTTGTAAAATGAGAAAAAAAAATACATCAATACACAACATTTTAAATTTTTAAACCTTGAAAAAAATTAACATGACTGACGGAAACTGAGACAATATAAACCGATAAAATAGAACAAGATACTGGACATGATTGAAAGACCCACCATTACAGTTAAAAGGTGCCAGCCAGACCATTGACTGAGAGTTTGCCAGACAATGGCCATAGCCATGATGGGCCCTCAATCAGACTCAGGCTTCTCTTGACTCAAAACTATGAACAGTTCTAGTCTTAAAGCAATGTTGTTCAGTCAAGGAGCTAAAAGTTTAGTATAACATAGAGGAAATGGCATGACCACAGAGACATTGCAATACATATGATAATAGTAAGACTATATTGATACTATTGATTTGTATTACCGGTACCACAAAATATAAGATGTCTAGGAGATATTGAACTAGAGTGGAAATATTTAAGGGCATATCTGCAGACACTGTGCTCATGCAGCTAGAGCAGAAATTGACCCGAGTTCCAACCACATCAATAACGTGACTGCGAACAAATTAATGTACCAGTACGTAAAAACATTTAATTCAATTTTGAAAGATCAGTTACGACAAAATAATCACAGCTTATCAGGATATTTATTTTTCCGGTGACTAATTCAAATTGTTGCCGATCCCTGAAGCATTCAGTTTCAGGTGGGGTATAAGACGAACACTATTTTCAAGGTTAAAGTTAGTTTTTTAAAACGAGTATCAGATTCATTATATGTCCAGGATACTGTATTGTTAGAGTTGCACGTTATAAGTATTAATTACCATTACATTTCCTGTCCTAGTTTACCCACCTAGCATTGACTGTTTCTATAATATTATGCGATACCCTATTATGATATACATAACATTAACAAATACAGAACAACATGGTACAGTGTGGGTACTCAGCCACTGGCACACTAGTACAGACTTATAGTAGATTATTAAAAATTAAGCAAATACAAATGTACATAAAAACTAATATTCATATGCCTATTCCAATGTTTTGTCAGTTCCATGGCACTGACATTGTTTCAGACATTGCGGAGTAGTCAGCTTCTGTCACCTGAGTCAAGAGTTAACCTTGACATTGTACAATGCCAGCATAGCCTTTAATTGCAATTATAAGTCAATTATAAGTCAGCTTTCTGCTGAAATATGGCAGGCATATAAGTGTCTCCACCAGTATTTGAACCCAGGTCGCAAATTTAGATGGCAAACACGCTAACCATTGAGCTACAGAGGCACACATACATACATTTAACCACTAGCTGAGCAGCAAGCAAGTACCTGAGTACTATAGCTCCACCAATACCACTTTTAAAGACTTTGGTATGTCAAGGCCGAGATGAAACCCGGTGCAGGACGCAACTCGCTGAAAGTTCCAGAGGCTGAAACAATACCGAGATGCCGAGCATAGCCTTTATTTTCCAGTCAGCTTTCCGCTGAAATATGGCAGGCATATATATGTGTGCCGCCACCCGGTTTTGAACCCGGGTTGCCAGATTAGACAGCAAGCGCGCTAACCATTGAGCTACGGAGGCTACCAACATGTATGCTCTATAGGCAATTTAAGCCAATGGACAGATGCTAGTTGATCCAAACATAACATAGTAATATCCTCAAGGTTTGATTAGAATCAATACCGAATACAGACAAAAATTGCTGACAACTGAAAACATTATTACTTCATTAAATATAGAATTACTGTCATATGCCCACTACTGTCTTTAATTTACCACAGTTCCGGTCTGAACAATATGAATTAATAATACCATTATATAAACAAATTATTGGACCAACAAAGTCCTGTGTATTTCTATGAATGGAGAAAGAAATTGCTGAAGTCAGCTTGGAATCAGTTAAAGCATCATGCAAGTATGTTAATGGTAGACGTCTGCTTCGTTCATGTATTGATTTCCTATACTTCCCTGAAGGTGACATTCACATTTCTTTGAATTTCTCTATCGATACCCAATAATTAGGTTTATATATAAACACTGATTGATTATACACAATACAAGATCAATTCAATCAATATATACAAATACTGATGGACCAACGTGCAGCATTTAAGCCCCACATGATTCTGAACGAACATTTTTATCGTAGAACACTAAACTAACGTACAGCAGCGAGTGCCGTCAGTATCACTTACTCGGTATAATATTTCTGTTTTAATTAAGCCTACAGCTATGTGGCTATATCCCCCATGGCACCATGGTATACATTCTCTCATTTTCATTGTCTTCTCTCATTTATATTTATACAATTTTTCAGTTATATGTATGGCATCTGATTCATCTAACAAGTTTTCATAAATAGCTGTGCCTAGTATACAGCACTAACGTGTCCTGGCTTCAACATTAGGAACCAGCAACCTTGTTGTCGAATTTTCATGGAACCTAAATTAAGCAACTCTTTGTCATAAAAGCCAATATTATCAAATACCAATTAAATATTATTATATTAAACAGTTTAGTGACCAGCAAGGTTTAATCAGACAGTCTGTCAAATTATACCACTTGTCAGGTTTTCCGGGACAAGTCATTGTTGATTCTAGCAAGTAACTTCAGCAGTTAAATTATGCATTTTTGCAGTAGATATGCATAGAGTATATAGAAAGACTTTGCAGTTTTCCCTGATTCAGACAAGTAGTCTAAAATCCTAAATTTACAGACTGTAATCAGCCACATTTGATTTTGTACAATAACCTTTGACTAGTCCCTTTAAACACAAAGAAGCCTGTCAGTAGCAACAAGTGCAATCAGACAATGGTGATCTAACGAAGCAGTATATTTCCGTGTCTGATCACGTGTCTGATCACGTAATGACATCTTAAAGTATAAAATACTATTAAATCAAACACAATGAACCGATTGTCACAAAATTGATTCAAAATCTGTTCCGGTATCAGGTAGAAGGGATAAATGTAGAATGTCATAACGAGACAAGTACACACCTCTGACAATCAGATAACAGACACATATAGGGAGATGACACCTGGATAACTTCATAAACTCTTTCATCTTCAACTAGTTCAATGTTACAAATTGTCAGTAATTTGTCACAGTTCAATTCACGTGACTTAAAACTTCATTCAATATTTGTAAATAAAAACTTGTGTATTATTGTCTTATCCCACTATTACTTCAGACTACCAGACTACTATCATACTTTAGCATCTTTGAAATTAAATCCATCTTATATACCATTTGTGTCTGTCTACAAAATTTGATGATTTTGTAACAACTGAGGACACTTATTGTACATGTATGTGTAGGTGTTACGTGTGGATATTATACCAAAGTTGTTGCAGAGCACATTATTCCAATTTCAGGGCCACCATGTGTTTTTTTATTTCCGGGGAGGGGTGAGTTAACATTTGAACCCCCAAATAAACAGAACTTGCACTTTTACAGTTAGTACAAACTGCACCCCTCAACAGTGCTTTGACTCATTCACATACAGTCCCATTGGAATATTATGAAAGGCTAGATGTCTTGCGAAAGGACATTGAGTACTAGCGCCCTATTTTCAAACATATGAATACTAAACGTAGGTAACATTGAGCACTGAATACATGAATTTACATTCATTGCTGAATATAATTACAGGATTTAACATATTAATCATACATGTTGATTACAATATGTAAATTACCATGAAATGAATTTAAAATTTTCAATACATAATTACAAATTATCAATAATACATGTACATATATCATACTAATTATAAAATTCTGTACTATCAACCATGAATACAGAATTTAAACTCAGAATTAAATAATTATGTTGTGGTTAATTTATACCAAATGCCATAAATAATTATACCCAGTTGCATGTAACCAAAACAGATATATACATACATGAATCATTTAAAAATATTAAATAAATTCACAAAGTTGATATAAATAAACAGGCAATCAGGGAAATTAAATTAGAAAATATCTATATATAACACACACAGAAGTTTCACTTAAATTGGATGCTGTCTTGACTTCTCAAGGGGTCATTTCCATAATTTTGTTCTCGCTTTTTAACATTTATAGCCAATTTTAATACCAACAATTTAAAGGAACATTGGTCAGAATATAGGAATTAAAGGGTCAGAGATCAAAGGGCCAGCTTAATTCATTATTTTCCCTGGAGCCTGATAGAAAAGGAATTTCCAACACTTGTATGTAAATACAGCAAGCCTGGGACAAGCATCAAAAGGTACAAAATTACTATAATATTTGAATTCTGATCCCTCATGAACACCAAGTCACAATAGTAACTTCGAGCAGCCGGGCTAAATGACGACAATGACCACCAGATATTCTTACATTCAAGTTCTTATAGAAAAGATAACAATCACAGCATTCAAATTCATGGACACACTGGACAGATAAAACTTTCATCTTCATTGCCCACACTGATGACCGATCCCTATCACCAGTGGACATCTATACAGCGGACAAAGGATGAATTCAACAAGTTGACAAAAGTAGTATTACTAAATTGAAAAAGAAAATGGTGTGAAAGATAACAGCTTAAAGTTATTTCAAATATTGGCCAGGCCGGTAGACATGTATTGAATACACAAATATGTATCCTAGCAACAGAAAATAATAAAACTTAAAAGTCAAACCACAGTATTTGTTACTATGGATAAAGCTGTATACTTTAATAATGCCAGCTGAGCAAAGAAGTCATGGGTAACCTGCTGAGCGAATTTATGTCAGGTGTTGCCCGTTGATCCAAAAGGTATTGGGTTTGTATTGCCAGTAGGTCAAGAGGTGTTTGGTTTGCATTGCCTGTAAGTCAAGAGGTGTTTGGTTTGCATTGCCAGTAGGTCAAGAGGTGTTTGGTTTGCATTGCCAGTAGGTCAAGAGGTGTTGGGTTTGCATTGCCAGTATGTCAAGAGGTGTTTGGTTTGCATTGCCAGTAGGTCAAGAGGTGTTGGGTTTGCATTGCCAGTAGGTCAAGAGGTGTTGGGTTTGTATTGCCAGTAGGTCAAGAGGTGTTGGGTTTGCATTGCCAGTATGTCAAGAGGTGTTGGGTTTGCATTGCCAGTAGGTCAAGAGGTGATGGGTTTGTATTGCCAGTAGGTCAAGAGGTGTTGGGTTTGTATTGCCAGTAGGTCAAGAGGTGTTGGGTTTGCATTGCCAGTAGGTCAAGAGGTGTTGGGTTTGCATTGCCAGTAGGTCAAGAGGTGTTGGGTTTGCATTGCCAGTATGTCAAGAGGTGTTTGGTTTGCATTGCCAGTAGGTCAAGAGGTGTTTGGTTTGTATTGCCAGTATTGCCAGTAGGTCAAGAGGGGTTTGGTTTGTATCGCCAGTAGGTCAAGAGGGGTTTGGTTTGTATCGCCAATAGGTCAAGAGGTGTTGGGTTTGTATCGCCAGTAGGTCAAGAGGGGTTTGGTTTGTATTGCCAGCTAAGGCAAGAGAAGTTTCATTTGCATTACTGGCTGAGGCAAGAGGTGTTGGGTTTGCATTACCGGCTGAGCCAAGTGGTATTGGTTCTTTCTTCTTTTGCACACTTAGCCAAAAGGTATTGGTATTTGCGTTGCCCGCTGAGCCAAGAGGTGTTTGGTTTGCATTGCCAGCTGAGGCAAGAGGAGTTGGTATTTGTGTTGCCCGCTGAGGCAAGAGGTGTTGGATTTGCGTAGCCCACTGAGGCAAGAGGTGTTGGATTTACGTTGCCCGCTGAGGCAAGAGGTTTCGGGTTTGCGTTGCCCGCTGAGGCAAGAGGTGTTTGATTTACATTGCCAGCTGAGGCAGGAGGTGTTGGGTTTACGTTGCCCGCTGAGCCAAGGTGTTGGGTTTACGTTGCCCGCTTAGCCAAGAAGTATTGACTTTGAATCGCCCATCGGAGCCGAAAGGTATTGGGTTTGTTTTTCCCGCTGAGTCAAGGTGTTCGGTTTGCTTTGTCGCTTAGCTAAAAGGTGTTGGGCTGTGTTGCCCGCTGAGCCAAGAGGTACTGGGTTTGTGTTGCCTATTGCACCGAGGGGTGTTGGGTTAGTGTTGCCTGTTGCCCTGAGGGGTATTGAGTTTATGTTGCCTGCTGAACCAAGAGGTATTGAGTTTGTGTTGCCTGCTGAACTAAGAGGCGTTGGGTTTGTGTTGCCTGCTGAGCCAAGAGGTATTGAGTTTGTGTTGCCTGCTGAACCAAGAGGTGTTGGGTTTTTGTTGCCCGCTGAGCCAAGAGATTGAGTTTGTGTTGCCTGCTGAACCAAGAGGTGTTGGGTTTGTGTTGCCCACTGAGCCATAGGAATAAGGTTTCTGCTGCTTCTGCTGCTTCTGCTGCTTCTGCTGCTGCTGAGACAAGAGGTCAATGCAGAAACAGCTATAACCAGGATTTGACACGAAACCTCACATTCTTGCAGAAAGGGCCGGCTCCTGAGGGTGATAAATGTGTACAAGGTATTAGACTGAAACACTGTCATCACCATTTATCACCAAAATAAATTGGTGAGGAAAGCTTGAGCGATTAATATCAGACCGATTCCCTAAAGTCCTGACCACAATACAACCAGTCTAAGATACAATATATCACATAAACCTGGGATAATCGGTTATAATTGATGGGTGATATTTACAGTAAGAGATAACATAGCAGAGTTACTATGTAGTGACTGTTGGCACTGTAGATAATGTATACAATACCGGCTAATTAATCACAGGTACGTGGAAGTCTTCAAACAGACTGGTGAAAACATTGTATGTATGTTTACTGCTGTCATCAAAGCCGAGGCTACCACTGTTTGCAATATACTTACTGATATGTACCCTGGGTATATTTGAATTAATGTAAGAATTGGAAATATTTGGAGTAGTTTTACATTCATATCTGTTAGAAACATGGGGATTTTCAATATGGACATATTTGACTCCTATGAGAAAGTTTAATTTCCGACCAATAATATTCTGTTCATAGTTTAAGAACAGCTCATGAATGAATTCAAGAACCATTAAAGAACAGTACCCACAATTTCAACGAATGACCTTAGCATGTGAAAAAATCAAGAACATAACAATTTATGATAAATAGTGTGCAATACTTGTCAGTTGATGAACCAAATGTATATGCATGAGAGGTCCTTCAAGCCCTAAGAAACAAACACTTAGAAAAAAGTTAATGTCTTGCCAGTAAGAGTTTTGGAAAGTGCTCTGTTATTATTCCTCCTATCCCAGAAATCAATGTTCTGGCATTGCTGGTACCCCGCAGTTCAACAGAATCGATTAAGTCAGTCTTATACGTTATTCTGGTACCCAAATCAATAACATGAAATAAAACATTATCCAAGATTGCGATGTTTACAATAGAGAAGTCAACAATCAATTACCAAAGTGGGCCTACTGTTTAAACCTATTAATAATTTTATACGTTTATCTGAATATTTCGAGTACCGGTATTTGATATAACACTGAACGACATGAAACCAACTGAAAGACCCTGCATTCCGACACGTCATAGCAAACAAAAAAGGAACATGAAAAATATTTTCACTAAATTGAAATTTGGTATGTTGAATACCGTTTGAATGTTTTTAACTTTGATTTGAAAGATTTACTTTAAAGCTTTTCGTCGACATTGACACAGATTTTAATCCATTAAATCCAATTTCCGTGCCTCTGCTTTACTTACTTATCTACAGGCTGGTATTTACTTCAATTTCAAAAGGTTGACACAAATACCGTAAAGTATTTTGTGATTTCAGAGGACGGTTGATTACCTCCGTTAGCTGAACAGTTCAACTGTTGAGCATTATAGTCATATTTAACGGAACGGCTACTTTTTGGTTTATAAATAAACGTTGGTAAATATTCATGCTATGATTGCTACTTGATAAACAATTAAAACTATACAGGTGGAATGTCAACCATCAAGAAATAGTTTTAGCTTTAAGAGTTTGACACTCAGTTTTAATGATTATACATTTTAATACATTATCATTATCAATAGAGGTAAATTCATATCATACATTTGACCCACCTTAAGAAGCCATACATCAAGGGATACATTTGCTCAATTGTGACTGTTTAAAATCTAGATATGGCAGGTTCTGTGTTTACATATATCTCACTTGTAAAGTGGGATATGGTAGAAAACTTCTATTTAGAAGCTTTTCTGTTCTTATAGGTGTATTTAATAACAAGAGCACCCCCTTCGAATGCTAGACACTCAGCTTTCTCATGCTACATGTACATGTAGTACCGTACACTTGCTCATCTGTGATCCAAAGTTCTAAGTATACAATACTAAGGGAAGATAATTATAAACATAGGTGACAGGGTTACCAGCCTCTTCAGTATGGACTCCCCTTGTAATGGTCCAAAACTATGTTTCCAGCGAATACCTTTGAAGTCTTTGAGAAAATGACTCTGAGAATAAACTTAACCAACAACGCAGACGCACACAATCCTATCAAGACAATAGCTAGACTTTTTTCATTGAAAACTTAAAAGTGAAAATACCAGTATATTGAAATTTCATAATTTTTGCTGCTTAAGACAGCTAGTGGCTGCTTAATTAAATACGGGGACCACAGATTTCAGAGGTTCCGCTAGCTTCAGTATCTGAAGAGTCATTTAGATACTTTGGACTAAATTTTACCATTTAATAGGCAAAATACCTATGATTTTAAGAGAAAACGACCCTTAAGGATCAAAATGTGGCTTTTTGGAAACTGCAAAGGTCAAAACCTCTACTCAGTCCTGAGCCAAACGGACCCCTGTTTGACACACAGTAATTTTATATCGGCTGACAACTAGAATAAAGTCTGAACTGTGTCTGACAGTTAGCTGATGATGTGTGTATCACTTGGGTATACACCTGAAACTGACAATAATGATTGCATTAATTTTATTCCTGTTCATACCTTGGTAAACAAATACCATAGGGAATACATTACTATTGACACTGAACAAGAGTTACTGACACATTGTATTGCGTGTTACTTTGTTGCAAATTTATGTTAATACGAACACACAAAAAATGTGGAATGACTAATGATGTAAAACATTTTTTAATGAGAACAATTACATGATCTAGTTCAAGCATGTTTTCACACACAGTGATCATGACTTTTTTCCCACATATAACATGTGTATAGTGGGGGCGGTTACAGTTTAAATTTTCTCCACAGGAAAAATTCGAAGTCATATACAGTAAACTCCCTCAAAACCGGACCCTGTCCGGACCGATTCGAAAGTCCAGTTTTGTGGGAGGTCCGGTTTTAAGGGAGTTCTGTATCATATACACTTTCATATGTTATCATAGGGAATATACTGTGTGTTTCATGATACATGTTTACGTTACATGTACAGTGCACCTTTGAAGAGCATCACCACTAAGGCCTTAGGGAGCTGCAAATATTTCAATTCTAACATTGATGAGTACTCAAATTGTTTATTTTTTAATTGGCCATCAAAACTATCCAATGACATAGACTGTGCAATCTTACAAATCCCGAAATTCAAGGGTGAGCTAATTGGAGACATATTAATTAAATACGATTTACGGTAGTGCAGTGTTTGTCGTAATTACAACATTTTGATGGGCTAAACGATCCTTTGTTCCAGTAAATGTTTGTTGCAATACCTACCTCAAGAACAAAACATCAAATGGAAGGACAGTTTTCTTATTACGATCGTAATTAGGCAATTATTTAATTTCATTGCGGCGAATTTCTCAAAGTATTTTCACGCCTGTGCAAATTACACGCGAGACCGTTTAAGAGTACACATTAAAAACACGACTTGTTAATCGCACCTTTTGTTATGACACGTTCTTTAACTAAAATTAACAAAGTGACATTTTAGACAAGAAAAATGTACGCGTTCAGTTTTCCGTCAGGTGAGACAAATATACGCGTCCGGTATTCCGCAAGTAACTATCGTTGAAAATCTTGTCAGCGGACCGAAAATGCCGTCCGGAATCCGGAATTATGAGAGTCCGGTATTGCGGGAGCTTTTTAAGTTAACTTAATAAGAAGAAAATACGGGACCTAGGAAATCGTCCGATTTTATGGGGATTCCGGTTGTGAGGGAGTTTACTGTATATGAATGCATTTCCCCCCAAAAAAAGAATATGGTAACAGAAACTCTACATACAAAATCTCATGTTACAGTAACTAAATTATAATACCAAATACTTCCCGACTTAAAGGTCAGGTCTTATACAGGCTCAGCCCTTTAACAGGGTCGAACAAAGCAAGAGCAAAAGGCTAACAAACAATAACGAATCATAAGACTATTATGGCACGTCACAAAGACAACAGAAATGGCTAAAAATGATTCATTAGGCTTAATATCAATTATCTAACGGCGGTTTTACTATTGCGATTTTACTGCACTCCTAAATATAACTTAATAATACATGATTTATCACATATTAATGTTGTGGTTTAATATTACCAAAATACGACCAATGGGACACATATAGTTATTTTCAAAGCTATTTTTTTCACACCAAATTACTAAATTATACATTTTATTGAAACGCTACCACATAACGACCATGTAATGTACAGTAATGACCATTATATGTCAAATCTATATAATAAACCTACCCAAGTTCTGTTATATTACAATAAATTCTTAGATTTATAATCATGTGACCTCGATATTAAAGTCTACATAACAGTTGAAGAAAACTTGTTGATTTTTAAGCTTATGACAATTAAGACCAAGGATATAATTATGTATACACTAATGGACAATGCAGGCTTACTCTTTATTTATGAAACAGATCAACAAACGACTACTGAATAAAAGAGATTAAAATATTTCCCAACTTCCTAAAACAAGTTTAATGCAAAGCTACCCGATGTCACATGTCGCATATATCAGTTAACTATTATAGCGTTAAACTGTTTACTTAAGTTACACGATAAAACACACTTTAGTCCTGATAATAGTTCTGTTACAATATTATGATACAAGCTGAACCGAGATATAGCAACCAAAAAATCTGCATCACAGAGAAGCTTTAGCTTTGATCAGATTAAAAGTTTATAAAAATTACAACATATGTGTATGTTTGTTGTTCATTTAGTACTAAAAACTATATAGGGACTTAATACTAGTGGGTCTCACTTGGACAGTGAGCATTTTAAAATCTGAAGAAGGTCACTTTTTTTAAAATAGACAGGCACAATCTAGTAGTGAAAAGTGCAAAAAAAATTGGGGATTGTTAAAACTGCATTTTGTGAAATAATTTCTTAGGCCTGTGCCTTATTGTATGGCTGATGATATGCTTAACTTAAAACTTGAGGCATTTTATGTACCAATTGATGTAGAAACACGGTTACACCATAGTAAGATTGCCATAGTTTAATTATTCATGATAAACAACACATCAATGTCAATCAGATCTGGCAGTTATTTCTTTGTAATTCAAAGTGTGGAAAATAGACAGCCCCCACCAATTGCCATAAAATGATAAAATATTGGTTTTAACAATAAATGCAACACAATAGGCAAACCAACCTGTCAAATAGATACGAGGATTACACCAAAGAATTGGATTACATCAAAATCTAAGCACAGGTCAAGCGATTTTTCTCAGGGGGTCCAACCAGCTAATGTTTCCCTAGTATGGAGCCTGATAAGCTATTTGTCAGGGAAAGGGTCAAGATAAGACATTAAGTCCTGACAATTTAGTGTAAATAATTGAAATAACGACATTTTTTGCCAAAATTACAAGGGGGAGGGGGGATCTGGACCCTTGGTTCCCCCACCTGGATCTGCGCATGTACAATTTTTATAATAAGACAATAATTAAATGTCTAGCACCAACAGATATCTCATCAGTAATCATGGTAATGTTTGATTATATCAATTGTTTAGTAATTATACATGACTTCAACCAATTAAGTCAAACTTTGCTTCAAAATTTATAATTTATATTCATATTATAAGTTTATTTATAACATTCAACAACAAGTTTATTTCAGCATTTGAATACTGTATTATTGATATTTACATTAATACAAATGTAGAAATATAATATGTAGGCCCCCTACTATAATATATAGATCTGCATTCTATAAACTAATTTATGCAATATTATTTTATATTTATAAATATAAAAAACATGATAAAGATTAGTGTTCTGCATTGAAAATAAAGCGACTGAATGAAAACCAGTCGTCGGTTACAAGTATACTTACTGGGTGGCCCTTTTCCTGACCCCTGATTGAAATTTACTTCAATTCTTACATCTCCTTCTTTTGACAGTTGAATAGCAATTATTCCATAGTAATATAAATCACGGTAACTATCTTGTGTAGGATTTTCCACAAAAAATTGAACACATTGATAACAAACAGCCCACGCTTGCTCTTCACTTATACTGTTATTGAATGAATATAAAACATCCTGTAAATTAATAAAATCCTCAGTGGAATTTCTAGTCACAACCTCACTCTTTTGAGCCATGTTTTCTACTGATCATAATAAAAGCCGCTTACGATGTTGACAAATGAAAAACATCAAGGGAAGTAATTTATTGATGTGAACAAGGGAGGTAACAAATTAATTACTTGTAGTTGTAATTACTGAGTTACTCCCCTTTGTGCAATTTAACACTCACTTAAACGCCTATATTGTTAACATTTCAGCTATAACTACATACTAACATGGTTTAAAACATTGGAAATATCAAAACTGATCAATTGAATAAATTATTATATTATATTTGGTCCACAAAACGCTCTAAAATAGAAATTTTCACCCATCTCAATGTTGGGCAAGATAGTGTACATCTTTTTTATCCGTCCCTTTCTCAATGACATGCAATATGTTAGGTTTCAACTTTTTAATTATGACACTCGCTCTTATATTTTTGCATTCGACTGAGACAGTCATAGTGTGTGATCATTTGGTTTAATCCTTGCCTTATTGGCCAATAACTTCCGGCTTCAAGGAAGTCACAGAAAGTTTGTGATACTAGGAATCCGGGCTAGCTGCCCTAGCTCATTCTGAATAGACTCCTTGGTTCTTCAACGTGTCTGGTGTATAGCACCTATACATGCAAGGCTATCTCTGGGTTTTCAACCAGTTCATCTCTAGTTGGCTGGGAAACACTGAATAGGATTTTTTAAATTTCTAGTGCTCTGTCAGAGATTCAACCAGGGACCTCTATAGACGCCAACCACTCAGCCAATGTTCCATCCTCTCTCACTCTTAATACACGTATGTGAGAATATCCATCTCAAGAACATTAAATTCAAGCCAAGGTCATTAAAACTAGTAATAATATAGCAGTTCTAGACTTATTGCAGGCTATTGTAAGACTTGGATATTGTTTGGCATGTAAATATAACAGTATCCAGAGGTAACCTTAATATTGAATAAGATGTTAAATTAATGACAAGAACAAGGGAGACAATCTGGTCATTGTAATGCCTTGCAAAAAGGTTTATTGTTCCTTTCTTTTTAGCATGATATTTCAAAGAATGTTCAATTATATATACTTAACCTATTTTCCTCACCTGTACTAACTTACCCTTCCAAAAGGAATCCACAACTTCTTCACATGTGGAGGAGAATCAGTATTGGTGTTGAATTTTGATGGAAGGGTATGACCTGCAGCAACCAGGAATCAGACCTTGATCGGTAGATTACAAATCCAGCACACTTACCATGGCTGCCTTGCAATGAAGTCTGTCAACAATGACCACACTTGTATGTAATAGTTTAGCTAATTAAATTGTGTTTTCAAACGACAAAACATGATTTTTGCCGTTTTTAAAATGTTTCACTCAGTTAAAAGTTAATTTTCATGTGTGTACTTGGAACATTCAAGTTATGTAAATGTATGCCAGAACACCACAACTTCAAAATGTTAAAGGATATTGGCCCAATCAGCCTGTGTGTGTCTCAAATGCTGTCTTGCTGAATTGCAAACCTCGTTACAAAATTAGATTAAATGTTGTTTTAAAAATTTTTTAAAATCGACTGAGACAGTTGGAAGTACTTGGTCATTTGGTTTTTCCCTGCCAAATTGACAAATTTCCTTTGACTTTGAGGGAATCAGTATCAATCAAAATGTGATATTATAATTGCCCCCAAATTATTTTCTAAGGCAAGAAATCTGGAAGTACAACAATATAATGACTGGTTATATACCAGATAGCAATACTCAAACCTGGAGCCTTAAACATAGAGAAACGAATACAACATACGGTAAAATCATTATTTTTGAGGGAGTTGAATTTTTGTTGACTTTGTTGTTTAACTCCACCACAAAATCTAATCACCAAGATTTATCCTCCCCAATACAGAACATAGGTTTACCTTTCCATATTTTGTAATCCACAAAATTACGACCCCACGAAAATGCATTTTCATCAAAATCCTTGAAATTTAATAGCCACGAAAATATGTGATTTTACAGTAAGCAAATACACTTCAATAAAACAAAAACATTACAATGTATACTTCATAAATTTATTATCAATAAACATTTATTTTTAGCTAGAAGTCATTTAAAGAAGTTAGTCCCAATAAGTTCCTTGGGAAAGTATTCTTGTGTGACCGGTAGTTTGAAGGAAGGGTTATACTTGTAACCTTTACCATACCCTGCAATATATTATAAATATATGGAATCAGTGAACACATCAGAATTCATGTAAACATTATGAAGACACAACACTAGGACAGATTAGTAATTTGATTTATATGCTTTTATTTATTCTCGCCACCAAAAATCAATATGGGAGAGGCCCCAAGAAGAGGTTTCTCACTTTTTGGGGGATAGTGTGTGATACAGAAGATGCCCCAGTTCCGAAGCATCCCTGGGTTTTTTTACATGCCTGATGTAAAGTATCATACACAGGACCTCGCTTAACATGTCGTCCAAAAGACTGTTAGTAATTTTAGTTATATTAGGTGGGAAACACTGAAAAGTGTTGCTGTTTTAATCTGACAGGAGGCGGGATTAAACCCACAACCTCCAGATCAGCAGCTCTCATCACTGGACCACCAGTCAACCTAGATTTGCAAGACACAGACCAGTGATAACAAACCATGACTCAAGAGAAGAATTAAACTATGTAGAGCAGGCAAAATTAAATTTGGATTTGAGTGAAATTCAAGGGCTATAACTAGAGCAGTAATACAAATCATATTGAACACAAATTCATATCACTGTCTTAGAATAAGAAATTTGTAAGTACTAATAACGACCTTATAAGACTCATGCATATTTGAAATCTGCATCATAAGGTGCTTCTTATGAGCCTATTTTCATGAATATCAGAAGAGGTCATATTGACCAAACTGAAGTTGAACAAAAACTGCCCACGAACAGCGCGCTCCACTATTCGCAGCGCCATGCTCCACTTGTGACATTTCTAGAAGATTAGATGAAGACTTATCAAGTTGGAAAAGAGTGAATGACAATTGAATGAATTGATACAACATGTTTTATTACCTAGATTAGACATGAGTTTGGTGGATGCGTTCCTCAGATGTAAAGGTACAGTAGGTAATGGTCCATCGTTACTATGGATACAAGCCTTGGCTTTCTGGTACGCACTTACTGCTTCTATTGACTTTGGTGCTCTCGACAAATATACCACACATTCTGCTAGAGGCTTCTACAATAAAACACGAGATGTTTGTTAAACATGTACATCCCCTACTGGTTGCTAAGTTTGGTGCTCTCGACAAATATAACACACATTCTGCTAGAGGCTTCTACAATAAAACATGAGATGTTTGTAAAACATGTGCATCCCCTACTGGTTGCTAAGTTTGGTGCTCTCGACAAATATACCACACATTCTGCTAGATACTTCTACAATAAAACATGAGATGTTTGTAAAACACATACATCCTCTACTGGTTGCTAAGTTTGGTGCTCTCGACAAATATGACACACATTCTGCTAGATACTTCTACAATAAAGCATGAGATGTTTGTAAAACACATACATCCTCTACTGGTTGCTAAGTTTGGTGCTCTCGACAAATATGACACACATTCTGCTAGAGGCTTCTACAATAAACATGAGATGTTTGTTAAACATGTGCATCCCCTACTGGTTGCTACATCCTCTACTGGTTGCTAAGTTTGGTGCTCTCGACAAATATACCACACATTCTGCTAGAGGCTTCTACAATAAACAAGAGAAGTTTGTAAAACATGTACATCCTCTACTGGTTGCTAAGTTTGGTGCTCTCGACAAATATGACACACATTCTGCTAGAGGCTTCTACAATAAAACACGAGATGTTTGTAAAACACATACATCCTCTACTGGTTGCTAAGTTTGGTGCTCTTGACAAATATGACACACATTCTGCTAGATACTTCTACAATAAAACATGAGATGTTTGTAAAACACATACATCCTCTACTGGTTGCTAAGTTTGGTGCTCTCGACAAATATGACACACATTCTGCTAGAGGCTTCTACAATAAACATGAGATGTTTGTTAAACATGTGCATCCCCTACTGGTTGCTACATCCTCTACTGGTTGCTAAGTTTGGTGCTCTCGACAAATATACCACACATTCTGCTAGAGGCTTCTACAATAAACAAGAGAAGTTTGTAAAACATGTGCATCCCCTACTGGTTGCTAAGTTTGGTGCTCTCGACAAATATAACACACATTCTGCTAGATACTTCTACAATAAAACATGAGATGTTTTTTAAACATGTACATCCCCTACTGGTTGCTAAGTTTGGTGCTCTTGACAAATATACCACACATTCTGTTAGATACTTCTACAATAAACAAGAGAAGTTCTGATAAACTAACTGATCCTGAAGAACTATATCAATTTACTTGAGAAACTATTTACTATAAGTCCTTTAGATTTAGGTTTCAGTGATTTTTCTTGAACAAAATGAAATTGCCAGTGCCAAATAAAATCGGAAATTTTAGCGTGACCATTCACGAAATAGGGAATTATTACTTGTAAAACGGATTGTTTTGGATAAAAACTCTTCATATTTTGCTGTTTTCTACTGATAATACTCAGGTCATATGTTGCAACTACTTTTGCAAGTGTGAAACTCTATTGTTTTGACTTTAAAACAGCCATATCGCCATATCGTTAGTTGAACAAAAGGGGGAATCATGACTTTTTGGGGAAAATTAAGGCTATTTTGCTAGGGGAAAGCGCCTATATTCGGCCCTAAAAATAGCCAAAATATCACTGGGTTTGAACTAACGGTACACCCATGCATATTGTCAATACTTCCTGTCTTCATACACAGAAAGCTGAAGTTAGAATGGACAAAAAGAACTGGTAAACTGTTAAACTATGATAATATAGTGGAAGAGGATCCAGTTAGGGTGCATGGTGGTTGAGTGGATAATACTCTTGGTACAGATTAAAAGGTCCCTGGTTTGATTCTTTGCAGAGGCATTTGGTCATTTCAGAAACGCTATTCAGTATTTCCCACCAAGCTGGAGTAGAACTGGTTGGTAAATCAGAGGTAGTCCATCTTGCGTGTATAAAAAACCAACCAGTCTATTCAGAAAGAATAGGGTACTGTGCC
The DNA here is from genome assembly GCA_947247005.1 of Spisula solida. Taxonomy (NCBI): domain Eukaryota; kingdom Metazoa; phylum Mollusca; class Bivalvia; order Venerida; family Mactridae; genus Spisula; species Spisula solida. The sequence goes on along the minus strand of OX365949.1, from coordinate 4,448,866 downwards.
CGAATTTCTTGTGACACACAACTGTGTCTTTCTTCAAAGCCGAAGGTCATTGAAAACACACAGCAAACCAAATGAACATGCACTAACAAATAAACAAGAGGATCAAGTTCATATCTTTGGATTATATTTCACAATAAATATCACATTGACCTTGACTGTAATTCATGAGGGTTAACTCCACTGTTGCTAGACACATTCAACCTTAAATCACTTATTCATAACTCCACATATTAACAAACAGGTCACTAGATCAACACAGTTAATTAACACAACACAAGTTCAAACATGAGGGCCACTGGCCCTAAAGCGCTTACCTGATGACTAGCAGTTTAGGCAGAATCAGTATTTGTTATGATATGACCTTAATATTTGATTTAGATTTTACAGAGACAAACATTGTGACCAAGTTTTATAAAGATTAGGTAAAACTTGTGACCTCTAGAGTTTTTACCCAAGATGACCTGATTTTGAACTTGACCAAGTTTCATTAAGATTATGTAAAAAATGTGACCTCTATAGTGTTAACAAGGTTTTTCTTTGATGTGACCTAGTGACCTAGTTTTTGACCCCAGATGACCCAATTACGAACTTGACCTAGATTTCATACAGACAAACATTGTGGCAAAGTTTCATAAAGATTAGGTACCGGTAATAAATGTGACCTCTAGAGTGTTAACAAGGTTTTTCTTCAATGTGACCTGTTGACCTAGTTTTTGAACCCAGGTGACCCAGTTGCGAACTTGACTTAAATTTCATAGAGGTTCACATTGTGACCAAGTTTCATTAAGATTATGTCAAAAATGTGACCTCTAGAGTGTTAACAAGGTTTTTCTTTTATTTGACCTAGTGACCTAGTTTTTGACCCCAAATGACCAAGTTACGAACTTGACCTAGATTTCATAGAGACAAACATTGTGACCAAGTTTCATAAAGATTAAGTGAAAACTGTGACCTCTAGAGAGTTAACAGTCAAATTGTTGAGGGTGGACAACGGACGGTGGACAACAGACGCCGGACATAGGGCGATCACAAAAGCTCACCTTGTGCACTTCGTGCTCAGGTGAGCTAAAAAGCCAATTTATCATAACTTAGGGGCAATAACTCTGTTGTTGTTACTACTTGCTACTGTGGAGATTTGAGGGTGTCGGAGCATGCCCCTATAGTAGCTAACATTTATTTTATTTATAGTTCCATTAAATATTCCAAATTATGTGTGAGATATGACTTGAGATAGATGAAAGTACAGTAAACTCCCTCAAAACCGGACTCCCTCAAAACCGGAATCCCCATAAAATCGGACGATTTCCTAGGTCCCGTATTTTCTTCTTATAAAGTTAACTTAAAAAGCTCCCGCAATACCGGACTCTCATAATTCCGGATTCCGGACGGCATTTTCGGTCCGCAGACAAGATTTTCAACAATAGTTATTTGCGGAATACCGGACGCGTATATTTGTCTCACCTGACGGAAAACTTAACGCGTACATTTTTCTCGTCTAAAATGTCACTTTGTTAATTGTTAGTTAAAGAACGTGTCATAACAAAAGGTGCGATTAACAAGTCGTGTTTTTAATGTTTACTCTTAAACGGTCTCGCGTGTAATTTGCACAGGCGTGAAAAATACTTTGTGAAATTCGCCGCGATCAAATTAAATAATTGCCTAATTACGAACGTAATAAGAAAACGGTCCATCCATTTGATGTTTTGTTCTTGAGGTAGGTATTGCAACAAACATTTACTGGAACAAAGGATCGTTTAGCCCATCAAAATGTTGTAATTACGACAAACACTGCACTCAATCGTATTTAATTAGTATGTCTCCAATTAGCTCACACTTGCATTTCGGGATTTGTAAGATTGCACTGTCTATGCCATTGGATAGTTTTGATGGCCAATGAAAAAATGAGCAATTTGAGTACTCATCGATGTTAGAATTGAAATATTTGCAGCTCCCTTAAGGGTGATGCTCTTCAAAGGTTGCACTGTACATGTAACGTAAACATGTATCATGAAACACACAGTATACTCCCTATGATAACATATCAAATTGTACATGATACAGAACTCCCTTAAAACCGGACCTCCCACAAAACCGGACTTTCGAACCGGTCCGAACAGGGTCCGGTTTTGAGGGAGTTTACTGTATGTACAAAGGCGATCTAAATGCCCCACCCATCTGTGGTAGGGACATTGTGTATACATACCTCACATTCTGGTTTCCCGATGAAATGACAAGCTTGGTAAGTACTGACAGCCAGAATCAACGCTTGAGGGTCAGCTAATCCTGTACGGGTATCAGAAAGTGAATGTTAAATTTCTATCAAAATATGAATAAACACACTTACTGCCATATTTGTACCATAAAGCATGGAGAATTTGACATGATCCTGACCTTTATTCATGAATATATTACAAGGTTCTTTCGTTGAATGTATAAATTTCTGCGAGCAAATTGTGCAATATTGGTCCTTTAGATTTGTGTTGGTATTACACCTCAAGTGTCTTAGCGATACTTCCAGCTTATGAAAACATACAACCAGGATTATAAATATAGACAATATATCAGCTGTTTAATTATGCTAATAGAAGGTCGAAAGTCGTGTCAAATTCCCCGTACTATATATAAATATGTGAAGCATTAAGGAGTAACCTAAGGTGAAAGAACTCTAGAATGACAAGGCTCAACTGATGGTTCAGTTTTATTGTCAATAAAACTTTCAAATTTCAATGAAAAATCAAAACAAGAGGGCACAGAGGGCTTTTGATGGCTCACCTCTGACCAAGTTTCATAAAGATTAGGCCAAATTTGTGACTTCTAGTGTGTTCACAAGATTTTTCTATTATTTAACTTGTGACCTAGTTTTGACCCTGGATAACCAAATATCGAACTTGATCTAGATTTTGTGAAAATGATTATTTTGACAAAGTTTTATAAAGATTAAGCCAAAATTGTGACCACTAGTGACGGATGAAGAGTGAAGAGCTTCATCTGTCTATATGACAGGTGAGCTAGAAAAACAGCTATCTGGGGTAAGTTCACCAGGTAAAATTGTGATATAACACATTATTTCAAGCAGAATTTATATTTGAAATACAGTCAACTCTCGTTATCTCGAATTTCACGGGACCAAGGAAATTACTTCGACATAACGAAAATTTGAGATAGAATTTTCAGCATCAAAGTTGCAAGTTTTCTAGTTTCTGTCATTTTACGCCGCCATTTTGTTACGGTCGTAAGAACAGCATATTCGTGGAAATTGCTTGTTTTGATATTTTAACATCTTGCGTTATTTAATTATTATTTTTACGAAGAATTGTTCAAGATGACATGTTTATTGATGTTTGGACGTAACTCGAATATTTATGAAATGTTTGCGCAAATTGTTGCAAACAAATATTTATTCAACTATGGAAGGCGCGAAAATAACAGGTAAATTGAAGATTTCAGACTGGCAAGGTGTAAAAAAACTTTTGACGCTAGTCGAATACGATCAGATTTCCACCCGCTTTCGAGATGAACAATAGATTTAAACTGCAAATTAGTTAATCGGGACCAAAAAATAATTCGACATAACGAAAAATTCGAGCAGAAACTTCAAGATAGGTCTCAGATTTCATATAGACAAAGAAAGAGAAAAATCGGGACTGGAAAAAAACTTCGACATAACGAAAAATTCGATATAAGCGAGTATATAAATTCTTAAGATCTTTTTCAGAGGATTTAAAATATTTTATATTTTAATAACCATCGAGAATTCATCCGTTTAAATTTTACAAGCATTGAACTCCATGAAAAACATACCCACATCTTCACTAGCAAATTCAATAAGTCTTCTAGCTATATATAGCGGCTCTTCACCACCTTCCATCATCCGAGCTAACCAATAGAGGGCAGCACTATCACATGATCCACGCATAGATTTATGTAACGCTGATATCATATTGTAATGTTCTTCTCCTGAAATAAAGTGTAGGTTCAGTTAATACTTTGTTCATCTGAACATTTTTTGTTTAATTTTATCTAATCCCGATAATTTTTATGATCACATTTGAAGATCCTTGGAGGAACAACGAATGCACTTCATGGGCAAACTGAAGTCTTGAGAACGTTAAACTGACCAAAATAATATCACCCCTCTGATAAAAATACCCGAGCAAAAGTGAAATAATGATTTTTTCTCTCTTCCCTGCAAAAATGTATCCTTACAAAATTCCATGTAAATGAATTGCCCATATTACAGAATGGTTGTTGTGCAAAATTAGAGATTGGCATACATGGTGTATGTATATAAGTGTCTTTAGTTTTTCAAGCATAAATTATCTAAAACAGCCTCTATAACATCATTAATATTAATTTTGTCCAACATAAAGTTGATTATAAGATTTTATGGACACTTTCAAGAAAGGGAGGTAAATATCATAAATGCAGGAAATGGATAAACTATGTTACCTGTTTTATCATAAGCAACATGTGACCTCTGTAACCCCGCCTTCACATGTTCTGTAGTTATGACAACAGCACAACACATATTGTTATTATCACCATTTTCCACTTCATCTGTACCATTAGACCTTTTACTGGCGTCCTTATTTTGGTTAGATCTAGCCATTGCTGACTGGACAGTCATTTGTAATGCATTAAGCGCCGACCTAGCATCCCCATCACAAACTGCTGATAGGAAATTTAGTGCTGACGATTCTATACAGATCCTACAATAACCAATATATAATTTAACGTTCCTTCAACAGTGGTGTTTAACATACAATGCAACCTCTCTAGAGCAACACTCATTGGGATACACAATGTTCGGTTGTCATACAAAGGTTGTCGCTATTGAAAAGTAAATTTGAAAGTGAATTTGCATTTGTTTAACAAAATAATAATGCTATTAGAGAGAGGACATTGCTCAAGGGAGGGCCGCTCAACGTAGTACTAAGCTGAGCTGAAAATAAACCCACTATCTTGTACATTATGTAGAAATTTGGATACTATATTAATATACAATGCACGTGGTAACTGCATTCTTACACAAAACAGAACCATAAATATTAATGTCACAGAGTGCTTAAGGCATCCACCCTGAGAGCGGACGGTCAAAGGCTCGCATCCTGGAAGGGGTTTGCTCTGAAATCATCAGTTAGGCAGCTGCCAGGTAGTTAAATAATGGTTATCAATGTTCCTTCCTGTCTGACGTGAAGTGTTAAAGGTAGGAGTTCTCAGAAAGTATAGGTGTCTCTAAGCAATGTTGGTGATCTTTTAACGGGGGTGACAACATCATTGATAAAAGAGTAATGTTTACTTTTATAGAGAGTTTGACAATATATAAGCTAAATTACCCTTCCTGTGTGTCCTTTACATCATTCTCAGATTCGTCTAGGACTTTAATTTTTAATTTCTCAACAGCCCTCAGTAATATGTTTAAAATGGCAGCCTTTCCATGTTTCTCCAGTACTACTACTCTACTTCGGCTTAGTAATGCAGAATTCACCTGGAATGATGGGTTTTCTGTAGTAGCCCCAATCAATGTTATAGTCCCGTCCTCAACATGAGGAAGTAGACTGTCCTGAAATGACAAACAGATGTACCCGTATCATTCTTTATTACAGCTCTCCCCTAATATCCTTGGTACTTTAACAGGCCCGGTGTATAGCACCAATACTTGCAAGACTACCTCTAGGTAACCAACCAGTTCATCTCTACTTGAGTGTGAAACACTGAAAAGCATTTCAGAAATGACTAAGTGCCCTGGGCGAGATTTAAACCGGGGACTTGTAGATCAGAAGTCAAAAGAGGGAACCCATTCATATGGTAAACATGGCTGGAGCTTGAGACTTGTTAATTATTCAAACAATTTATTCAAACAATACCTCATACCTGCTGAAGTTTGTTGAATCTGTGAATTTCATCAAGAAACAAAACTGTCCTCTTACGAAACATTTTGAAATCATTCTTGGCTTTTTTCACCACTTCTTTAACGTCGTTCACACCAGATGAAGTGGCTGACAGCTGAACAAATCTCATCGTATCTTTACACTTTCTAGCAACAATTTTTGCCAATGTTGTCTGAAAAATATTAAACAATCAAACAGAAAATAAAAGAGAAATTGTGAATATAATGACCAATTAAAAACTGCGCTATTGTAAGATATGACATAATTACTAAAATAATATCGCTATGGAATTACCTTGCAAACTTCCATATTGTAATTTGTAAGTGCATGGTTAATAAAGAGTCGTAATTGGCATACATAAAGAACAGTATGTTTGATTTGTACAAAAGAATGGTATCATTTGGCAGTTTTTATGATTTAATGGATTTTTAGAATGACTTGAGTGAAAACAAGCGCACATTGCCTATATATTTGAACAAAGAAAATATATATACAGTCAAACCTGTGTTATAGACCATCTGCAAAATAAAGATCTCTTTTTCAAAACCTGCCTGCAAAGACCATCAATTTACCTCCCATCAGAACCTTGATAAAATCGCATTGCAGGCAAGTGATCAGACCATTAATGACACTTAACCTCTCTATATAGAGACAGCCTGTCATCAATGTTTTCACAAAGGGGATTTTTTATGGACAGGTTTGACTGTACAATCATACTTTGCCACATCCTGGCGGTCCCCATAAGATCATGGATGGAATGGAGTCACTATGCAGTAATGACCACATCATCTTGTCTCTCCCCAAGGCTTTTTCCTGACCAATGAAAGTCTCAAATGATTCCGGTCTCATCTGATCTGCCAAAGGCACAGAAAAATCAATTGAACATGATAGCTGTTGATTTCCCTTAGTGGTGTTAGCTTTGTGTGATACAGTCGGTGAAAGTGCCGATGTCGACGGTTTTGTTTGTTCTGCTGTGTCGTGCTCATCGTCATCAGATGAACTGTCAAGTTTTATACAGCAACCACTATTAATGTTTTTCACAGATGAAACTTTTGCGTCAGTCTTATTACCTACTTTCCCCTTTGTAAGGTTAGTCTGGCCACTTTTTTGCTTTTCTTTGGACATTAAAAATCCCCACCCACTTGACACAGTGGCAGTGGTGTTGGATTTACGTTTTTTCGTAGGTGGTCCTGTGTCATCCTGGTTAGACTCTTTCTCTGATGTATTAAGACATATTTCTACGTGACTGTTGATTTTAGATGAACAAAATGTCTTGTTACAAACAGGACAAACAACGTTTTCTTTTTTAGAATCCATGTCAGAATTTTCCCTCACTATTTTACCGGTGTTCCCGTAAGATTGACTATTCTATGTAATTAATAAGCGTCTGATCGTCAAGGACCGAGTAAGTACTTCCTGGTCCAGATTTTAGTAATTATATCTTCTTCTGTTTATGTTTTAGGTCATCAACACTCTGTAATAGTTATAGATATATCGACGTTCTTACTTCAGAAATAACTGTCTTACTTTCCAGACATATTTTTCAATCATTATTAATTTGATTGCGATTTTGGTATTTCTACTCCTGTTCTACTTTCGGTTTGGAAAAAATAACAAAAATTGAAAAAATGATTATGAGGTTGACAGCACGTAGATCTTATATTTTAATTTTACATTTCTTATAAATCTTACAAATCAAAACTCTTCTATGATTTATAATAATAAAATGCATGATCTTGATGAGTTGTAGGGCTAAAAATAAAACGGGTACCCGCGGGTTGGGACTGATATGTGGGATTCCCGAATAAGACTGCACATAAAAGCCACAAGAGTGATTATCTATTTCCCGACTATTTGGTGCAACTTTTCTCAATAGTTGACACTGTGGCTATGATCCTAAAATACATCCTAACCCCTAACCATTAAAACCCTAACCCTAAGTGCTGCTGGCCTGAACTCAGGCCTGCCATTTCTCAGGCATTGAGCCGGTAATTACCGGCAATCTGGTGCGATTACAGCTCTCTGGCTTTGAAGTCCAATTTACCGGCAATCTTGAGAAATGCAAAGCCAACATAGTTCTCCACAGTGTATACTGTTTTCATGTAATTGTAGCGCACAAGGTTAATGACTGTACGAGGTGTGTCCAAAAAGTTCGTAGACACTTGTGATAAAATGAAAACAAAACGTCATATCCACATCAAACTTCAGTATTAATTTACAATAAACATTGCATTTACATATCACACAGAAAATTTCAGTGAAATGCGTGGAGTAATACTTTTTCTACAATAATTCAAGTGCACTCACTCGTACCCGAGCGGCGCAGGTGGTGACGTCAGTAACGTCCGCAACGTAAATTAACTACGTTAAAATTGTCACAATTTTTCAAAGTAGCAGCCACCGTTATCAATATTTTCGCCTGCCTCTATCGAAATCTGTCAACCTTGGCAACCATACCTTGTTTATACCTAATTGCTGCTTAAGTATGTTATTTACTGTCACACGGCTCAATTCAGACTCACAAATGCTCACACGTCTATCCTTATTGACGATCTCTTCTATAGACGCCACAATAACGTCGTTTATAAGTCAAGGTCATCCGCCACTACCGTCTACTTTCTTAGTTGTTTTTCCATCTGAATATCGCTGGTGCAACTTGTAAACAAGTGCTCTACACACATAATCCTTGCCTGTTGCAGACCGAAGTGTTTAATGGTTTGAACTGGTGTTTTGTCCAATTATACACACATTTAATAATAGTCCGTTGTTCTTCGACGTCAAAAGACGTCATCTTCGTGTCCAATAATTCCTTAGGTCCTTAAGATAAAAGTTTATTTTTTCAACGTACAGGTGTTCTATTGTAATGATACTTGGCGGATGTGACATCAACACAACCTCGTGGCACGTTGACAAACGTCAATATAATCGCGCCAAAATTACACAATTGCCATGACATTGTATCAAACGTACAACTAACGAACTTGACCTGCGCCGCTTAGCAAAACCATGATATATAAAATGTCATATATTTTTTATATTTTTTTAGTATGTTCAGTCTTATTACTACAGAATATGTATTTTGTAATAAAGTATAGAGGTCTGGTGATAAAGAAGTTTTTTTTGACGCCGGATATCTTTTAAATTGGAATGTCTACAAACTTTTTGGACACACCTCATATATTGCGTGTCTGTAATTGTGATAAAGCAATTAACAGGAAACAGGTGTCATAAAATGTAACACCTCCTATTGTTCCCCAAATTTGATTCAGATTAAATGTACTCGATCGAGCTCACTTGGCTTCTTTCAATCTCATTCGGTCTTCTTCTGACATTTTTTCTGCATTTTTGTATTATTAATTTGATATTTTAAGCTTCATTGTATTATAGGCATATAATATAATCGAAAAATATTGAAATACTTGTCGATATTTGTTTAACGTAAGTTGAATTAATTTATTAGAATTGAGGGTTATGGATATTTTTTGGGGAAAAAACTGCCTAAACAAGACTACCAAGAATTGGGCTCTTCTACTTTGTTTTATTCCAAGGCCTAACTATTACAGAACAACTAATTACATGGCTTTACCTAATAAAATGAAATTGTTTTTGATTAGGAGGTTCACATGCTTTTAAATCAAATGCCTATAATTAGGCGGTTCGCGGGCTAAGCGATTTGAATAAGGTGGTTTGCGCGCTAAGCGATTTGAATTAGGCGGTTCGCGTGCTAAGGGCATAATATTGAATTTGACATTTTCACACGCTTTAATTCAATTTTTGCTAGAATCTCAGGCTTTTGCGTGATTTTATTATGGCAGGCCTGTGAACTTTAGCTGCCAGGTCTATAGAAAAGAGTGTTCTCCGACTTTTTATTAATTTTGTACAATTTTTGGTTTCAATAATGAAATGCAATAAAGATTGAAATTGTTTAATGCCCAATGAACTAGAGTCAGAACATGTTTTGTGGTAGTATGAACACACTTTGGTTTCTTGCAGGGCAATAGTGGAATATATTTGCCACTCATTACTTGAGTTAGCGTCTACAGCTGTTTCAATAACAAAATGCTCTTAAGTTACAATTGAAAAATATTTCAAAACTTGTCTGGGTACCTATAGGAATAGTTGTCTGACTGCCCTGGTAGATGTCTGGGTACTCTATTCCTAGAAATGGTTTCGCACATTTTAAGTTTGCGGCTGTCATGGAAGGTATCCTTTCCCTAAGTTAAAAATGTTACCTCCGACGAATCCGGGAATGTTTCTAGCTTCTCATTCTAAACATGCTAAAATCGCATACTAGTAATCATTTGATGAAGGATAATTGTACTTGCGCATACATGCCATTGAAACTTCTGTCAATAAATCCATCTTTATTAAAATCCAAGACCAATTACAATTTCTTGTTATAAAAATATCAATTTTGATCATCTTAGAATCGTCCATATTGTAGCTTGTGTTGTCATAAGTTTACACTGTTATGACATAGGGGTTGTAATGTACTTAATCTAAACAGACACAGGGTACATGGGGGGAATGTTAACATTCAGTTTACTTCTACATACGAACGATCATTTTCGTCATGATTAATATTAAGCCAATATATTCCTTTATACAGGTATTTACAATAATCGTTTCACATTTGACTTGACTTGACTTGACATTTATTTGTCATGTGTTCAAAAACGTTGATTTTGTTTGATAAATATATGTATGATGGTTAATGTATAATTGTATAGTTGGACAAACATAAATTGGCCGGGCTCAATTTAGCTATAGTAAATAAACACAACAGTGACCTTCACATCTAATTAACCGGAAAATTTGGTAGACATCATAATGGGGCAATAATTTCTTCAATAGCCCCAGTGGCTCAGTGTTAACGCCTCAGCTTATAGGTGATTTACCACGTATGCTATTTTTGTACGCAGGTTCGAATCCATTTATTGTATATTTTTATCATATCTCTTTCTTTTTTCATTTTCTCAACACTTTTTAATTACAAAGTCTATAAAGAAAAGATAATAACGAAAAATGAAAAAAAACTTAATGAACAAAGTATTTTCTTTTAGAAATACCAGAATGAGTTGGGTTCGAACTCGCGCATAATAAAAACATATCTTTGTTGCGACTGGTCCTTGCGCTTTACTGACTGAGCTATTTCCTCATTGGTTATTGTATTGTATTTAATACGCCTTATTAGTTTACTTCAGGTGCAAAAGATAAACAAGAATGTTTATGTTCTGGTACTATTTATAGCCCGGCCAATTTATCTTTGTCCGATTATAGCTATTGTATGTATTGAGACAACTGATTTACCGGTTTATGTTGATAACACCTTGTGAAAACATCTTGTGAAGTCCTTTGTTATTAGAGATCAATTGATCATCATAATTATTATCTGGTAGGGTAAGGTCACAATCAATTGATTGTGTATACACGGATGGTGATAACAAATGGTCCTATTAAAATTGCGAGGTGTGTCAAACATACATTTATGCCGTAGTGACTTCAGTATCGCAGGATTCGCAGGACCATTTCGATTCTGTGAAAATTTGTACCCGTGAATATGGGGATGATATGAAAAATTTGATATATTGTATTTGCGAAAGTATCTTGGAATACCATATCTCAGGAATATTTGAATGACTGCCCTGGTAGATTTGTGTGCCTCTAGGAATAGTTGCCCGACCGCCCTGATAGATTTTTCAGGATGGCCACAGACTATGGTAAACACGGAAACCGGGAAAATGCAAAAAACAAATTCCCTGCAGGGAAAAATCAGGAAATTGCAAAGTTGGGCAAAAATCAGGGAATTATCGGGGATTTTTACAAAAACTGGAGGAAAAATGTCTCTACTGGTAGCTTCTCTTCATGTCTTTATTAAATAGATGTATTTCTTCAAACAGACAGTTTAGTAACATGTATTTATTATAGGATAGGTATAGATAATGAGTTTGACGGTTATAAGGCTATAAGGGGAGGTTGGAGGCCATAATTTCAGCTGTATCTGAGTTGCAAACACTGCAAACAATCAGGGAAAATCACCTTTCAGTCAAGGAAAAAATCAGGGAATTTTATTCTTCATTTTCTGTGGCCACCCTGATTTTTGTACCCACTTCAGCTCTGAGAAAGTTGTTTAAAATTAAGCTTGGAACCTTTGCTATTCCTGTAATCTACATGTTATTAACATTTGTCATGAAATCGTGAAGAAGTAAGCAATTGATAAAATTAAAACAGGTTATTGATGAAAATCTGTAACTAATTAGTGTTTGATTGTTTTATCTTTGTTAGGTATTCCAGATATGGCTGGAAAAGGTAGAGATGCTATGTTAGTTGTTGCCATTGATTTCGGTACAACATTTAGTGGATTCGCGTTCCAGTTTCGACACGAGTATAAACCTGATGATCCTACACACGTAGCGTCACCTCAAGTCTGGAATGATGGGAAGTCAGAAGTAACTTCCATGAAAACGCCAACATGTTTGTTACTTAATAAACAAGGCAATATCGACAGTTTTGGCTTTGAGGTATGTAAGACTGATAGTATTGTAGGTCTACCATAATCAGTCCATTTGCTCTATAATTAGTAAAGTATCTTATTAGAAATGGGTTGGTTTTTATATTCTTGTTATAAATGCGTGGTCATGTTTGGTCATGACCTCTGACTTTGAGCCTGACAGCTGTTTGATATTAGGCATTTGGATGCGATACTCAAATTCTTCCATTTAGAATATAACCTACATTATGAACCAATGAAAACGCCGAATTTTGGCGGTTAAATGAAAATTTAATCATTAAAATTTTCTCTACACAGACTTGACGTCATGCGTTGGCGCTACTTTCTATCGGCCAATCAGAATGCAAAATGTTATATTCTAAGTTAGTTAGAACATATTAAGTAAATTTTAATGATTAAAAAGGACTCGCTTCGCTTCGCTTGCTCCGCCCTTTTTAATCATTAAAATTTACTTAATATGTTCTAACTATAACATAGACTCTTCATTTTTTAACTTGCCCGGTGTGCAGCACTGATATATGCGCAACAACTTTTGGCTTTTAACCAGTTCATCTCTTGTTATTTCGGGAATACTGAAAAGCATTTCAGAAATGACCAAGTGCCCCAGACGTGATTGGAACCATGGACCTCTAAATCTGTAGTCATTAGCTACTTGACCACCGTAGCATCCACAATTTAACAAGGAAATGATTGTATTTCAGGCTGAAAGGAGGTTTACAGACATCTGGATGGATGAAGAGCAGGCTGACTGGTTTTTCTTTCGTAGATTTAAAATGAAACTTCACGATATCAAGGTATGAACTAGCATAATGCTGCTAAATAATGAAGTTTATAATTATGCTCCCTGCATCGCTTTGTACAATGTTGGTTGGACGGTCAGCTGGTGCACAATATCCCATGAACAAATTAAGCATGTTTGGATCTAAGATCCTTGAACTTGATACGCAGGTTGGTTATGTGGTGAGCGGTGGCCTAGAGGTAGGGTACCTGCTTCAGTATGGTGGGGCCCTTTCTTCAATCCCTGTCTGGACTGCTGCTTATAAATTGTTTTGAGTAAGAATAACCGACATGCTACACTTTACACAGGTGTATAAATGGTTACCTGAGATATGCCAGTGGCACCCAATCTGTAACAGTATTGTAACTTGTAACTCATTGACAAGGGAGTAAATGTACAGTCAGGTTGAAAACATGCAGGTGTCTGAAAATAGACTTTAACTGGATCCTGTTTATGACCAGTTGCTAGATGACCTCTGTCTATATTGAGTTGGTAGATCAAAGGTCAAGGTCAGGGAGTCCTTCAACTTAAATTATTTTTCGGCATATATTAGTTTACTATGACTTATAGACCATTTCTCTTTTTCACATTAATTTGAAAAAAAACAAAAAACATTTCTCTTAATAGGAGAAATCATGTTTGTATACAAAGGCATCCATACCACCAACTAGCTATTGGTGAATGGTAGGTTTTTATTGTTCATTCATCATACAGATTGCTGGTGGGTATTTTGCATATGAATACAATGATCTCTGTCGTTCTAGAATTTGACAGCCTCAACAGAGATCAAGGATGAACAAGGAAAACCATATCCAGCGATCAAAGTATTCTCAAAATCCATAGAATGTTTGAAGATGAAATTATTAGATGAAATGAACAGGAAGAAAGTGACGGTCAATCTAAAGGAGATGTTGTTTGTGTTGACTGTACCCGCTATATGGAGAGAGAATGCAAAGAATTTCATGCGACAAGCTGCAGTTATGGTAATACTATGTATATTGTATAAAAACTGTTACCTTTATTATGATTACCAGAACTTTGTTTTCTCTCTGTGACCTAGACAGGCCCTCGGTGTGATTTTATGGTCAGGAATCAGGGCTCTCATAGGCGGATCCAAGGGGGGGGCGGACCCGGCGTACGCCCCCCCTAAAATCGCCGGAGCCTAGGTAATTTCTCATATTTTGGATGTAAGAACAATATTGATATGCAATTTTTTTCGCTCCCTTCGCTCGCCTAAATTAAACAATAATCAATTTATGGAATTTAAAGTGAACTAAATGCTGTTTGCAAAAACAAGATATCGGACTGATTGATAGCATGGTGCCAAACATCGGCTACAGAAATGCCGAGATTGTTGCACATTAAAAATGTCCAACAAGACATAAAATATTAATAGAGTTGGCTTTATTTTCTAATAAACCTGTCCTTTTCATTAAAAATAAGATACCTCAGAATGCAGCTGACGTGGTTCTTTTTAAAATGTCACGAGGTAGAAAGCCACTGGCCCGTGGACTCCCTAGTCGCTGAATCCCAAGTACTTCACATTTCCACTTAAACAAAACTGAAGCCCTGGAGTTCGCAGGGTAAGCTGCTCAGATAGACATTGCATTTTTTCGTGACGAATTCACAGCAGCTATATATCAGTGAATATTATCAAGTCGATTATCGTTAGTCCGGTCTATGCTGTTCATATAAACAACGATTTTTCTAGCTCGCTTCGCTCGATGAAGAACTACGTAAATGAAAAGAAATACAATGAAAGCTTTTGATTTACTATTGAGTTGTTTGGGTATGCTGCTCAGACAAACACTGATTTGTTTTCTAATTCTGACAATTACTGCATCAGTGAATATTACCAAGTAATAAGAATGTGGTGTATGAAGCTGAAATAGATAATTGCATTTTTTCTTGCGAGTGCATTTTTTCTTGCTCGCTACGCTCGCACAACCACTATAAGTTATTTTTTTCAAGTAGGGAATGAGTTTGAGGGATATGCTGTTCAAATAATTAATGCATATATTCTTACTCGCCTTGCTCTTACAATAATTTTATCAATGAAGATAAAGAACGAAATTGTGTGGAATGCTTCTCAGAGATTTTTTTTTCTAGCTCGCTTCGCTCGCACATTTTCTTGAGGGGGGGGGGGGTATCAATACATGAATGTACGCCCCCCCTAACGCCAAATCCTGGATCCGCCCCTGGCTCTCACTACGCTTTTGGGACTGGGGCCAGGGGCCCTCAGGTAGGGGAATTTCGCGTTGTTTTGAAGAAAAAGGGGAATTTTGTCCTTTATAAATATCAATACTATTATAAAAGTAATACATATTAAATGAACATAAAGCCAATTTCAAGCTATAACAACAGATAGAGCAATGGCTTAACTGCATTTACAAAGGCACTTCATTATTTTATTTTTTTTTGGAGGGGAATTTTTTCAGAAAATAGGGGAAATATGTTTATTCATTTAGGGGGGAATGGGGCCGATATTTAGCCCCAAAATTGGTCAAATGAGAGCCCTGGGAATATTTCTGGACCCTCCCCAGGGTTAGTCTCGTTTTCTCTGCAATTGTATACACATGGCAAACATTGGAAACCCTCTACATCACAGAATGTGCTGACCAAACTGCAACATGATTTTAAAGAGTGACTTTCCCCGTAAAAACATGCCCTCAAAGATGTCGGTCTTGCTTTCTTTTATGACAAGTGTATATATGTTGTAGTATCATATGGCAAACATTGAATTACCACAAACTGAATTTTGAAATAAAACTTAATGGAAGGGTTTATTGCCAAATTGATTCATAAAAAACCTGACAGTCATGTAGCAGAGCTAGCTTTCTAAATATGACTATTTGCAAAACTTCTTCTAAATTCTTTCAAGGACAATCTCTGTGATATATGGCCTTCATTAACGTCTTCATAATTATGTCAATAAAAATAACCTTAATGATAAGAAACCTCAACATCAAGACTAAATGTTCAGGTCCATGTTCATTTATCCTCAATATTTACAGTTATTGTGAGCCCTTTACTCACTTGAGCCCCTAACCCCTACACCTGATAGGTGCCACTAACAATAGACCACCTGCATGCTGTAACCTGGGCTGTTTATTTCTGTCCAAGTGAGTCTAACTTGTTCCCCTGAAGATCTCAATGCCAGATATTTCTTCAAGAGTAACTAGGGTGGTCTTATTACGGAGGTTTATTGTCTGTGTGTAACTGTTAGATGTGTTATGTATTACAGATCACTAGGGTGGTCTTATTACGGAGGTTTTTCTGTCTGTGTGTAACTTTTAGATGTGTTATGTATTACAGATCACTAGGGTGGTCTTATTACGGAGGTTTTTTATGTCTATGTGTAACTGTTAGATGTGTTATGTATTACAGATCACTAGGGTGGTCTTATTACGGAGGTTTTTTCTGTCTATGTGTAACTGTTAGATGTGTTATGTATTACAGATCACTAGGGTGGTCTTATTACGGAGGTTTTTTATGTCTATGTGTAACTGTTAGATGTGTTATGTATTACAGGTCACTAGGGTGGTCTTATTACGGAGGTTTTTCTGTCTATGTGTTACTGTTAGATGTGTTATGTATTACAGATCACTAGGGTGGTCTTATTACGGAGGTTTTTCTGACTATGTGTTACTGTTAGATGTGTTATGTATTACAGATCACTAGGGTGGTCTTGTTACGGGGGTTTGCTGTCTATGTGTTACTGTTAGATGTGTTATGTATTACAGATCACTAGGGTGGTCTTGTTACGGGGGTTTGCTGTCTATGTGTTACTGTTAGATGTGTTATGTATTACAGATCACAAGGGTGGTCTTGTTACGGGGTTTGCTGTCTATGTGTTACTGTTAGATGTGTTATGTATTACAGATCACTAGGGTGGTCTTGTTACGGGGGTTTGCTGTCTATGTGTTACTGTTAGATGTGTTAGGTATTACAGATCACTAGGGTGGTCTTGTTACGGGGGTTTTCTGTCTATGTGTTACTGTTAGATGTGTTATGTATTACAGGTCACTAGGGTGGTCTTATTACGGAGGTTTTTCTGTCTATGTGTTACTGTTAGATGTGTTATGTATTACAGATCACTAGGGTGGTCTTATTACGGAGGTTTTTCTGTCTATGTGTTACTGTTAGATGTGTTATGTATTACAGATCACTAGGGTGGTCTTATTACGGAGGTTTTTCTGTCTATGTGTTACTGTTAGATGTGTTATGTATTACAGATCACTAGGGTGGTCTTGTTACGGGGGTTTGCTGTCTATGTGTTACTGTTAGATGTGTTATGTATTACAGATCACTAGGGTGGTCTTGTTACGGGGGTTTGCTGTCTATGTGTTACTGTTAGATGTGTTATGTATTACAGATCACTAGGGTGGTCTTGTTACGGGGGTTTGCTGTCTATGTATTACTGTTAGATGTGTTATGTATTACAGGCTGGGATTGAGGATAAGAATCTTGCTATATCATTAGAACCTGAGTCCGCCTCCTTACTGTGTCAGTACCTTCCTATGGATAAATTTGCAGTTGGTGGTAATGATAAATCGTTAGGTGCTCCTGGTACCGTCTATATGATCGTGGATCTTGGCGGTAAGATACTAATGCTGTTTCTTGTTTGTTAGTTTTTTATTCGATTGACAGTCCTTAGTGCAGGGTTTCCCTGCCAAATTGGAAGATGAGGGAAAAGACACTTGTGTGATACAAGGACTCTGGATGTGCTACCCTTAATCAGTCTGTAAAATACCAATGTAAGTATATGCTATATATATAACTATAACCTGTCCTAACCAGCCAGTCGATACATGAAATATGGCTGTATAATTTAGGTGACTGTTTAACACAAGTGTACTGTAAATTACTTTATATTCATGTGTTGGTTATTTCACTGACATTGTGTATGTGCAGAAAGTCACTGTAGCCAAGTTTGGGGAACTGCTGATTATACTTTCAACAAAAAACGTATGATCATTAAATTTTGCAGACTGAAACTTAGATTATACATTTCGCAATGAGCATACAGACCAAGGGCATACAAGCAACAAGTATATCAGCAACGAGCATAACATTTATTAGCGAGCATACAAATTGTCTTATTTCAGCATTTGTTTTCATTTCATAGCATTTTGTCTCAATGCTTCTAAACATGTATAAATAAATAACTTTGGAATTTTGGAAACAAATGAAATTGAATTATTTTATGTTAATACAATGTACTAGTTTGATTGTAGGAGGCACGGCAGATATAACTGTACATGAGAAACAGAAGAACGGAAAGTTACGTGAAGTTCATTCCGCATGTGGAGGACCTTGGGGTGGTACGGCCGTCGATGCTTTCTTTATACAACTTCTATCAAGTGTAGTAACACCTATTGGAATGTCGGACGTCATGAATAAGTAAGTCTGTTAGATTTCTAATGTAATCAAAGTACTGAAAGAATCTCTGTCTCAAGAAATCTGAATCTGAGCGAAACTTCAGCTAGAAATTTGTTGCATATATTTGAGATTATTATACCCCCCTGATACGAAGGATATGGAGGATATGCTTGAGGTAAGTTGGTTGGCCGGTTGCTTATTCGTCAAAAATTGTCAATGCTATTTCTCAGTAACTATCAGTCAGATTTCAAGGAAACCTTTCGAGTCTCACCAGTATCAAGCCTAATTTATCATATGGTTGCCACACAAATCATCCAAGTTATTGCGGTTTTATCCTCTTGTACAGTTTTCCACGTTATGCAAGACTAACCAGTAACAAGGCTATTTGTACATATCCTCTGTGCGGATCTCATATCCTCTGTGCGGATCAATATTTACAGAGTTATTGCCCTTTGATGTTTTCCATTTACGACCTTTTCTGTGCTGTAACTGGACAACCATCTATCTATCTATATTGCAGGTATTGTGGGGACTATCTGGAGCTGATGAGAGAATTTGAAATTGTGAAGAGGAATGTCGATACTGTATCTGAAAAAGGCATTACAATCAAAGTACCGGCAATATTTAACTCAGTCACTACAAAATATCTTAATAAATCATTCTCACAAGCAGTGGCTGACAGTTCTCATTCCTCAGAGTTGAAAGTTGTTGGTGGAGACAAGTTGAAGATTAGTGCAGCGATCGCTCGAAGTTTGTTCCAGAAAGTCATGGACAAGATTACACCATTTATAGATAGATGTATGGACACTGTGAAGAATGATCCATGCGTTCATGATGTTTCACTGATACTGTTGGTCGGAGGGTTTTCTGATTCACCGTTTGTTCAACAATTTATGAAAGATAGGTAGGTTAACAATGTGTAAGAATTTGTTTGATTCTATTATTCTATACATTATTCTATATGCGGATTCAGGATTTGTTGGGGGGATAAATAGGACAAATGAGCTAGCGAAGCAAGGTAGAAAAAGAGGTATTGTTTGTATATTTATAAAGAGCATGCCCAGAAGAAAGCAAAGAAAGCTAGAAAAAAATCATAGTTTTTCACCTAACAATTTAAGACAAATTACGTAGGCTACAGGAATTATAGAGCGGGGGCCTACGCCCCCCCCCCCCCCCCCCCCCAAGTATGCCCTTGGTCTTAATGTCTCAGATATGCTGTACTGGCAATTATAGTCTAGAAAAAGGATTCAAAAAGCTGTAGAAGTTCATAATATGATACATGTAAATACACATCCTCTTGATGTGAGTTATAAGTATTTCCTATGCTTATTACCTAAAATTAATAAGGACAAGTTCAACTGGCTCCATCATGCAATTGGGGCAAAGAATACTATCAGATCTGAGGTGTTGCAAGTGATTAATACTAAAATGTTGCAGATTGTAGCCCTTGTTTTGCTATTGACTAAAGATACATTATTGATTACTATAAAAAAATATGTGCAACTAAATGACTTTAACAACAGATGAATTTATCTATTAAGTTTTACCAATTCCAATTTAAAAATATATTAGTCAGAGCTACAGATAAGCTGCATATTGGGGTATTTACCCAATTAATTTTCTGAAAAACCCAATAGATCTTGAGAGGAGGGAAGGAGGGAGTAAGAAAAAGCAAAGACAATCTGAAATACTCAAATAGAAAATGATGTTATAGTGAAAAACAGTACATAAAAGCTTATGTACCCTTTGAGTTTTATTAAATACCCAATTAAAATTTGTCAATACCCAATCAAAATTGAAACCCGGGGGTAAAATACCAAATTGACTAAAACCTTATCTGTAGCTCTGATTAGTATAAAGTTAACATATATATATATATACAGTAAAACCTCGTTATTTCGAGGACCCATCGGGACGAGCCAAATGCTCGAGTTTAGCCAGTTGCTCGAATTATCAGAATTGTATGATGAATTGATGTTAAGACTAAGTGTAACTGTGTTTTACCACGTACGTGTTTGGTGCGCGTATTTGGTTTCAACTACGAATATCGTCATTGTTTATCAAGTCTACACGCATTTAGAGTCGTGCAGAAATTCGTTGAATGTTACCTGTATATATGAAATCATGTATAATGTTCTATTTGAGTTGATTTACGACCATTAAGTGATCAAAAATTCATTGTTTTGTGATTGTTTCTCTGACTTGGATAAGGTCAACATTTAGATCGGTTAATCATAAGAGTTACACGCGGCGTGAAAATTACTTTCACTATAACAAATGTTGACTCGTCATTAAATTTCTCATAATTATCGCCTCGTAATTGATTTGTATTATTCAATCTTGCCCTTCGACACCTTTATCATCGACAAACAACCGATTTAAGTGTTGGGGGTTACGCTATTGTCATAAAATGTGATGATCACGATGTGTGAAAATCACGAACCCAGCAACTTTAAATCTGACAATTTTTCGGAGGTGTGAAATTTCGCACGGATGATTGCCTCGAGATTAAGTAACTAATTATCGTTGAAAATTGTTGAATGGACCAACACCTGCGCTCGAATTAGACCGGATGCTCGTAATAACATTACTCGAATTAGAGGGATAAATTAATGTACAATATAGAACAAACACGTCGGGACTTTGAAATTTGCTCGAATTAGACCGGTTGCTCGAATAATCACTGCTCGTATTACCGAGGTTTTACTGTATTTAATAGATATATTTCTATTTTGTATAGATATGAAAATGATGGTTGTGTGAATGTAATGATACCAGCAGAGGCGGGATTAGCTGTATTACGTGGTGCTGTCATATTCGGCCGACAACCAGAGAGTATAGCATCCAGGTACAGTTTTATTACCAATTATTTTCTTTTTAATAAAATCACTTTGTATCTTGCCAGTCTGGGTTCGATTCCAAGTTGCTACAGGTCATACTCTTCCATGAAAATGTTATAACAATGTTGATTATCCTCCACATGTGGAGCAGTTGAACTGAAATGCCAGTTCCCTGTGGAAGGGTAAGTTAATACTGGTTAAGATACAATTTTAAAAAAACTGGATGGGTGAATTGTCCGCCGTAAATTACTGAAATTGTTGAGAAACAGCATAAAACCCGAATAAACATACAAACAAAATAACTTACATTTATTTTGTGAGCAGACCAGGGGAACTATTCGTGTATTCACCTTATCGACATCATAGGTTAAAATCCGTTTTTTACTAGAAAACAATGACAACACAATTTTACGACCTCGCTGATAATATTTTCGCCTAAATAATAAATTTTACTTGAAAAATGAGTATATTTTCTCGACATCAGTATCGAGCTACGGAAGCGGCAGTGTAGAATAAAATGCTATATTTCAAATATAAAGCATTTTTTAGGATAATTCTTGCTAAAGTTTAAAAACAAAGATGTTTAATGATAATGTGTAATAATTGTTTTATATGTTTTTCATGTTTACACGTTGAAAAAAGAATGATTTTATACACTGCCGCTATACCGCTTATTGCTCGCTAACCCCCTGACCGTGAAATTTTGGTTCCGGAAAGACAGGTTTTATTGAGTAATGTCGATATCGAGAATAAGCCTTTATTTGACCATCTTGAATTGGTTTCCTCCAGCAAGGGAAACTGGCATCTCGCTCTTATACTCTAGTGGTAATGGATAACATCAGGAATGAGGTGTTGTGAGTGATTTATCATTAATACACGTTGAACAAGACTGCGTTCACTAAACGCTTATGCCCCCTGTGGAAGCCTTGTCCATAAATAAGTCTAAGTCCAAAATTAGGTCAAGGTGAAGGTCAAAATGGGGTTAGGTGGTACAGGCGTGTGGAGAGTGTTCATACACAACATCCATGCAAGTATGAAAGCTTTGTAGCAAGCCATATTAATGCTAGAAGAAACGGTCAATTTGGGTTAACCAGGACGGACGAACAGACGAACGGACGAACGGACGGACAGGTGAATCACTATATGCCTCCCCATCTATCGATAGGGGGGTTTAAAAGTCTTGTTTAACATTGCCCTGTAAAGTAGATGTGGTAAGTAAAGCAGGTGTCTCTTAAGTCAAATGGCTGGCCCCTTTAATAGGGGTGACATATGAAAGCTTCACCTACACTTTCATGTTTTAATCTAATTTACATTTTAGAATTTTACAGTATACATACGGTGCTGAAGTGACTCCACGATTTGATCCTAAAATTCACGATGAACAGAAACGCTCCAAGGATGGTAATCGTTGCTTGCATGTTTTCAAACCCTTCAAAATGAAGAGTGAGGAAGTCTCGGTGAGTGAACCTGTTAGATACGTGTATCATACCACTAATCCCAACCAGAAAGCTGTAGTATTGAAGATCTACTGTACCGACGCTGATATAGTGACGGACAAAGTTATATACACGACCGAGGGAAGTTTTCACTTTGTCGGAACACTGAGCTTGACATTGAACAAACCGTCGCAAGATTTACAAGACTTAGATGTACAGTATGTGTTTGGTGGGACGGAGTTAAAGGTGGTCGGGACTGATGTGCAGACTAAAACACAATGTGAAACAGTGCTGAAAATGGTTGAAGGTTGAATAAAACCAAGGAAAAGTATGAAACCTTAGTTACCAGAAATATCCAAGAGTTTTTCGTTATTTATATGTATTGACTACTTGAGGCTGCGAAAGTTATGGACTTACAGTTTAACAACTCTTAAATCTATACTTACGCTATGGAGAAAGAAATTGTTAGAATATTGTCTGTATCCAGGGACCTGAGGTATCATTGATAAAGAGTTAAAAAAATGTAAAAAAAAATATTTTCTTTTTTTTTATAAAAGAAAACATCAAATTTATAATTATAAAAAATACACTTTTTTCCTTTATCAATGATAGAGTTACCTGTGCCCTGGACAGGCAAGATACGAACACTGTGTTTTTAAATTGAATCAATAAATTTTAAGGTCTGTTTTTAGCTCACCTGTCACAAAGTGACAGAGTGAGCTTTTATGATCACTCTTCGTCCGTCGTCCGTCCGTCAACAATTTGCTTGTGTAGACACTAGAGGTCACAATTTTGGCCTAATCTTTATTAAACTGAGTCACAATGATCATCTCAACAACATCTAGGTCAAGTTTGATATTGGGACATTCAGGGTAAAAAACTAGGTCACAAGGTCAAATCATAGAAAAACCTTGTGTAGTCACTAGAGGTCACAATTTTGACCTTATCTTTATGAATCTTAGTCACAATGATCATCTCAACAAAATCTAGGTCAAGTTTGATATTCGGTCATCTGGGGCCAAGAACTAGGTCACTAGGTCAAATCACAGGGCTTGCATGCACTGCTACGACAGGTGAGCGACCTAGGGCCCTTTGGGCCCTCTTGTTTATACTTCTCTTTGTAATTCTTCAACCAGTTAGTTTTAGACACTACTACTTGATCCACAACGTATAAAAGTCAACTTAATCATAATCATTTTGCTATACCAAGTTGCCAACTGCTCTGAACCAACATTAAATGGACTATATTTGATGTAAAATCAGTTATTTGTGGGAGATGTAGTTTTGGCGAACTTGGGCACCAAATCAAATCCCAACACTAACTGACCTTTGAACACAGAAGTTAATCTGTCCATAAACTATCGCATTTAAACTTTTTTTTAGAACTATAGTTGACATAATTTTGATTTTACCGTACATTCCTAAATGTCTTTAAGACCATCTGCAAGCTAATATCACTTTTAAAATTAATCTGTCTGCACCAATTTCATTTCCCAACAAACCGTAAGATATAACCTGGAAAACGAAACAACCTGTCAAAACAGGTCACACACTTTTTTGCTGGTCCCATTTGTGGTCATTACAAAGAGGTTGGATTGAATTTGACTTGCATACAGGTTTGACTTTTATTTGTTTTTTAGATGTCTTCCATTGCCTGTGATATATTGTATGTTTAAAGGTGATCTGATCCTAAATGCATGACATTGAATTTTGAAAGAGAGAAAACCTATTCATTTATGGTATAGTGGGAAAATAAGGTATAATCCAGATACTAGTAGGTGCATTGATCAGATGTGCACGATTTATCAGTGATGTTTTTAATACAAACTGACCATATATGTTTACTTTAGTAATATGTAAAACCATATTTGCAACAATTGCCCAAACCAATTCATAATAGGCACATGGTTTCAGTATTTGGCAAGTCCCTATTGTTACACATTGAAGTACCAACTACAAAGAGAAGGTAGTGCAGCGGCTATGTTGAGCCACAACGGATATGACGTTACGAAAGCTGGTACTCAGTTTTTCTGTGGTTGTCACAGCAAACATGGATACTTGTTCCTGTGATGTCATATCCGTTGCAGCTGAACATGGCTGCTGCACTACCTTCTCTCTATATAGGGTACACTCAAATAATTTGAAACTATGTGCCTATAAACCAATTCATGTTTGTAAACATCACAATATCCTAGGCGCATTATATCTTATTTTATTTTGTGTGTAAACATTTTATGTCTCTTTTATGTCTAATAATTTCATACTATGTACAATGTATATTTTTTGCCATGTTGACTTCAATTTTTGGTCACTGTGAGTGAGTGGAATGTCATACATGTAGTTATGGTGGCTGATTTGGCCATGTGGTATTTTGCAAGTTGACTACAATCTAAAACATAAAGATACTGAAAAAGGGAAAAATATGATGTCACATGGCTTGAATTAGCCAGCATACTAGTTGTTTTGTTGTGACTTGTTATTTCGCTTGTTAATTGTATATATTGTGTGTTATGTCCTGTCTTTCGTCTCTACACTATTTGTTTTGTTATAAAATGTTAATTTTTATTTCATTTTCTTACTTTAGTTACTAGTAATTATGAGTAAAGTAGCAGTTTGCATTTCTGATCATTAATTATATATACATGTAATATTATTGATTTGGCCAACTTTTTATAATTGATCTCTCAGGTTTTATTTAAGTATGTTTTAACCTAGAATCCTTAAACTTGGTATGCTGGTGGCTGGGTGGGTCCAGAAGATAGATTTAAGGTCAGCAAATCCCAGATCAAAGTGTGGCTGGGTCGGTCATGTCAAGAAGATTGATTTAAGGTCAGCAAATCAAAGATCAATGTGTTAAAATGATCCATTGGCTGTTTGCAAGGAACATACATGTTTTTCTTGTGTAATCATTAGGTTTTGTGCTCTTGGTTGTATTTAAATATACATATAAGTTGCTCCATATAGGTGTATTGTAAATAAATGGAGATGGGACCGAATATTCGAATATGCGGAAACTGAACGAAATTCGAATCCAAATTCTATATTCAAATATTAGGAAAAAAATCAGATTTCTGTCATTTTCACTGAAAAAATAGAAACACTTTAATTATTCTCGTAGTACCAGTTGAACACTGTTAATGGCCACACTTTTGTAATTTAATCAGGTCCATAGTAGACATTTTGTTGCCACGTTTATCGATTTGTTAAATAATACAACTGTATTTCAGCCACCCAAAACGCTTGCATTTCGTCTGTATTTGAGTTGATTAGACGCCTGTCTACTAAATGAATAGCACTTTGAATAAGGTGTGATGGATCTATTGCTCAGCTTAATTGGCCTGTTACGGGCTTAATGGGGTCACATAAAAACCTTCTTCTTAATTTTATTTACTTAATGATCCAACATTAATGATCATGGAGAACACATTTCAATTATATTGATAACACATTGTATGCACAAACAGTGCGAAACACATGCTGGATGATGACAACGATTTACACAAGTTTAGTCGTACCTGATTGTACCATCTCTGCTAGGAATAACAACACAACAATAACATATTAAAAATCTAATCACACGCTGAACAGGAAAAGAAACAAGAGGATTTATATTGCAAAAAAAACAATTGTATTACTGTCACAACCTCGTCAAGTATATATCAACGGTTCAGAAAACAATATCGAGTTAACAAATACTGTAACTTCACGTAAGAATGGAAATGGAACTTCATTAGGGATATATAAGAAAGTGAACGAATACATTGACATCGGTAACCGAATATTTGAATATATTCGAATATGAATTTCGAATATTGGAATATCGATTTTGGTATTTGGTCCCATCTCTATAAATAAATAATTATTGACACATTGTCCCTTTGACGCAACAAGGTTGTATCTCATTATATAGTATAGTAAGATACAACCTTGTTGCGCCAAGGTGACGATATGTCATGTAAATGTTGTGTGAAAAGCTTAGGAATCATGCTGTAATTCAGAGTTAATATTTCTGGTGTAATAAGATCATTGTTTATGACATCATATACTCATGACCTTGTTTATTTCATTTTCTAAAATGGCATTCTGGGTAAAGACTTATTAAAAGTCGAAACGTTAAAAAAAGCTGGAGTTTGTTTCGTATTTACCTATATTTCATGTTGTGTTATAAGATATATAGTTTATGTGTATGCTAGTAAAGATACATTTGTATAGAAATGAAATATATAATGATTGCAGTAATGTTGTAATATCAGCTGTCAGTTATAATAGTACAGTCACTACACTGTATTAAATCATTTAAAGCAAACAGTTTTGTTGTTGTTGTATTAGCTCCACTGTCACTCTTCATCTGTTGTTTGTTTGTCGTTCGTCAGTCAACAATTTGCTTGTGTAGACACTACCGGTATAGGTCACAATTTCGGCCTAATCAGCCTAATCGTCATGAAACTTTGTCACAATGATCATCTCAAGAAAATCTAGGTCAAAATCAATATGGGTTAATTTGGGTTAAAAAACTAGGTCACAATGTTAAATCATAGAAAAATCTTGTATAGTCACTAGAGGTCACAATTTTAGCCTAATCTTTTTGAAACTTTGTCACAAAGATCATCCCAACAAAATCTAGGTCAATCTTGAAATTGGGTCATCTTGAAGCCAAAATCTAGGTCACTAGGTCAAACCTCAGGCATGATGCTCTACTATGACAGGTGAGCGACCTAGGGCCCTCTTGTATCATGTGTAAGGGACCCACTTATATTTACATCATCAAGATCAACATAAACAACCCAGTGAATCCCAGGACAGCACCTGCATGTGATTTACAACAAGTAAACATTATCAGCTGTTTGTGCTATCAAGCTACACTGAGAATTACATTCTACAAATAGACAGTCATTCACAGGACATCAGGCACCATACCACTTTAAATGAGACTGTGATCAGAAATTAGTAAGTGACTTACTGTGTGTTCAGATCTTTTCTGAGTCTAGTGAAACATTCTGTGTTAACATTTATGGCAAGCCAAATGTCCAATAATTGCATTAAACCATGTTCTAGGTTTTACGGTCGATTAGCTAGGTTTTACGAATGTGAAACCAGGTTTTTCGAATGTTAACCTATATTTTCGAGAGAAAACATAGGATAATGTCGTAAACCATAGTTCCTGCTCATAAGCATAGGTTCTTGTTTCCTATGTATACGGTCCAAAACATGGGTTGTATTTCTTGAACTATGGTTTACGAACGTGAACCGTTTACCAACGTAAACATAGGTTAAAGGTCGTCAACATAGGATAACGATCAAATCAGTAGAGAAACCTGGTTTATCAAACGTAAAACAAATATTAATAAATAAACTATGAATTTATGGCATGAACATGGGTTTGCGGACATTAACCTTTGTTTACGAGCGTTAACCTATGTTTACGAACGTGAATCTATGTTTACAAACATTAACCCATGTTTTTGAATAGCTCACGGGCCTGGCATGTATTTCGTTTGTCCAATTATTACGTGAACTATGGTTCACCCTCGAAAAACTAGGAATATAGATTGAAAAACTAAGATTTTCGAACATAAATGCAAGTTCAGCTGTTTTTCGATCAAAAACATAGGACAACGTCGTTAACCATAGTTCACGCTCATAAACATAGGTACACGTCCGTAAACCTATGTTTATGGTCAAAAACATTGGTTGAAGTTCATAAACATAGGTTCAGGCTCCTAAATATAAGATAACAACCATGAACCATAGTTTACGGATGTGTACCCATGTTTACGAGCGTAAAACTGGGTTTATCGAATTGTATCTACGATATTGGACCAGTATCTATGTCAGGCGACACAATAAAATCATGCAAAAGCCGGAGATTTAATCAACATTGAATTAAAGCGCACGATGATGGTAAATTCAATATTATGCGCTTAGCGCGCGAACCACCTTATTCAAGCGGCTAAGCGTGCAAACTGTCTTATTCAAGCCGCTTAGCTGGTGAACCACTTTATTATACGCCCTTCAAGCATGCGAAACGCCATTTAAAAACAACTTCATATAATAAGATAAAGCCAGTAAATTAGTTGTTCCTCTGATTAATAGAGGTTAACATTCATACCAATTATAAGCAAGATTGGTCAATGCATGACAAAGTTATGGTTTGGACAAACTTCAACTTGATCTTTGACCTCCAACTGTGACCTTGACCTTTGAAATAGGAACCTGTGGGTTGGGCATGACACTTTGTCTCAAGGAGGTTACCATTCCTACAAAATATAAGCAAGATTGGTAAATGTATAACAAAGTTATGGTGTGGACCAACTTCAACTTGATCTTTGACCTCCAACTGTGACCTTTGAAATAGGAACCTGTGGGTTGGGCATGACCCTTGGTCTCAAGGAGGTTACCATTCCTACAAAATATAAGCAAGATTGGTCAATGCATGACAATTTTATGGTCTGGACAAACTTCAACTTGATCTTTGACCTCCAACTGTGACCTTGAGCTTTGAAATAGGAACCTGTGGGTTGGGCATGACTCTTTGTCTCAAGGAGGTTAGCATTCATACCAAATATAAGCAGGATTGACAATGCATGACAAGTTATGGTCCGGACAAGCTTCAATTTGACCTGTTACCTTGACCTTTGCGATAGGAACCTGAGGTTAGGGCATGACACTCCGCCTCATAGAGGTTAACATTCATGCCAAATATAAGAAAAGTTAGTCAATGCACGACAAAGTTATGGTCTGGACAAGCTTCAATTTTCGTTTAACCTCCAACTTTGACCTTGACCTTTGCGATAGGAACCTGGGGTTTGTGCATGACACTACGCCTCATGGAGGTTAACATTCATGCCAAATATAAGATAGATTGGTCAAAGCATAACAAATTTATGGTTCGGACAAGCTTCAACTTTACCTCCACTTGTGACCTTGACCTTTGCGATAGGAACCTGGGGTTTGTGCATGACACTACGCCTAATGGAGGTTAACATTCATACCAAATATAAGAAAAATTAGTCAATGCACGACAAAGTTATGGTTCAGACAAGCTTCAATTTTCATTTAACCTCAAACTGTAACCATGGCCTTTGCGATAGGAACCTGGGGTTTGAACATGACACTACGCCTCATAGAGGTTAACATTCATGCCATATATAAGATAGATTGGTCAAAGAAATGCATCAGAATATAGCCTTATAGAATATATGCAATGCAATAGTTTATTTACCGGAGACAAACGGAAATGGCCGAGCTTTCACGATTGCTCATTGTGGTGGTCATCGCTAAGCAGCATCAATATAACCAAGGGATCCGTATAACGTAGGTTTTAATCCCACCTTTCAGGCTTTATAGGCGTGGCTTGTGATACGAGATTGCCCGTAGAAGGATTTCAAATAGTTGTGCAGTGTTGAGATGACATACTAGTACATACAAGGTAGGTGTATTTTACGTCGTATATAGCGTTCTTATATACATGTTAGGGCGGCATCAATAGAATGCATATGTTATAAATGTATATAAGGACACCATCCATAAAATGTATATGTATTCTATGATGTATATATTGTTGTTTTAGACATACAAGAGCGCCATCCACAGAATGTAGACCTGTGTAATGTATCTAATATATACAGTGTTGCTTAAGACATGATAGAGTGACATCCGTATACTGTTTCTGTTTTTGATTCTAGCATATTATAGTGTTGTTATAGACATGTTAGGGTAGCATCCATAGAATGTAGGTGTAATATAATGTTGTGTATAGGGTATAGAATGCAAGGGGTGCATCCATAGAATGTATGTTTATTCTATGTTGTGTATATAGTGTTTTTGTGGACATGTTAGGGCGGCATCTATAGAATGTAGATTTATTCTATATTGTGTATGGTGTTTAATTCTTTGCTGCATAAAGTGTTGTGATAGACAGGTTAGGGCGGCATCCATAGAATATCGGTTCATTATATGTTGTGTATAGAACTGTTATTGACATGTTAAGGTGGCATCCATACAATGTAAGTTTATTGTATGGATGCCGCCCTAACATGCCTTTAACAGTATATACAAACTAGAATTAACGTGCATTCTTTGGATGCCGCCGTATCATGCCTATAACAACACTACATACAATATAGAATAAACCTATATTCTATGGAAGCCGCCCTTACATTTACAAATCAACACTATATAACATAAAATAAACCTTCATTCTATGGATGCCAGCCTAACATGCCTATAACAACACTGCATACAACATAGGGTCGAAACACAAATACGCGATATGGTGTCGACTTTCGGCGGGAAAATTGTATACACAGCAGCTCTCGGAAATGGGTTGCTCTAACAACAGACGCAAACTATTTAGCTGATGATCTGTGGTAATTTTATGGACCAAACGTCGATCAATACTTTTAACATGGGCACACGAAAATGAAGAAAAAAGTACCTAAAAACTTATCTAAAAATTCCTTATTCCATAACTCTAGCTGCATACGAACTGGATAGAACGCGAATAGCACTAACAAATCAGATGGGTACGAAACACAAATAACTGATATGGTCTCGACTTTCGGCGGGGAAAATGTATGCAACCGCGCTGGGAAAAGGGTCGTTCTAACGACAGACCCAAAATATTTAGCTGCAGATCTGATGGATGAAACGCGGATCAATACTATCAACAAATGCAAAATATTATAAATAGTGAAAAATAAGCACGCGTTAGATTGCTAACTAAACTGTTACTTGAACGTTAAGAAACCATGAATTGTGTAAAGTTTGACTGCTCAACGGCTTGCTTTTAACAGTGACATTTTGTCACCCCTCAAAAATCATTAGTCATTTTATAGCGCTTAGGAATTTACAAATACATTTACTGATCATCAAAAAAACTTTTAAAAATAAAATCACACAATAAAAACAAATCAAAATAATTAAATTGTTCTTAAAAATGGTTGAAAATTACGACATTTGTTGAGATTTGCTGGTACTCGTTTCTTGCTCGGATGAATTGGTTGTGGAGAAATTACATGGTTAAAATCGTAGTGACTTCAGAATTGGTGTGTAATTCAAATACTGGGGGTTCTCCCCAGCAAAAAGCGCAAACATGCCAGATACGACGTATTTTTCTCTCTGTAAGTACGCTATTAGATAAAGTGTATGTATTATTACCTGTCACACAAAAACTAAGTCGGTAAGAGTGACTTCCCCTGAAAAACAGGGAAGAACTTTGCACATGACAAGAGTTACTTCCCTGGAATTCATGGGAGTCATTTCTGTCCGACCTATTGTAAGTCGGTAAGAGTGACATCCCCTGAAAACCAGGAAAGAGAACTAAGCACAGGGCAAGAGTTACTTCCCTTAAATTCAGGGGAGGCAACTCTGTCCGACCTATATTAAGTTTTAATTAGTGACTTCCCCTGAAAATCAGGGGAGAGAACTATGCACGTGGCACGAGTAACTTCCCTAGAATTCAAGGTAGGCAACTCTGTCCGACCTATTTTAAGCCGGTAAGGGTGACTTCCCAGGAAAATCAGGGGCGATAACTCTGCACAGTTCATGAATTACTTCCCCTGAAATCACGGGAGGAAACTCTGTTTGACTGTTTTGTAAATTTGTTAGAGTGACTTACCCTGAAAATCAGGGCAAATAACATTTTGTACATTAACCTGCTTCTTTGAATTTAATAAAATAAAATATCACAGAAGATTGAAACATAGAATGATGATGCAGTCGTCCTATATAAAAAAAGTTCCTTGAATCACTGATCCTCGAATCACTTAATCCTGGAATACAGTAACTGAAAATAAATCACTACATCCTAAATATATATTTGAACAATACATGACCCAGTGGCTTAACAAATACGTATTGAATGTCAACCTTGATCAAAAAGCAGATTTTACGATGTGTATGTTAGTTAATTAATATGATATTGGAGTTTCGAAATGGCCAGAAATTCATATGTTTCCAAGGAAATACTACTAAAAATCACACAAAAAAGAGTTGTATTTTGTTTTGAAAAAGAAACGTCCTTACACAAGTGAAAATAATGTTGTGTATTAAGGAAACATGTGGAGCACTTCTGACAAGAACAAAGGAACAATATGCCCTTCCCAAAAGCACCTCACAAAGTCCATTCAAACTAATAATAAGTGCAAACCATTTTGAGATATATAATTAACTAGAACTATCCAGTATCTATTAATACAATATGCAACAATATGGATGAAAAACAAGGCAATGATTCTCAAAATTGAGATTATCCAAATAGTTGGATGGAATGGGACAATGTCTCCAAACAGGATATGAACGAAATATTACAAGGACAATCAATAGAGGCAGGACATTTCGGCAGGTCGTTTCCAGGACAACAGCTTACTGAATCCAGTTGGTCATGATCATCCTGAAAACAGAAAGAAGAAACAAGAGGGCCCAAAGGGCCATAGGTCGCTCACATGTCCTAGTAGTTCATGCACCCCTAATGGTAGCCTCTATTGCATGTACA
This sequence comes from Spisula solida, assembly GCA_947247005.1. NCBI lineage: Eukaryota > Metazoa > Mollusca > Bivalvia > Venerida > Mactridae > Spisula > Spisula solida. Next base: position 4,415,533 of record OX365949.1, on the reverse strand, counting down.
AGGTTTTCATATTGTCTTATGCTTTATAGTTTACATCACATTTAGACCATATGACATATTGAAGTGATTGGACCTTGTGACCTAGTTTTTGACCCCGGATGACCCAATATTGAACTTGACCTGGATTTTTTTGAGATGATCATTGTGACCAAGTTTCATAAAGATTAGACCAAAATTGTGACCTCTAGTGACTACACAAGGTTTTTCAATTATTTGACCTTGTGACCTAGTTTTTAACCCCGTATGACCCAACATCGAACTTGACATAGATTATGTTGAGGTGATCATTGTGAACAAGTTGCATAAATATTCGGCCAAAAGTGTGACCTCTAGTGACTACACAAGGTTTTTCTATTATTTGACCTTGTGACCTTGCTTTTGACCCCGGATGACCCAATATCAAACTTGACCTAGATTTTGTTGAGATGATCATTGTGTACAAGTTTCATAAAGATTAGGTCAAAATTGTGACCTTTAGTGACTACACAAGGTTTTTCCATGATTTGACCTTGTGACCTAGTCTTTGACCCCGGATGACCCAATATCGAACTTGACCTAGATTTTGTTGAGATGATCATTGTGACCGAGTTTCATAATGATTGGGCCAAAATTGTGACCTCTAACGACTACACAAGGGTTTTCTAATATTTGACCTTGTGACCTTGTTTTTGATCCCGGATGACCCGATATAGAACTTGACCTAGATTGTGTTAATATGATCATTGTGACCAAGTTTCATAAAGATTAGATTAAAATTGTGACCTCTAGTGACTACACAAGGTTTTTCTATCATTTGACCTTGTGACCTAGTTTTTGACCCCGGATGACCCAATATCAAACTTGACCTAGATTTTGTTCAGATGATCATTGTGACCAAGTTTCATAAAGATAAGACCAAAATTGTGACCTCTACTGACTACACAAGATTTTTCTATGATTTGACCTTGTGACCTAGTTTTTGACCCCATATAACCCAATATCAAACTTGACCTAGATTTTGTTGAAATGATCATTGTGACCAAGTTTCATAAAGATTAAGCCAAAATTGTGACCTCTAGCGACTACACAAGGTTTTCTATTATCTGACCTTGTGACCTAGTTTTTGACCCCGGATGACCCAATATCGAACTTGACCTAGATTTTGTTGAGATGATCAACGTGACCAAGTTTCATAAAGATTAGACCAAAATTGTGACCTTTAGTGACTACACAAGGTTTTTCTATGATTTTACCTTGTGACCTAGTTTTTGACCCCGGATGACCCAATATCGAACTTGACCTAGATTTTGTTGAGATGATCATTGTGACCAAGTTTCATAATGATTAAGCTAAAACTGTGACCTCTAGTGTCTACACAAGTAATTGTGGACGGACGACGGACGGACACGGACGGACGGACGGACGACGGACGAAGAGTGATCACAAAAGCTCACTCTGTCACTTTGTGACAGGTGAGCTAATAAAACAACAGCAGCATTTAAACATTAATTACAGATAAAACATATTTGCTTCCCTTTCATATGTCGTTCCCACAACTTAATATTGACCATGTCATCTCTGTGCTCCCGTACATTCCTAACTCAAGTTATTGAGCGGAAACATTTTCGCTTTACCGGTGTTACCCGTTTTAATGCCCAAGATAATTTATCCGAACATAATAACGATGTATGCACTCTACATAACGATGTTTGCACAGAACGAAAAGTTGTAAGCACAAGACAGCATGTTGCTAACACATAACAATTGAGTAAATGCTAAGTGTAATGATGTACGCACACGACAATCTGTTGTAACTACATAACAACACGATAAGTGCACACAATATAATGACAAACACACATAACGTAATGATGTATGCACATGACAAACTGTCGGTAGTACATAACAACATGATTAATGCACACAACATAATGACAAACGCACATAACGAAACGATGTATGCACAGAACAACATGATTAATGCACACAACATAATGACAAACGCACATAACGAAATGATGTATGCATAGAACAACATGATTAATGCACACATTATAATTACAAACACACATAACGAAATGATGTATGCACAGAACAACATGATTAATGCACACAACATAATGACAAACGCACATAACGAAATGATGTGTGCACAGAACAACACGAGTAATGTACACAACATAATGACCAACACACACAACGAAATGATGTATGCACAGAGCAACATGATTAATGCACACAACATAATGACCAACACACATAACGAAATGATGTATGCACAGAGCAACATGATTAATGCACACAACATAATGACCAACACACATAACGAAATGATGTATGCACATCACAAACTGTTTTAGTACATCACGAATTGGTAAATGCACATAACATATTGACATATGCACCGGACAGCATAGTTTATCCACCGGACAACCTGTTAAATACACATAACATAATGGCAACTGCACAGAAAGAAACAGTACATGCACATACCAAAATGTCGTTTGTACAGAACGAGTTAGTAATTGTAATATAACATAATGACAAATGAACAGAAAGAACTGGTGTTTGTACAAGACAAAATGTCTTAAGTACCGAACGCTTTGGCAAATACTCATAACATAATGATGGTAGCATAGAACAACTTAATAAATGCACAAAACAAACTGATTAGTACCAACAGAAGGCAGCTATGGCGTTCCATATCAACATATATTCTATATCTCAATAGCGATAAAAAACGCTCAAAATATACTAAATTTGGATAGCACAACCTTGTGGTGTTTGGTCAAATTTCTAGCCTGTCAGATAACAAATCTGGACACTGATAAGATCACTAAGCATGAATACAAAATATGTTTATCTAAACGGGGTAAGTCAAGAAAACAAAATTACTTCTCAGAAAAAGTCACCCTCTTTTCACTAATAAGTTGTAGAAATTGAAGAACTATTTTGTTCAAAGGTAACAAGTACGAACATTCTAAAAACAGATGGGTCACATTTTCAATATTATTGCAAAAATAACAGTTTGTATTCTTGCTTATTTTTTTCAGATAAAGATAATAATTCACAAAAACCACATCATGACTTAATCTAGAACAAATATTTCTATGCCTTGGATCAATGGAGCTTGAGAAAATGTTTTGAAAAACATTGTCATAGTTACTAGTATTAGGAAATAATCGTTTGCAATTTACATTCACGTCATTTCTATTGATGAGAACCTCATAAAATAATCGAGTGGGAAGGCCAGCAAAGGCCACATTTGGATTTAGTGTTATGATCTTTAAAAACGTTTAAGCACGACTTATCAAATGGAGGAACAAATTCTGCAAGTGCACAATCCAATCAAGTACTTGGCGAAATATACCCATTGCGTTTGCATGTCTAAACTTATTTTTTGTACATGACATAATAGCAAAGCTTTCCATTTTAATTTAATGTTTGGAACATTAAGACCACCTTGATTTTTTTATTTGCTTTTATTTATCCTCGCCACCGGAAATCCATATGGGCGAGGCCCCCAGCAGAGGTATAGTCACTTTAGTTTTTGGGGGATAGTGCATGATACAGAAGATGCCCCATTTCCAGGAGCATCCCTGGTTCTTTTACGTGCCGATGTAAAGCATCATACACGGGACCACGCTTAATTAATCTCGTACAAAGACCGTTAGTAATTTTAGTTATGTTAGGTAGGAAACACTGAAAAGCATTTCTGTTTTTGATCGTCTGGAGTAGGGATTATCGAATAATTTTTTTTGCTTTTATTTATCCTCGCCACCGGAAATCCATATGGGCGAGGCCCCCAGCAGAGGTATAGTCACTTTAGTTTTTGGGGGATAGTGCATGATACAGAAGATGCCCCATTTCCAGAAGCATCCCTGGTTCTTTTACGTGCCGATGTAAAGCATCATACCTGGGACCTCGCTTAACGTCTCGTCCAAAGACTGTTAGTAGGCCTAATTTTAGTTATGTTAGGTGGGAAACACTGAAAAGCATTTCTGTTTTTGACCGTCTGGAGTAGGGATCGAACCCACAAACTTCAGATCAGTAGCCCTTACCATTAGACCACTTGTCCATCGAATGTAATGGTAGACTTTTATTATACCACTGCTTAGTTACTAGAAACATACTTTCTTGCATGCATATAACGATATCTGTACGTTTTTCTAGTTGAATAAATCTAACCAAGCATGTAATGCAATTATGATTTCTTGGTAAGCTTTGTAATTAAGCTGGAGTATGTATTATTTATCCTCTTTTTGAATGTTTCTTGTATAATGGCAAAAATATTAGATATATACAGTGAATTTTATTTAACTGCATAGTTTTACAATTTCTTAATCGAGTTTCGTGCCCCCGGGCAAACGTTACGTAGTGACTACACAAACTATATACCTAATGTTACACCTGTGCATGAATAGGTCCACCCTTCTGCTGTAAATCCGGTCCCGTACGGACACTGCAGGTTTTTAACGTATTCGTTGTGGATAACTCTAAATTGAAAGTTGACATTCGTCGTGAAAACGTTACTGGAGATAAAGTAATCAATTTATAGTATCTAAATTCATATTAGAATTAATGTCGTTTATGTCGTTATTTATTGTCATCACCATGCGTTCAGATAATCACAATTTATCACAAATTGTAGTTGTTTGTCACTAGATTTCGCGATGTAGCCAAACTGAAAATAGTAATTTATTTTATTTTAAACGCACCCAAGCCTAGTACTATTCAAGAAATAAAAAAAGAAAACCGTTTATGCGGTTATATTCACCATATCGACCTAACAGGTTAAAACCCGTTTTCCGGGATTACGGAATTAATTGAGCGACAATGTGCGAGATATTCCAAATGTACGTCGGGGGGGGGGGGGGGGGGGAACGGATATAGCGTATAGAGCAACTAGGTACAAAAATCGCGATTATGTTAGCCAAAAGATAAGAATTTGTATAAAGTCTTACTTGAACACAATGACAACATTATTTTACTACCTCGCTGACAATATTTTTCCCTCAATAATAATTAATATGTTTAACTTGAAAAATGCATATATCCCCGTGGTATTGGAAATGGCGCACTTAACAGTTTACGTCATTATTTTGTTATAAATATAAAACGTTCATAATTAAAGTGATTGAGCAATGATAGGGCAATTCAATGGGAACATGTTGACACTAAATATCAATAGTCAATTCCATCAATGCATGTTGTATGACCATTACAATGAAAGACACGCTCAGCTTATTATGTCAAGTCCGCGTGATATGAAATGGCGCACCTATCCTGTAGGTCCCTAGTGGTAAAAAAATAAAAGGATTCATGATGTAGTTGTTTCCAATTTTATTTTATGGCTATATAGTCCATTTTTATATAATAGTTAGCTTACTTTGTTTACTTCTTAGATAATAAATCAATAATTAGTATCGAGACAGAATTGCACTGGTTACTAATTGCCATTATACTTTTTGAGTCACCAAGACAACTTGAAGATGTCCAAACAAGTGTTGAATCATCTATTACTGTCATGTAAGAATCATTCATGGCATTTGCATAGTCTGATCTGTCACCAACTTGACTTGGGAATGCCAAAAATATCAATGACAGTTAATATTAACAAAATTTTCAAAACATATTATTTCAGATTTTGACTAGTTTTTTCAGTTTTTCTTAATAAGAAAGTTACATCCTTCTGGACACCATTTCCTGTGTTTGACTGTGTGTAGGACATTTTAATCATGTTACATGGTGTTAACATGGATGCCAGTGCTCTTTACAAAAAAAATTTGAAGTTAAAATTTCATTTTACAAATTTGTGGGATTACGATATTTGAGGAATAAAGTGACATAAGAAAATAACAACAGATATGGGTACAGCATACCTTTTGAGTTCTAAAAGCACCAAATTTTACTTTGAACATTGTTTATTTGCATTACAGGCCAAAACCATACATCCTTCCGAAAATATACTGGAAATGTATGTCATTTTGGGTCTTAAACTCAAGAAAAGACCACTAATCTCAGGTGCGCCATTTCTGATACCGCGCCACAACCCATACCACCACGATATTTTCTCGCCATTGGTATCGAGCTTCGGAAGCGACAGTGTAGAATAAAATGCAATAATTCAAATGTAAAGCATTTATTAGGATAATTCTTGCTAAAGTTTAAAAACGAAGATGTTTAATGATAATGTGCAATAATTGTTTTATAAGTTTTTCATTTTAAACAATATATACACTCCCGCTATACCGCTTGTTGCTCGCTAACGCCCTGACCGCGAAATTCCGGTTCCGGTAAAACGGGTTTTACCGAGTAATGTCAATATCGAGAATTAATTTGGTGATGAGCTAAACTAAGGGGAAAAGTGCACCTAATACAAATACATTAGTCATTTTACAGTTTGTTTTAGTGAGTGACCAAAAGACAGGACGATACTGTACTAAAAATTGTTAAAGAAGAAATTGAGGGGAAAGACAAGCCACAGGGCTTAAAGATTTCCCTGCTACATGTACAACAAGGTGAAGCCACTCCACTGGAAGCCTCAAAGCCCAACCCCTTTAACTAGTTTGCTGTTCTCAACTTTCAAATTTTTTCTGCCCACAATCACTTTCCAATTATTATTATTGGCAGACGTCAGACAAGGGCAGAAAAAAAGGGAATGAAGAGACAGAGGTGTGATTCAAGGGTGCGCTAACTTAGCGCTTTAAGTATTTTGGAATAGATTCTTACGTTCGATCATTACAGCACCACTACGTGCGGGATTACCTCTGGGTTTCCAACCAGTTCATCTCTAGTTGGGTGAGAAACACTGAAAAGCGTTTCAGAAATGCCTTAAGTGTCGGCCTATGATCGAAAGGTTCAATTACCAGGACTTCTTGATCAGTAGTCAGGAGTGTTACATAATAACATTTTTGCTTGACTACATACCATGTCACACTTCTGATGGAGCCATCCCATTATTACTACACTTCTCACCCTCACATCATTTGATGTGTCAACCACAGTCGGCCATGTTGTTCATAATAAGTAATATAAACCTATAATTTTCTTAAAGGAAATATAAATTTCTAAATTCTGTTGAAAAAAATAGGTTGTTTTTCTTTAAAAAAAAAAATGATTCAGCCAATTGACCGTCCTTTACATAAATATGTCATACATACGTACATGTAAGTATTACAAGTGTAAACGGACAGTGTGACTTAAAAACAGTAAAGAACCCCTTTCCTGCCATAGGACGGGTATACCCGTCTTTTTGACACGCTAAAAATAGCCTATGTTATGACTGGAAATCGACCATGTCACCGAGGTCATTGAGCTGACCTTGTCAAGTGCAGGGTCCTAAAAATAGAACACATACAGTGACAAAAAACATTCTTTAAATGTGATAGGCTGCATGGAGAATGTTTTCCATGTCGTTATTCGTACTGTTGACACAGTGGAATGTTGGGTATACCTGTTTTAATGGCAAATAGCCGGAACGTTATGTGGACTGGTAAACCTGTCCGTATGGCAGTGAAAGGGTTAATAAACATACACAAACATCAACTTCCACTCTCTTCCTATCGTCGCCTCTATTGACTGAACAAGCTGGTATTCATTATCAACTTTTAAAGTTGTTATTGATGTATACATGTGCGCCATATATATGCCATGCTGCATTTAGGAAGTTCATATTTATTATTAGCACTGATCACAAACTTGTGAAAGACTAATTAATGTTTTCTGTGAAATATAACTAAGAAAGCCAAGGCATTCTGGATTTGAAGGAATATACGAGGGTTGATCGGGAAGTTCGTGTAATTTTGTTGTGAATCGTGTTGTTTTGCACATAAGGAATAATAAATAATATCATAACAATCTTTTATGCATGATCAAACTCTCTTATAAAAATGAGAAAAATATATCAAACAGTAACATAGTTATGACGATTTCTAAACATCCACTATGCATAGACGCCGCACACTAGAAAATTAAACGACGTCACATAACGTCAAACGACATGTAAGTTCAATGTATGGAGCACTTGTCCCACGAAGTGACACGAATATCTGATTTTCCGCATACCTAGTAGCTCTTTCGGACAGATCCCATACATAGTTAAAGGAGATTTCTCGAGCTCGCTGACTATCAGTCTAATGGTTTTACGTCTGTCTTTTCGGGTGATTCCGCGCACTTTTCACGCACACACGGAATCACTGTCGATGGCAACCTTTCTCTATTGTTGACTTCAATTGACCTTCTGTGCATTTTGAATCGTCTGTGTTGTATGTTGGTAACTGCCGGGCTATACGCTTTTAAATTGTCGAACATTTTCATCTTTTCATTGGTTTCAGTCAGTGTTTGTTTCACATTCCCATGCAACATTCTGTAAAGCACCTCAATTCAATGTCACCTCTTTGACGTCATGACGTTGTTTCCGTTTCATTATCAGTATAGTTAAAGACAGTGCTAATTTGATAGCGAATGTAGTAAACGACATCATATTCTATGGAAATGACCCCATGACGTTGGCGTATGATGTGTTATATTTGCGTGAATTTTAGTAAGACTTTAAAAACGGCATTGTTTCAGGAGAACGAAAGATGAAAAATGTCTTAATTTTGGTGTGCTGCAACCACGTGTAGTAGCGTTGCCAAGGGTACCGTTAATTGTCGCATAAGTTGGTGGATTTTTATTCCGTTCTATATTTCAACTTCAATCATGTTGATGATCCTGATAGTGAAGTTTCATCAATATTTAACTAAAAATGAATAATTTATAAGCAAATTACACGAACTTCGCGATCACCCCTCGTATATGCATGAAAGTGCTGATTGTAACACCATGTGATCATACTGCGCAATAACTAAATATTTATGGGTATTTATTGATTTTATATTTGTGTCATTTTAACTCGTTTAAATACCCAATACGGATCCTCTTATATTTCATTTTAATGTGACAAATGAGATAATTGTACAATTCATGGTTTAAGTGAATAGTGGTATTTATTTTTAGCTCCATGGAAGAAAAAAACTGAAAGATAATCACAATGGATCCGGATGACGATCCAGAACTGCATCGATTGGAAGGTTCAAGTGGAGACCAGCCGGGGGGACTTATCATCATGAAAAAGGGTCCGTCTAAGGAATCTGAAAAACATGACTTTAAAAAGCCATCATTACTTGGACTTGACCGACTTGCAGCTGTTAAAAGACAACAAGTTGAAGATAGAGAGCATAATGTTCATAAAAAGTCGAAAGTAACTTCGTATAAGGATGATTACGATGAAAGCAGCAGTGATTCTGATAGTGACGATGATGATGATGAAAATTACACAAAATCTTCAAAGAAAGATGGCAAGAAAGAAAGGTTGATTTAAACATTTTATTACCTATTTATTAGAGATAGGAACGAATACCCGAATATTCGGAAACCGGTCGACTATTCGAATCAAATGTTTATATTCGTATATTCGAATTTTGTTATAATCCAACAAGTTGGTTTTATCCTGAATGGGGAAATAAAAAATGTTTGTCAGTATGGGAGATTTATGGAAGTGGACAAATAAATAAGATATGGAACAAATATTAGAATTTATTAGAATAGGCATTTTGAATATTCAAATACTGATTTTGGTATCCTTTCCCATGGCTACTACATTTGTATTTATAGCATTGTTTGCTAATTTTGAAATAATAAGGGTTTATTACACAAGTTGCTGTCTCAACTTTCTCCAAGTTTTATACTTAAGTTCTGTTCTGAACTTGATCTTTTATGATCAAATTTAATAATTTTGTTAAAGATTTGAAAATCTTCATCAATTTTTTAAATGTTGGCAATTAGGGGACCCATTTGGCAAATTTACATGTAGCTGTATGTATTAAATTATTCTGTAAGGACACTATTAATTTTTTTGGTTACCGGTACATATTGCAGACACTACAGACAAGCTCGTGTGGACACACCCTCACATCCAGGTGGTGTAAGTCACAAAGTGAAGGACAGACAATACAATCGACATGAGAGAGAACGGGATAAAGGTGTATATGCCTCGTCCAAACATCGGGAACATGATAAAGATAGAAGAAAAGACAGGGACAAGGATCGTCGTTATGACAGGGACAGGCATCATAGGAAGAAAGATAGAGGTTAGTAGCATTTTTATGCCTCGGCATCTATTGATGCAGGAGGCATATAGTGATTGTTCTGTTTGTATGTCCAAAAACGTTAACCAAAACTTTCAAGTTGTGGAAACTCAAATTGTTGAAGTTCATCAAATTAAGGCATTGCTTTCAAACTTGGCATACTTGTTTACTATCATACACACCTAACATCGCCATGTAACACTATCCAACATTTCAAAGGAATTATGGCCATAATTGACTTCATTGAACACAGTCTCATTTACCACTAAAATACTTACAGTCTTCTGGATAAGACTGAGGTCCCGTGTACGATGCTTCACATCAAAATATAGCATCCTACAAATCCAGTTTGATTCGAAAATCATAATTTACTCCATTAGCTAATAATGCATGATCATTTTTAATATGTTATTCAATTAAAATATTTGAAGAATTGACAAAGTTAAGGTCATTTGTAATTGCATAAGCTAAATTTAACACAATGTTTGAAACTGTTTCAATGTATGCATATGTGCTAAATGCACCTGAATCAGACTTGAAATTCAGACAGTAACAAATTGTAGTTATCATAATGCAAAATAACTTCAGCAATCCATGTATTTGGTGTGTCATTTCTATATATTATAAGGCATTAACTCTAAATTTTCAAGATTAAATGTGCACGCACATACAATGACTTAAACTGTTTCTGTTGATACATTATTTTTACTGTAAGTTATCTTACATTTGTTAGACAGAGATCGTAGAAGTGACAGAAGTGATCGTAGACGTGACCGAGATTCCGAGAGACATGATAGATACTCGGAGAGAAGTTCAGAGAGAAGTTCTCGTAGAGACTGGAATGATACACCACGAAGGCGTGATGAGCCTGGCACACCTAACATCCGTCCTAAAGGTATGTACAGTACAACCTCCCTAGATCAACCCCCAGAGGTTAACACATAGTATGTTGGTTGTACAGTCAGTGGTTGTTGCTTTGGAGATGTAAAATGAATAGTATTAGTGGAACAAAATGATTATGTTGATTAAGTGCAGTTGTTGCTCTATGGAGGGCGGCTATAGAGAGATTGCACTGTAATGCTGTGTATTTATTTTGTAAACACTTATATTATTCTTCTCCAAAGTTGACAGGATGTTTTGGACATGTCAAAATGTGCATCCATCTAAAGTCATATCCCATAAATGGTTTGGACATGTAGGTGAAAAAAATGATAAAATGCTTATTACAAAAAGTACCAAATATGGCCTAGCCAGTTTTGTTCTTAATGGATTATTCTTTATAGCTAATACAAATGTATCTAATGTATATATAGATACGCCGTCACGGACAGCGTGACTGTATATGTTTATATAATTTATTGTATATATAGATACGCCGTCACGGTCAGCATGACTGTATATGTTTATATATTGTATATATAGATACGCCGTCACGGTCAGCATGACTGTATATGTTTATATATTGTAAATATAAATACGCCGTCACAGTCAGCCTGACTGTATATGTTTATATAATGTATATATAGATACACCGTCTAGGTCAGCATGACTGTATATGTTTATATAATGTATATATAGATACACCATCATGGTCAGCCTGACTGTATATGTTTATATAATGTATATATAGATACACTGTCACGGTCAGCGTGACTACATGTTTATATAATGTATGTATAGATACACCGTCACGGTCAGCGTGACTACATGTTTATATATTGTATATATAGATACGCCGTCACGGTCAGCGTGACTACATGTTTATATAATGTATATATAGATACACCGTCACGGTCAGCGTGACTACATGTTTATATATTGTATATATAGATACGCCGTCACGGTCAGCATGACTGTACATGTTTATATATTGTATATATAGATACACCGTCACGGTCAGCGTGACTACATGTTTATATATTGTATATATAGATACGCCGTCACGGTCAGCCTGACTGTATATGTTTATATAATGTATATATAGATATGCCATCACGGTCAGCATGACTGTATATGTTTATATAAGGCCTAAAATAAAATATTGTTTGTTTCCCCATCCCCTACCTACCCGATTAAAAAGGGCCCTACCCAAAATATTTTATTGCCCAAATTAAAATAATATATTTTTTATTAAAAATTTGTAGTGAAAATATTATTTTTTTGTTTACTGGCTTCTTTCTTACGATTAAATTTAGGATCGTTGATTTTCACCTTTGAGTTAATTCTAAATTTCATCATTTTTATGCTTTAACCAATAACTATCATACTGAAACAATTAAAAAAAATATTAACCCTACCTACCTACTCATTCTAAATCTGCTAGGGTCGGGATGGGGAAACAAAGAATATTTTAAGTTCGGCCTAATGTATATATAGATACGCCGTCACGGTCAGCATGACTGTATATGTTTATATAATGTATATATAGATACGCCGTCACGGTCAGCATGACTGTATATGTTTATATATTGTAAATATAGATACGCCGTCACGGTCAGCATGACTGTATATGTTTATATATTGTAAATATAGATACGCCGTCACGGTCAGCGTGACTATATGTTTATATATTGTAAATATAGATACGCCGTCACGGTCAGCATGACTGTATGTTTATATAATGTATATATAGATACGCCGTCACGGTCAGCATGACTGTATATGTTTATATATTGTAAATATAGATACGCCGTCACGGTCAGCGTGACTATATGTTGATATATTGTAAATATAGATACGCCATCACGGTCAGCATGACTGTATATGTTTATATATTGTATATATAGATACGCCGTCACGGTCAGCGTGACTGTATATGTTTATATATTGTATATATAGATACACCGTCATGGTCAGCATGACTGTATATGTTTATATAATGTATATATAGATACGCCGTCACAGTCAGCCTGACTGTATATGTTTATATAATGTATATATAGATACGCCGTCACGGTCAGCGTGACTGTATATGTTTATATATTGTATATATAGATACGCCGTCATGGTCAGCATGACTGTATATGTTTATATAATGTATATATAGATACGCCGTCACCGTCAGCATGACTGTATATGTTTATATAATGTATATATAGATACGCCGTCACGGTCAGCGTGACTGTATATATTTATATAATGTATATATAGATACGCCGTCATGGTCAGCATGACTGTATATGTTTATATAATGTATATATAGATACGCCGTCATGGTCAGCATGACTGTATATGTTTATATAATGTATATATAGATACGCCGTCATGGTCAGCATGACTGTATATGTTTATATAATGTATATATAGATAATCCGTCACGGTCAGCATGACTGTATATGTTTACATAATGTATATATAGATACACCGTCACGGTCAGCATGACTGTATATGTTTACATAATGTATATATAGATACACCGTCACGGTCAGCATGACTGTATATGTTTACATAATGTATATATAGATAACCCGTCACAGTCAGCATGACTATATATTTATATAATGTATATATAGATAGGCCGTCACAGTCAGCATGACTATATGTTTATATAATGTATATATAGATAGGCCGTCACAGTCAGCATGACTATATGTTTATATAATGTATATATAGATACACCGTCACGGTCAGCATGACTGTATATGTTTACATAATGTATATATAGATACACCGTCACGGTCAGCATGACTGTATATGTTTACATAATGTATATATAGATAGGCCGTCACGGTCAGCATGACTGTATATGTTTACATAATGTATATATAGATAGGCCGTCACAGTCAGCATGACTGTATATGTTTATATAATGTATATATAGATAGGCCGTCACAGTCAGCATGACTGTATATGTTTATATAATGTATATATAGATAGGCCGTCACAGTCAGCATGACTATATGTTTATATAATGTATATATAGATAGGCCGTCACAGTCAGCATGACTGTATATGTTTATATAATGTATATATAGATAGGCCGTCACAGTCAGCATGACTATATGTTTATATAATGTATATATAGATAGGCCGTCACAGTCAGCATGACTGTATATGTTTATATAATGTATATATAGATAGGCCGTCACAGTCAGCATGACTATATGTTTATATAATGTATATATAGATAGGCCGTCACAGTCAGCATGACTGTATATGTTTATATAATGTATATATAGATACACCGTCACGGTCAGCATGACTGTATATGTTTACATAATGTATATATAGATACACCGTCACGGTCAGCATGACTGTATATGTTTACATAATGTATATATAGATAGGCCGTCACAGTCAGCATGACTATATGTTTATATAATGTATATATAGATACACCGTCACGGTCAGCGTGGGATGATGATGAAGATGTTACTCCACCTAAATATTCGAGTTGGGATGTAGCCACACCTAGTATAGATGGTGATAGAGATGGGGATTTATACACTCCAGATGATAGGAAACGAAGCCGAAGGTCAGCACAGCATACTTACATCTAATCTTTCATACAGTGTGCCTTACCAAACTGGAATAATCTGGTCCACTGCACTAGAAAGAATGAACTTGTCTGTAGGAAGTGATTTGATGAAAAACATTTAAAGTATCGACCTAGTTATGGTCATTTGAAATTTCATAACCTGACTATTAGAATAGAATTATTTTGAAGCTGGAGTTTTGGTATAGGGATGTGTGCTTATGGCAGGCAAAACTGCCTCAAAACTTACTTTTGGGATCGGGCATTATATGTGTATTATGCCTAAGTAGAACCCCTGTTTATGAAACTAGCCCTAGGGGTGTTTGAGTGAAAACGTCAACTTTGGTCCTAGACTGCCTAGTTGAAGCTGATATGGGCATTATTTAACAACTGGTTTTCATAGATTACATGTTTCTTGTATATTCATAGATCTAAGAAATCAAGTAATGAGACACCTTTACCTACACCGACATATAAATATAACTCCTGGATGGACAATAAGAAGATCAAATATACACCCAAAGATCCCAGCAAGCAGGGAGGTATGTATTGATGTTCTTCTTGAAAATGATGAACTTACAATCATGTATTACAATAGATTGCAGTGTTTTCTGTCAGCCGCTTTATAGCCTATAATGGGCTATCCTGATTGATAAAAGTATATTTTTTCCCAAGTACACAGGGTTTTTCTGTTCATTTTGGGAAGGGGCCTTAGTCTCTAAATTTTGGGAAAAAATATTGGTTTATTTCCTGTTTTGGGAAACAAAAAAGTATTTATAACTTTGGATTTTTGGGAAAACTGCATGATTTTTAAGAAATTTTAATTTGGAAGGGGTCTTTTATAGGGCTCTGTTATATAAGGAGAAAAAACCCTGATTCAGGCAAACAATTCCTAATTCATCAAGTGAAGCGAAATTTAAATCTAAAAACATTTAAATTTGTACTTTTTGGTTTTTTGGTTCTTTACCTTTGCAAAAATCCACAGGATTTCATAGTAATTGAAGTGATCTTAAGACATTAGCATAACTTTACTGTAGTATATAAAATAGAATATACCCCCTCCTTGATAGCCTAAGTGGTTGAGCGTCTGCTTGGAGTATGAGAGATGCAGGGATTGATCCCAGGCCATGTCATATCAAAGACAAAATTAAAATGGTACCAGTTCTAAAGTCTTCCTTTACTAGATGCTCTGTAGGAAGATGGCTTCTCTCTCTCATTCCCTCGTGATGACTGATTACATCGGGAATCAGGTGTTGGGAGTGATTAAAGAAGTTGGAAAACCTTATTTCAAATTCACAATCAACCTGAAATAAATTTACCCAAGTAAGTATTGCATGCACCTGTGTATTGGATGCAGGTAAAAAAAGAAAAAAGATTCAAACAATTAAAACTGCTATATTTTAGTATTTGTCCATTCTGAACCCTAGAAAATGTGAACATCTGTGTAAAGGAAGCATCCAAGTGTTGGTTACAATTCTGGGTTGATAAACGTGCGTGCAGGTAGTATAAAATAAGATATTGTTTGTAGAATCGGATGATATAGATTTCACTAATGATGATGACAAGGAGGATTGGGAGGCAGAACAGAAGAGATTAGACCGTGAATGGTATGGACTTGATGAGGGGTATGACGAGGAACACAACCCCTTCTCAGGTATGTCTGAATCTTACAAGAAAAAGAAAGAAGATGAAATGGAAAAGAAGAAGAAAAGTCGAATGTCAGCGAGACAACGGCAAATCAATAAGGTTGGTAGGAAATTTGGCAGACCCTTTTATTGGTACTTTTGAAATATGCAGACCCATTTCAAGTTGTTATCTAAAATTCTGAATCTTTTCTTGTTGTTTTTAAAATATGACAACCCCTTTCTTGGTATTTTTAGATTTTTTAGTAAATGAAAATAGAAAAATGTTGCAACATTACTTCAGTTTGAAACAAAATTCCTGAAGCCAGGTTGCAAAAAAGGAGAGATTTGCATGATATTGAAAACTAAATAAATGCATACTTGTATATTAAAAAATAAATTCCTTCCTCATTTTATGAAAAACGGCTGGATGACCTTGAAATTAAATGTAATGTTTCTAGGTGAAAAAGAGTGAATGCAGTTTAGCATATAATCATTATTTTAGCTATTGACCGAGATTCAATAAATATACAGTACAACCTTACCACTGTAAAACAACAACCTCTCTACAACTACACCTTCAAAATTTCCCTTAGGTAATATTTACTCTAAATTTAAAATCTGTGGAGCAACAACCTCTACACAACAGCTAATATGTGCAGATCCCAAAGGATGTTGCTATACAGAGGTTGTACTGTACATGTATTTGTTTGTCATCAATGATTTACATATTCATACTGTTTCTATATCAGGATATTGAGATGTGGGAAACAAATAGAATGTTACGTAGCGGTGTCGTGGAGAAACTGAATTACGACGAGGATTTTGAAGAGGAGAACGAAGCCAGGGTGCATTTACTTGTACATAATATAGTTCCTCCATTCCTTGATGGTAGAATTGTGTTCACTAAACAACCAGAACCTGTCATTCCTATCAAGGTATGTGTTTATCACTCAATAGGCCCATACTACAACATTGTAACCTGGTAAATTAGGGACCTAACCAGCATGATTATGTTGACTTTATATATCTGTATTTATATTTTTATATCTGTGATGAAAAATGAGGTTTCAAGCATGTTTCAATAACAATTTATTATTATTTAAGCAGTGGTGTTAAAATAGTTTGTATGTTGAAGGTCATCAGTAGTTCAGTACATGCCTACCTTATAATTATATGGGTCACAAATCCAATATGATTGCCCTTTGATCATCGGCTGCTTTTCGTCAGATACATCTGATACTCTGACACTGTACGACAAATGGGTGATTATTTTGACCCAGGTATTACTGGAACTTGTTGAATTGCCATGTATATTGTTAACTATGGTTACATGTTTATATTAGGATCCCACATCAGACATGGCGGTTGTATCAAAGAAAGGCAGTGCTGTTGTAAAGGTTCATAGAGAACAACGAGAGAGACGGAAGGCTCAGAAGAAAGAATGGGAGCTTGCAGGGACCAGAATAGGGGACATTATGGGAATCAAGAAGAAGGAAGAAGAAGTGAGTCTTATATAACAGCAGGGGTTTCAATTTCCAGATTTATCATTCCTGAAAGAGCAATGGCTTCTGATCAAAATAAAAGTAAATTGATGAAAATATCTCAAGAAATGGCAAAGTTATGGCAAATTTAATCGTCTCTGAAGGATTTTCTTTAATACAAACTGAGTTAACTATTGAAACAATGTCATTAAAGGCCTCTAGTTTGGCAAAAATGGTCTACCACATAGGATTTTCCTGATTTTTAATTTGGCTCTGTTGACACCCCTGTAACAGTCAAAATGCAAAAAAATGCCTTTGCAGGGTTCCCACAGTCAGGGAAAAGTCAGGAAAACAGTTTTTCGAGGTCAGGGAAAATCAGGGAATTTTGAAATTAGTCATGGAAATTGAGCAAAAGTCAGGGGTATTTAGGATTTTTTTTATTAGCTCACCTGCCACAAAGTGGCAAGGTGAGCTTTTGTGATTGTTTTTTGTCCGCCAGTCCGTCCGTCAGTATGTCTGTCGTTAGACAATTCACCGTTAACACTCTAGCACTTTCAGTTTTGCTTTGATCTTCATCAAACTTGGTCAGTAGTTGTATTTCAATGAAATATAGGTCAAGTTCGAAGTTGGGTCATGTGGGGTCAAAAACTAGGTCAAAAGGTCAAATAATAGCAAAACCTTGTTTACACTCTGGGGGTCACATGTTTGCTTTGATCTTCACCAAACTTGGTTAGTAGTTGTATCTCAATGAAATGTAGGTCAAGTTTGAAGTTGGGTCATGTGGGGTCAAAAACTAGGTCAAAAGGTCAAATAATAGGATAACCTTGTTAACACTCTGGAGGTCACATTTTTGCTTTGATCTTCACCAAACTTGGTTAGTAGTTGTATCTCAATGAAATGTAGGTCAAGTTTGAAGTTGGTTCATGTAGGGTCAGTAACTAGGTCAAAAGGTCAAATTATAGCAAAACATTGTTAACTCTCTGGAGGTCACATTTTTGCTTTGACCTTCACCAAACTTGGTCAGTAGTTGTATCTCAATGAAATCTAGGCCAAGTTTGAAGTTGGGTCGTGTGGGGTCAAAAACTAGGTCAAAAGCTCTAATAATAAGATAACCTTGTTAACACTCTGGTGGCCAAATTTTTGCTTTAATCTTCATGAAGTTTGGTCAAAATGTTTATCTTAAGTTGGGGTTCATGTGGGATAAAAAAACTAGGTCAATAGGTCAAATAATAGAAAAACTTTTTTAACACTCTTAAGGCCATATTTTTGCTTTTAATCTTCATCAACTTTGGTCAAAATGTTTATCTTGATGACCTTAAGGTCACGTTTGAAGTTGTTGTCATGTGGGTAAAAAACTAGTAGGTCAATATGTTAAATAATAGTAAAACCCTTTAAACACTCTGGAGGCCTCGGTTTTGCTTTAACCTTCATCAAGTTTAGTCAAACGTTATCTTGATGACCTTAAGGTCAAGTTCAAAGTTTGGCCATGTTTAGCAGGTGAGCGCCCCAGGATCTATGATCCTCTTGTTACAGATGTCGATAAGAGTCAAAAAAGAAAATACTAAGAAAGGGAAAATCTGGGAAAATTCAAGGAATTTAGTGTTAGAATATTTGTTGAAAATCTGCATTGTCCTATTAGAAATGATATGTAATTCAACAGAGGTTTTACAATAAACTTAGTGACCAAGAGAATTGTACAATCTCTATGAATGAAAGTTTTACCAGGTAATCAACTTTGTGGATATCACCGATGACTTCTGTCATATAAAGGAATGAGATATTGTGGTGAAACTTGCTGTATAGGTAGCTTGTAAGAAGAAGACATTTAGGATTGAAAGTTTGGTAGGTGGACTCAGGGTTACTGCTAAATGGTACTTAAAATAGAAAACAAACCAAAAAAACCTGGTGACACATATTTTGCAATGGGAACTTTTTATTTGTCTCCTTGAAATTAAATTATTTTACAGTAGTCGATGTACTGATACTGTACAGCTGCAAATGTCATCCAGTGGTAATTTGTAAATGCGCTGGATTTGTAACCAGGTGATCCAGGTTTGATTTCTAGTTGCTGCAGTTAATAATACTCTTCCATCCTTCTGCCTTCCATGAAAATTTGACAATGGTATCAATTTTCCTCCACATGTAGAGAAGTTGCTAATTCCTTGTGGAGCAGTAAGTTTATACTTGTTAGAATACAGTCAACTGGTGAATATTATGTACAGGAGTCCATTTGACTTGAAATTACCAAAATGCCACATTTTGACACTCAAGATTTTTGTTTGAAGTGTCATTTTCTCTTAAAATCATGGGTATTTTGGTTAAATTTAGTCAAAGGTATCAAAATTACCCTTCAGATTCTCCTGTATGTATAATATAACTAAAAAATGTTGAGAAATGGTGTTAAACCGGAATAAGCATAAATTGCTACTCTTCAGGATGAGAGTGCAGAGAAAGACTACAAGGAAGATCACAGATTTGCTGATTTATTGAAAGATAAGACAGAAGCTGTCAGTGAGTTTGCTATGAGAAGAACCCTCACTCAACAGAGACAGTACCTTCCTATCTTTGCTGTTAGAAATGAGGTATATATAGCTTTAATCTTTAACCATGTTTTTTTTTAATTAAAGAAAAGTTTTTGTTAGATTGATAACTTGATAAACTTTTTACGAGATGTGTAATATAAATAATTTAGATGGCTGTGCGATGTTGTGATATTAGATGTAATATTTATCATGGGACCTATGTTTTTAATTGATATTTTTGTTTGTTATACATTAAAGTATTAATACAGCAAAAAATGAAAAAGAAATTCTCTGTAGGAAAAAACTGTCCCATGTTTCCTTAATTCAGGTGACCACTAATACAGGGCTGACTGTAATTCTGTAATCAATTGTATTATATGCTTATATTTTCCAGCTGTTGAACATTATAAGAGACAACAGTGTGGTGATAATTGTGGGTGAGACAGGATCAGGGAAGACAACTCAGCTAACACAGGTAAGTCACGATGAGTCATCAGACTTTGGTCATTGATGACCTCCAGTTAAGCAAAGTCTGATGTATACCTTCAACCTTGTGAACAGCTTAATCTAAGATCACTATATCTTCTACATATAGTATGGCGGAGACGTATTGATTTTGTGCTGGATTGATGTTTAAAAGTTTGTCTGCCCAGAGACTATAGATAACATGGTATCTATAGTCTCTGGTTTGCCCTAGTTCTCCTTAACCATTGGTAAGATTTCAATAGAATTTCACATGAATACTTTGTACCAAGCCTAGTTGTGCATTTGTTTGGAGTTCTAGGTTGGATGATTTTTGCCAGAGTTATGGCCCTTTAAGGGAGATAAACGTTTTTGTGTCAAAAACTCTCTTAGCTTTGAATGGATGGTAGGTCCTTACTAGTAGAGGATTATCTTCATTTCACAATTAAGTATGCTGTTAACATGAATATTTTACATAAGGATGGTGTATGCATGAATATTTTACATAAGGATGATGTTTACATGAATATTTTACATAAGGATGGTGTTTTACAATTAAGGATGGTGTTTACATGAATATTTACATGAGGATGATGTTTACATGAATATTTTACATAAGGATGGTGTATACATGAATATTTTACATAAGGATGGTGTATACATGAATATTTTACATAAGGATGATGTTTACATGAATATTTTACATAAGGATGGTGTTTTACAATTAAGGATGGTGTTTACATGAATATTTACATGAGGATGATGTTTACATGAATATTTTACATAGGGATGGTGTATACATGAATATTTTACATAAGGATGGTGTTTACATGCATATTTTACATGAGGATGGCGTATACATGAATATTTTACATAAGGATGATGTTTACATGAATATTTTACATAAGGATTGTGTATACATGAATATTTCCACAAGGATGGTGTATAAATGATTATTTACATAAGGATGGTGTATACATGAATATTTACATGAGGATGGTGTATAGTACATGATTACCTTTATATTACAGTATTTACATGAAGATGGTTATACATGAATGTCTCTATATTACAGTATTTACATGAAGATGGTTATACATGAATGTCTCTATTACAGTATTTACATGAAGATGGTGTTTACATGAATGTCTCTATGTTTACAGTATTTACATGAAGATGGTTATATATGAATGTCTTTATATTACAGTATTTACATGAAGATGGTTATACATAAATGTCTCTATATTACAGTATTTACATGAAGATGGTGTTTACATGAATGTCTCTATGTTTACCGTATTTACATGAAGATGGTTATATATGAATGTCTCTATGTGTACAGTATTTACATGAAGATGGTAATATATGAATGTCTCTATGTTTACAGTATTTACATGAAGATGGTTATACATGAATGTCTCTATGTTACAGTATTTACATGAAGATGGTTATACTAACTATGGTGTGGTAGGATGTACACAGCCACGTCGTGTGGCAGCTATGTCTGTAGCTAAGAGAGTATCAGAAGAAATGAATGTGAAACTCGGAGATGAGGTCGGATATGCCATGAGATTTGAAGATGTCACTAGTGAGGTATGTCAAGATAACACAGATTTATTATTCAATCCTGAGGTCCCTGATTGGATTGCAGGTATCAGTGCAGAAGCTTTAGATAACCAAGGAGTGTAAATGGAATGTGCTAGGGTAGCGCACCAGATTTCTTGTATCTCACAATGTTTCTGTCTCTTCCCTTGAAGTCTGAGGTCATTGGCCAAGTACAGTAGGCAGGGATAAAACTGAATGACGACGCACTATAACTGTCTAAGGCATAAAAAGAAATTAACCCAGTTTCAATAAAAAAATAGAGCTGTTGGTCAGATTGCTTGATTTGTAATCGGGGTTTCGTTCCCAGTCACAGCAGGTCATATCCGTCCACGAAAACAATGTCATTTTCCTCCACATGTCGGGAGGTTGCCAGTATAGTACCTTGTGGAAGGGTAAGTTAGTACTGGTTAGAATACAGTCAAATAAAACTGTATATTACTGAAACAAATGTTGAGGAACGGCGTCACACCCGAATAAACAATACACAGGGAAAAATGACTGCTAAAATGTTGATTTTCCTCCACATGTGGAGTAGTTGCTGGTTTTTTATGGAAGGGCTGGCTAGTACTTGTAAGTATCCAGCCCGGGAAAGGAAAACTGCTTAGGTGAATGAGAAACTGTGTTATACTTGAATAAACCAACAAACAATGAAAGCTTAAACCTGCTGTCCTGAATTGTGGTCGGGATATTGATCATGATTAATGAAGTCTATTGCTTAGTTCATACCAATTTATTTTAGGTTGATTGTAAAACAAGTTTTACCAACTAATATTAATAACAAACTCTCAACACCTAATTCCAGATGTTTTTTCCTGAGCATCTAGCACGGACAATACTGTTACCATTTTTATTTTGTATATGGTATGACGAGGCCTGTGATTGAACCTGGGACCTCCCCCACTCGTAGCGGACACTCTACCACTAGGCTATTGAGGAGGGGGTACTATTGTTTTTTGTTTATTTTCAGAAAACATTGATCAAGTATATGACAGATGGTATCTTGTTGAGAGAATCACTCAGGGAAACAGATCTAGATAATTATAGTGCTATAGTGATGGATGAAGCTCATGAACGCTCACTCAATACAGATGTTCTGTTTGGACTATTGAGAGATGTAAGGACAGCCAAACTTATAATTTGAACAACTTCTCCTAAACCACTTCACCAAAGACCTAAATATACAAAGATTGGAAAAATCTACCAAATCTCGCAATATCTTGCGGCAGTCTTCTGAAATCTCGCGAAATCTTGTTTGTTTTTAATTCCTTATATCTCCTGTTTTCGTGTACAAAGGAAAAAACTAATAAGTTTATGCAATCGATTTAATATTCTGCTTTAAAATGAAACCTTATTTCTTGAAATCAGTCAAGAAATAAAACATTAGACCTATAAGAGCTAGACCTACTCTCATTTTAATGGAAATTCCAATTTTATAAGAAATACCCAATTTGCCTCATTCAAACAATAATTTTCTAAATTCTATAAGAGATAGAAAAAAAACAAGTTACATCATGTAGTAGAAGAAACCCAGTTCTTCAAAATGAGATATTGGTCATTAAAAAGGATGACAAACAAAAGCGTTTATGCAAAATATCAGCATCTGCTGCATGCCGTTTTGCATTTTCTCCCCGTTTTCAATTAAGTGTCCAATCTGTGTATATTTAGGTCTTTGACTTTACTAACAAAACTGTGTTGATGGTCCTCTATCAGATTTCTTCAAGCCATGGTGATTCATCAAAAAACACCCCTGACCCATTTTCAGTCTTGTCCACACGATGGTGACACGTAGGTGGCCCTGTGCCCCCTGTTAACAATTTAGTGTGTTTTAAATGATTATAGTATGTAGAGGATCTATCACAAGTTGTCAATTAATATGAACTTCTTGTAAACAAGTTCTTGAAATTTTATTAAGCGACCAAGTTTAAAATAAGATAGATTATTTTTTATCATATGACACCAGTGACACGAAAATACACATGTTTCTGCTGAAAAATGGACTCCGTTATAGTAACAACACCAAAAATGACGTCATTAACAGGATACAATGATGTCATTTAGGAGGGAAAGTGATGTCATGTGAACGTTATACTACACTAGTCGTTATACCATCACAAACAAAGTTTAAAGGGGGTATACTGGAGTCACTAATAAAACATGTTGGTTGGTTGTTGGTCTGTGGGTCCATTTGTCTGTTGGTCTGTAAGCAAAATCTTTTCCACTCTGTAACATTTCTTTCTGGATTTTTAAATTGCTTGGTACAAATGTTCAACACATCAAGAGGATGTGTCATGCGCAAGACCCAGGTCTCTAGCTCAAAGGTCACACTAAGAGGTCAAAGGTTATATAGTCATGCAAGTCGTGTCCACTCTGTAACTTTGTCGTTTCTTAATTGCGTGTTTAATATTCCTGTGTCATGACTGTGCTACGGGGTAAGATTCAACACTCCAGTGATAGGTCTAGTTAATAATAAAATACTCGTTATACTTACCTGGATACAAGGAAAGTCATGTGATAAAGTGATATAATATTGTAAACTTTGCATCAATGTATGTGACAGGTTGTAGCCAGAAGACAAGACTTGAAGTTGATTGTCACGTCGGCTACAATGGATGCTGGAAAGTTTGCCAAGTTTTTCGGCAATGTGCCAACCTATAATATACCTGGTAGAGCATTCCCTGTAGATGTCCTGTATGCTAAAAATCCTGTAGAAGACTATGTTGATGCAGCTGTGAAACAAACGTTACAAATACATTTGATGGGGCTTGAAGGTGAGTAGCTTTATGGAATCAGATATTGTCTAGGAGTCAGGTAGTTACACACTGGTCAAACTCACAGTATACAGTATAAGT
Organism: Spisula solida; assembly: GCA_947247005.1. NCBI lineage: Eukaryota > Metazoa > Mollusca > Bivalvia > Venerida > Mactridae > Spisula > Spisula solida. The sequence continues at coordinate 4,390,406 of OX365949.1, read as the reverse complement.
TGCATCTCACACAACATCTGTATAGGATTTTACTATAATAGTTGTATTGTGATGATATCTGTATAAAATGTTACAACAGATGTTGCAACATGACGACTGCACTTCCACTGTTGTAACATCCATGTACTGTCATTGAGATACAAGTACAACTCCTGTTTTATAGAAGTGATTCACAATGTACTATGACTTCATCCCAAAATGACAGAAATAAAGTTCTTACAAAACATACTTGAAGTTTATTATTGATACAAACTGAATTGTTTGTATACCTCAGTTGTGTGGTCACCCAAATGATCCAGGTCTGATACTAGGAGCAGGCCAGTTATGTTACTCCAAAGTTCTCACAGGCCTTGAAAAGTCCTTGAATTTGGCTTCAACCTTGAAAAGTACTTGAATTAAGTGCTGCCTTGAAAAAATGCCAAAATGGTACATCATACAAATATTATGCATAGAAGTGTATGGATGTTGTCAAAATGACACATTATCTGCATAAAAATACTCTCAGTTCTTGAAAAGTAAATGTATTGTTGCGAGTGTGAGACATGAAGTGCTAAGCAGCAATTGTGATCAAAAATAATTTTCATTTATCCAGCAAAAAGAGTCAAAATTGTTACCTTGGTAAATCTTTGGAAAAAGGTCTTGAAAACACAAATTTTACTTTTAAAAAAACTTGAAAAGTCCTTGAAATTTGTTGTGAGAATTGTGTAGGAGCAATGCATGATTCTATGACAATGGCTATGGTCATCATGTCCTTCACATGTTGAGAAGTGGACAGTTGCTGACAGATGAACAAGTTAGCACCGGTTAATAGTTAATTCGAGGAAAATGGGTTAACTGACTGTTGATTAAACAGCGCCAAATGTAATACAAACAAAAACAAACATTTGGTAAAATTGAAGAAAAGAAGATAACCTCTGTATTATACAAATTATCATTACAGGTGATGTACTTGTGTTTATGCCTGGGCAGGAAGATATTGAAGTCACATGTGATCTCCTCACTGGTAAGTCTCGTTCACCACTTAGTTGCTTTGAATTTCTTTGAATTTTACATAGCTTAAACACTAGGTAATAAAACCTGTAATTTTCATTTATCTTGGAGACACCAGACTCAATTTATATTTGACTTGCTATGTGTAGAGTATGAGGTGTGTCCAAAAAGTTTGTAGACATCCCAATTTAAAAGATATCCGGTGTCATGACAAATTCTTTTTCACCAGACCTCTTTACTTTTTTACAAAATACATACTCTAGTAATTTGACTGAATATACTATAAAAATGAGGGAGTACACTTGAATTATTGTAGAAAAACTGTTACTCTACGCATTAAACTGAAATTTTCTGTGTTATATGTAAATGCAATGTTGTTTTTAATACTGAAGTTTGATGTGGATATGTTGTTTTGTTTTCATTTTATCACAAGTGTTTAGAACTTTTTGGACACACCTTCTATGTCTATACCAATTTACGACATTTTCATAAAATTATTACCTTGCATGTTTTCCTTGTACACCATAACCAATCATTGACTCTGTGTTTTACAGAGCGCCTGGATGAACTAGATGAAGCACCACCATTAGCCATACTGCCTATATACTCCCAGTTACCTAGTGATCTACAAGCCAAGATCTTTCAGAAAGCACCGGATGGTATCAGGAAATGTATCGTCGCTACAAACATTGCTGAAACCTCGTTGACAGGTAAATCTCCACAACAGTTTGAGTTTCATTATGCCTCCCTTCAGTGTAGTGAGTGTGAGTGTACATACGAGCTGGAGTTTGTATTGTATTTACCAATTCAATAATTTTTGTTTGAAAGGAAGTTTTCCCATCTAAAAAACAAAACACTTTTAATTCATTATATAACATTGGCAAGGTATTTTGATTGGAAATTTGCAAATTATGCATTTATTTAGTTCTTTTGATTTTATTTCCCAATGATATCTTATTAATATGTGATAACAGCGAGGATTACAGTATGGAGGTTAACATGTTATATTAAATCATAATTGCCTCAGTGTTTTTTCGTCTCTGGATCGACTCTGTCAATGTTACATGGAATTTAACGCAGTGATTATTATTATTACAGTGGATGGTAACGACTGGTATTATGTTTGTTCCTGTAAATGTTACATAGATGTTAACACAATGATTATTATTGTTATTACAGTGGACGGTATTATGTTTGTTGTTGATTCTGGTTATTGTAAACTGAAAGTATTTAACCCTAAAGTTGGTATGGACGCTTTACAGATCTTTCCCATAAGTCAGGTAAATATGTTGAAAAAACCTACCGTTTGGACGTAGCCCCGATCTCCCGAAGTATCTCAAGTAGAAATCTCATCTAAAATTGATATTTGCTCAAATCAGATCAGAATTTGAGCTCATTAACTTTTACTGTAATAAACTAAGAATAATGTTTTGTGTTTTAAATTTTAAGTCCAGTCTCCCATGGACATTATCTAAAAGGCTCATGGGAATGCTTGAGATGAGATTTAGCTCAGATTGAGATGTTTCGGGAGATTGGGGCCAGGTCCCCTTCTATATTATCACTTATTGGTTAATAATGAAAACCCTGGTCCGCCTAGATAGCCTAGTGGTAGAGTGTCTTGAGTCGTGTGGGAGAGGTCTCCGGTTCAAGGCTACGACATAGCATTTGTTGATAATGGTACTAGTATATCTTGCTTGCTTGACACTGAGTATTGTTAGTTCCAGGTAACTGTTGGTTTGTCCGGCATCCAAATAATGTGACTAAAGGTATAGGTCTCCATATGACTGAAATATTGTTGCACAGTGGGAATCAACAAAAGAAAACTTTTTTCCTCGGGTTCGATCCCTGGCCGCGTCATACCAAAGACGAAATAAAAATGGTACCAAAATTTCCCTTGCTAGACGCTCAGCATAAAAGGGAAACTGGCTTCTCTTCTCTCATACCCTCATGGCGATAGATAACATCAGGAATGAGGCGTCGAGAGTGATTAATATAAGTTGGAAAAACTTGTTTCACAATCAACCTTAAATAAATTAGTATAAATTAATTAACAAAAGAAAAAAAATAGATGAAAGCCCTGACACTCCTTTAGTTTTCCTATACTTAAGTATTTAATGGAAGCTTTAGAAAATAATGTTAATTGTATGATTCTGTGCCAAGAACCTAGCTAAAAAAATATTTTTTACAGTATTTAACTATTATCTATAATATATTTCAGGCCAATGCTAACCAGCGATCTGGACGTGCTGGTAGAACCGGTCCAGGGTAAGATCTTCTTCATTATTCTCACACGTAATTTAATGCTTATCAAAGCTCTCTGTTAGTTTATAAAAGTGTGGGATATTAGGCACGACAACATTATTTAATGTGATGTATCCAATTCATCATTATCTTGTGAAGTGTAAGTAATGTAGAAATCAGGTTTCCATCTGGAAAAACAAAGTTATTTGACAGGTGAAATTGGTCGAATGGGTGAATAGTTGTCAGCCTTTGGATCCTATAAAGCTTGTCTGCATATTAAATAGGTCTTGAAATTGAGGTTAAATAAACAAATTGGGTAAAATGGTCTTCAAATTTGTGTCCTTAATTTTGAGGTGGTCTTGTCTTTAGTGGTGAGGTGGTCACATTATTGAGTTGGTCTGTAAGTGTTTTTAGCTCACCTGCCACAAAGTGGCAAGGTGAGCTTTTGTGATTGTTTTTTGTCCGTCGTCCGTCTGTCAGTCCGTCCGTCCATTAGACTTTTGACCGTTAACACTCTAGCACTTTCAATTTTGAAGTTGGGTCATGTGGGGTCAAAAACTAGGTCAATAGGTCAAATAATAAGATAACCTTGTTAACGCTCTGGAGGCCACATTGTAACTTTAATCTTCACAAAGTGTGGTCAAAATGTTTATCTTGGTGACCTAAAGGTCAAGTTCGAAGTTGGTTCATGTGGTGTCAAAAACTAGGTCAATAGGTCAAATAATAGAAAAACCTTATTAACACTCTTGAGGCCATATTTTTGCTTCAATCTTCATGAAGTTTGGTCAAAATGTTTATCTTGGTGACCATAAGGTCAAGTTCAAAGTTGGTTCATGTGGGGTCAAAAACTAGGTCAATAGGTCAAATAATAGAAAAACCTTATTAACACTCTTGAGGCCATATTTTTGCTTTAATCTTCATCAACTTTGGTCAAAATGTTTATCTTGATGACCTTAAGGTCACGTTTAAAGTTGGGTCATGTGGGTAAAAAACTAGGTCAATATGTTAAATAATAGCGAAACCTTGTTAACACTCTGGAGGCCTCAGTTTTGCTTTAACCTTCATGAAGTTTAGTCAAACGTTATCTTGATGACTTAAGGTCTAGTTCATGTTTGGCCATGTTTAGCAGGTGAGCGCCCCAGGATCTATGATCCTCTTGTTTACTAAGTTTTTGAATCTTTGTTTTACAGGCAAGCTTACAGACTGTACACAGCTCGACAATATAAAGATGAATTATTAACAACTACGGTACCGGAGATACAGAGAACTAACCTAGCTAACGTGGTACTGTTGTTGAAATCACTTGGAGTGGTTGACTTATTACAGTTCCATTTCATGGATCCCCCACCTCAGGTTTCTAACTAATTTTTATTGTAAACATGAAAAAGTATGCTATGCTAAGGCCAGAATCCATTAATTGCTGCATTATCATCCTCATATAACACATCTGAATGAGTGATCATACTTTATAATAGATTAAACACAGGTGCATATTTATTATTTTGATTGTAGCATAAAACACAGGTGCATATTTACTATTTCGATTGTAGCATAAAACACAGGTGCATATTTATTATTATTTCGATTGTAGCATAGCCAAAGTTCTGCATTTTACAACACAGTAAGACATGGTAGGCATTGTACTACTTTCTTTCATTCGAATATTGCATGTTATCCGGCTCAACTGTCCTTTAATGCTGATTTAAGCACACCTTCATTTTCTCTAAGTGTATATAGGTAAAGCTGCTGGTTTTGTTTGAATATCTATCGCCAATATAACACTTTATCATGTGTTATATGCATTGTACTTACTCTTAGAAACATTTGTGAAAGTTTGAAGAAAATCTTGATTTTAACCATCATCTGTGTTCAGCACCATAAAGTTAACTTTTAATTCACATATATTTCAGGACAATATATTAAACTCGATGTATCAGTTATGGATTCTTGGAGCGTTAGATAATACTGGTGCACTCACACCGATGGGTAGAAACATGGTGGAGTTCCCGTTAGATCCAGCACTGTCCAAAATGCTCATCAAATCGTTAGAAATGGAATGCAGCGCTGAAACTCTTGTGAGTGATTGTATGTTTTAACTTAAATCTGATACACAAGATTAAAAAAGTTTCGCTTTAAATTTAAAATGACCAAAGTACCTATAATTTCAAGAAAAATTTACCCTTAAGTCAGTTTTCTGAAAGGTCAAAGGGTCATTTCATGTGTGAGATAAAACCCCTGTGTAACGGCCCTTACCCACAAGCAGAGGCACTGGGATACCACTCTGACTGCCTTATAGGTAGCATCTTAAATCTTAGTTTGGTGTCTTTATGTCAATACTTTTTAAACTGGCTTCTCTTCTCTCATACCCTTGTGGCGATCAATGGATTACATCAGGAATGAGGTGTCAAAAGTGATTAATATAATCACCAACCGGCAGGCAATTAAGCATATTTGTAGATAGAGGCGTTGAAACTGTTTCAGTTATCTATACGGACTATATTATTATGATGAATGTAAACAGAAAAATTTGTCTGCTCATTTTGATCAGACCTCATACTACAGAGGTTATTTACCTTGTGTTTACATCAGTGTGTGACTCACATACAAGCTAGGCAGTTATTCGTTCTTAGCCTATAGTGCACCTCCCAATCATCTGGGAGGTAAATTCAAAATTTGAAGCAGACAGTATGAACTTTTTTCTGAAAAGTACATTTTCATATTGAGTATTAACCTAATTTTTTCAGGAATGTCAGAAAATACACTGATAAACTTGTGTAAAATGATCATTAGATACTGATAAAATTGAATTAAACCTTTGATGTTGATTGGTTAGTGCACTACGTAAAACTGAATCTATGTCTGTGTCCCATTTATATTTGTACATCCGTGTTTAAGTACACTTTGCTGGTAACAAACTAATCATTTTGCCAACTGATGACTTATCCTTTCTGTACTGTGGTAAATAGTTCATAGATTGTAATCTTTGAAACAGATTATACCAATGAATATTCAGTATGCCCATGATAGGCAAAAAAATTATCATGCATACGTCTTGTGTTATGACGATATTTGACCTATTTTAGCATATGTATAGCACGGCGAATTTGACTTGATCCTGACTTTCATGCATGGATATGTTATGTGGCTCTTTCATTGAATATATCAATTTCCACAAGCAAATAATGCAATATCAGTCCTTTAGATTTGTGTTTGTTTTACACCTTGAGAATCTTCGTGGTACCCACCGCTTATGAAAACATACAAGCGTACACACAAAAGTACAGACCATATATCAGCTGTTAAATCATGTAAATAGAAGGTTGAGAATTACGTCAGATATTCTGTACTATATTACCTTTTGAATTGTTTACATTTGCCAATTTATGTTGTTTCTATTCAAACAGCACCACAATTGTTTCTACAAATAAGATCATTTCAAATGTGGAAGAAACCTGGGGTTGTATTCAATATTAATCTTACTTGACTTAAAGGATAAGTACCACCAATCAGATCACATCATATTAAACTCTTGGTCAGTAACAGGCTTTATCATTGGCTATCCTTATTCTCCAATTAAATAAGATCAATATTGAATACCACTTCAGGGTCATGTGCAGAATTACCCAACTGCACTGCTTTTGATTCAAGACATTTTGTAAATTCCATGAGAAATTAGCATTTATATAAGCAGGCCCTTTCATAGCCTAACATGTTTGTCTAAGAAACAGAACTCAAAGATGTAGTTCTTAACTTTATTCTGTACAAAATATTTACATAATATTGTTATAACACAAAAATATGAGCAACAAGATAAGAAAAAGGTCCATAGCACATTTATATTGGGAGATAGCAAAGCTAGTGTACTTTGAAACATTGAGACGTTCAACTTTAAACGTACTTCATCTCATTTAGATATGTTTAAGCTAGATCATGCCTATTTTGGTAGAAGTCAACATTCTATAAAATTTTGATTTAACATCCACCGAAAATACTATAAAATACAAATTTGCAATATTTTTTCTTTACTACATGTAGCAGATATTTTACTTTTGGCAGAGAGAAAAGTATTTATTACAAAAATGGGGCAAGCACATCAAAATTGCAACAAAAATCATCTCCCGTCAGACTGCAGTCTGCACTGTTTACAGTATGACCTAAATCTAAACAATTTACAAAAATGTTATGATCCACCTTAAAGGGGCTGCCTCACAGATCGGGCTAAAATTTTGTATTATGTAATTTTTCAGTATTTATGTAATAGAAAGTCACTGACGGTTGCTTTATGAAAGATTTATTGCAATTAAGCAATTTAAACCACTCTTTATTTCGGGCAGTCTGTATTTTTCCTTTTAAAAATAGTGCTTAGTTTCCTCCAAACGTACTTTGTGAATTTTGTAATTCACATGTGATCAAACTGTAACCTCAGCAAACTATAGGGTAAACATCAGTGAGGTATTCAGTTAAATGTTTTGCATTTCGTTTCCGTTAAATGAAATGAAATTCGAAGCAATTTAAGTGATAGTAGTGATAATTCTATAGGGTATTAATACCTTACTGGCAGGCGTCCTACATCCGGACACTTTTGGCATATTTTTTACGATAACTCGAGAAATGTGTAAATCAAGCCATTGAAATTTCACCTGAATGAAGCTAGGTTCGTCTCTGAACTGAAGAGCTAATTTGTTTACTTCTTAAAATAGCTCAAGTGCATTTTTGAGGGCCATTATAGGGGTCACTACATCACCTCATTTTTAAGTCAAACAGGACCATCAATCCGGACAACGTGTTGTCGCGTTTTTTATTACGAAAAAGGCGTTAAAAATAGAATTAAACTGTGTAATAAATCAAGGGAGAGCACAAGTAAACGATTTGTACAAAATTTGTACGACTTATCTCCCGTGAATATTGGAAAAATATCGATCGAAACTTAGCGGTAAAATTTTAAACGTTCACTTTTCAAAGCGGGCATTTTGATACAAAATGACGTTGTACGATGTTTTTGAAACTCTGCACGTACTTTACTAAAGCTATATTTTCAGGTTTATCTGTTAACAAAAACATTGCATCGGCTTACATCATATTTAGCATAAGGACCGTAGCTTACATTTCGGGGCTGCGCAGAAGTATTGCGCATGCGCAGTTATACGATTTTCCACTTCCCCCGTAATGTAAACAAGCTTCCCGAGTGCAGACGAAATAAATGCGACATTTCTTGTAAAATATTTAACTTTAATCGTTGCTACTTCGTAATGTTGACAAAAAGCAAGCGTCTAATTGATTGACAACAGATGATCAAAATCAATTGCCGCTATAAAGCGTTTTTGAGTCTGTCCGGATTGGTGGTCGTCCGGATTTGGTGGTCCCCAGCCAGTATAGAATTTTGGATTTAAAAATACTAAATAACTACAAAAGGCCAATGGTTTGCAAGTTACTTTAAATGTCAGTGTGGTGATTAATGGCATATCCACGCAACTATACCAAAATTACGGGAAGGTTTGACAATTTATTTTATTTTTGCAATACACCAATACGTGAGGCAGCACCTTTAATAGTTAATGAAATATTTCCTTCTAGAAAAAACATGCCTGTGTCAAGTCAAGTCAAAATTTATTTATTGTCGGAAATTTGGTACAAACAAAATAACATAAGCTATGTATAGCTTTTGTCCGACAAACCAACATTCACGGTGATATCATACACAGGTTTCATATTAAGCTTGACCAAGTCAAATATTTTATTGTATAAAATTTTAATGGCTTCCAGCCCATACACAATGATACCGTAATATTAGGGCATTTCACACTTGTAACATCACCTGTACCATAACCATCAATAATGTTTTCACGTCTAAGTAGTGATACGTGTTACATAATCTTGTTGATATGATTATTCCAGAAAGTGTATCAGAATAAATAGTGGGTATAACTGTCACTCAGTATTCATACATTTCAACCTTTAGGTCTTTTATCAATGTAATTGTTTTGTTAGCTCACCTGTCACAAAGTGACAGAGTGAGCTTTTGTGATCACTCTTCGTCCGTCGTCCGTCGTCCGTCCGTCGTCCGTCCGTCCGTCCGTCAACAATTGGCTTGTGTAGACACTAGAGGTCACAATTTTAGCCTAATCTTTATGAAACTTGGTCACAATGATCATCTCAACAAAATCTAGGCCAAGTTCGATATTGGGTCATCCGGGGTCAAAAACTAGGTCACTAGGTCAAATCATAGAAAAACCTTATGTAGTCACTAGAGGTCACAATTTTGACTTAATCTTTATGAAATTTGGTCACAATGATCATCTTAACAAAATCTAGGTAAAGTTCGATACTGGGTCATCTGGGGTCAAAAACTAGGTCACTAGGTCAAATCATAGAAAAACCTTGTGTAGTCACTAGAGGTCACAATTTTGACTTAATCTTTATGAAACTTGGTCACAATGAACATCTCAACAAAATCTAGGTCAAGTTCAATACTGGGTCATCTGGGGTCAAAAACTAGGTCACTAGGTCAAATCATAGAAAAACCTTGTGTAGTCACTAGAGGTCACAATTTTGACTTAATCTTTATGAAACTTGGTCACAATGATCATCTCGACAAAATCTAGGTCAAGTTCGATATTGGGTCATCCGGGGTCAAAAACTAGGTCACAAGGTCAAATCATAGAAAAACCTTGTGTAGTCACTAGAGGTCACAATTTTGACTTAATCTTTATGAAACTTAATCACAATGATCATCTCAACAAAATCTAGGCCAAGTTCGATATTGGGTCATCCGGGATTAAAAACTAGGTCACAAGGTCAAATCATAGAAAAACCTTGTGTAGTCACTAGAGGTCACAATATTGACTTAATCTTTATGAAACTTTGTGACAATGATCATCTCGACAAAATCTAGGTCAAGTTCGATATTGGGTCATAAGGGGTTAAAAACTAGGTCACAAGGTCAAATCATAGAAAAACCTGTGTAGTCACTAGAGGTCACAATGTCGACCTTATCTTTATGAAACTTGGTCACAATGATCATCTCAACAAAATCTAGGCCAAGTTTGATATTGGTTTATCTGGGGTCAAAAACTAGGTCATTAAGTCAAATCATATAAAAACCTTGTGTAGTCACTAGAGGTCACAATATTGGCCTTATCTGTATGAAACTTGGTCACAATGATCATCTCTACAAAATCTAGGTCAAGTTCGACAGGTGAGCGACCTAGGGCCCTTTGGGCCCTCTTGTTATTAATATTTGATAACATGTTTTTCATTTGTTGTGTAAGTAAACAATTTATGCAATAGGGGTAAAAAGTATTTTATGTCATGATAAGAATGTTAGATTGAAATATTGAGTACTTTGTGACGACTGTTATATCAAACCCCTTGACCCCTTTCTTCTGAAATAAACACTACACTACATGTATTTTTAAAAAATAGCTTTGTAATGTTTATCTAGATTGTTAAATAGTGTAATTATCACATGACGAACATGTGGCAATTCTTCTGATCAAAGTTGTGAACTTTCAAGATCTGGTTTCTTAGTGTTCAAACTTTCTTCAACTGGTTTTTTAACATTCAAACTTTCTTCCTCTTCCTCGTTTTCCTCTGCACTATTGTCTACTTCATCAATCTCATTTTCTATGTTTAGTTTATCTGCTGTGTCACTATGTGTACTGTCAACATCTTCTTCATCCACTTCTTGTGCCATATCAACCTTTCTATTTGTCTCTGTGTGTTCAAGGTGTTCAATGTCATCAGGTTTGTAGGCAGCATTAGTTGCTCCGTGACTTTCATATCTCTCACTGTCTACTAATGTTACTTTAAGAATTACTTCCTCTCCTTTAACTGATGTTGTGGCAATTGCTGGAATTAAATATTTTTTTACTTCTTCAGTGTCCATGTAAGATGCTTCTTTGGTTTTCTTATAGTCTTTGTATATAACATACGAGAGTCCAACTAAACATGGTATTAGAAAGATCACCCCGGCGAGAATTCCGATGATTACCTTGTAATCGGGGACCTTGACCTGTTCACATTGTTTTGATAGGATGTCTGTGCTGTTTTTATACACATGTATGCATATGTTGTTTTCTCCCTCCAGTTCATGTGATATTGACATGAAACGCTGAGAGAAGTGTAGCATCGGTGATTCATACAGTATGTCCATGTCAGTGCTATAAATCACGGGTTTGAATCCATAAATACTGATTGACTCGTTAAATGTCCATGTGACTTCAATCTTATTGCCAATAATTTCCGTACTCAGCTTGAACTGGTCCGCGGAAATACAGTCACTATCTGTTGGACAGTTTGTATCGGCGACAACCATGTTGTACCCAGAATGCAGCATTATCGTCAGTACCATTAGTGTCATGTGTGCACTCATCATTTCATCCTGAAAATATAGATGCACAAATATTCAAGAGACGAGCTAGAGTAGTTGGTAGATTGTCTGCCCTGGTTTGTCATGGATAGTTTGTAGATGGCTAGACAGTCACCCCGACCTTCCAAATCTATATGATTTTATAGTGTATAAATTTACATGTGAATCACACTCTCAGATCTAGATTACCCTGAGGAAATGAACAGTATGTCTAAGCCCAAACAAACAGGGAACAAAATAAGATTAAAGAGACCCTTAAAAATTACCTTGAGTTTCCTCTAAGTTTACTGATTTAAGATATGTACATAGATCATGGCCTCAAGTGCTTTTGAATGAATACTGAATGATTGAATAAATGTTACTGATATTTACATTATCTGTATAAATTTGGTTAATGTCTGCTTATAGTCATTCCAACAAAATGGCCGCATACCCGAGGAAAAATATGTACAGTCAAACCTGAGACCACTAATAGAGACTAACTATTGTCCTTTATGCAAGTGACCTCTCACAAATAGTGAATATGTTCAATATCCCTGAAAATAATCTGATGGGAGATCAAATTGGTGGTCTTTGCTGACAGATTTGGTAACCAGGTGGTCTCTGTTCACAGATGACAGGCCTGTGACTCTTCCTTATTAAGGCTGATAACCTCCCTTCTGTCTAAAACTCCTTGAAACAAAATTGTTCAGATTCAGTCTGAACTACTAAAAATTTATTTAAGGGTGATGGGGTAGGGTATTTCAGCCTTTTTGCTCTTGGAACAATCACATGCTTGAGATAGCCTTTAACACAAGTTTGACTGTAACTTTTTCTTAGATTGTGTGTATGATATTTTTACTCCCTAGACATTTCTTAACCTGTCCAAACTTTCTGAAAATTTAACTTAAAGTGACATTCCGTTTAGCAAAGCTTGAAATTATGTCAGACCCAAAGTTTAAAAAAAACAGCATCAGGAATGGAAGGAGGTAATATAACTATAGAGGTTTCATTGTGCTGAGTATCTCGCCTTGTAAGGTACTGTAAATTATCAGTATTCCTTAATTTTATGGATGAAATAGATGGTGAAATTAAATCTTGAATAAATGACCTTAAAAATGCGTAATTTAATACCCTATGAAAATGAAAGATGTACAGCATGCTGTGATGTAAGTATTTTCATGAATGCAGTGATGTACACTTTTCATACATTTATTAATTTTCCTGTCAAATTTTATTCTCTATTCATTTAACATCAGCTTGTATTGATATATAAAATATATTCATAAGTGATTTATATAGCATGCCCAGCACTCCATTGACCCATGGTTTCAAATTTGACACTTTAATGTCACGAAAATATGTAAATTAGATTGTTTAGATATGAGTATGATGAATTTTGTTAATCTGGCTGCTGATTTAAATTTAAAATCAATGAGGGATTAGATGTTTTATGACGTATGTTGTGTTGTAAATAAAGGGGATATTGATCTGATCCTACCCTTTATTGCATGAGTATATATAACAAATAAGGTTATGCATTGAAATCATAAATTTCTGCGAGCAATTCAGGCAGTATGGGCCCTTAGATTTGTGTTTGTATTATACCTTATATTGTCAATGCCATGTAACACTATCAACATTTTTACAGAACCATGGCCCCTTATTGATTTGTTAGTTAATTAATGTGGACAAGGCTTCCACTAGGACATAAGGATTTAGTGAATGCAGTTGTGTTTATTAATATTTTTTTCACACTAATTCTCGATAACCATCTGACAGTAGGAGGTGTCACCAGCACTTAACGAGTCTCTGAAGTTAAAATAGTCAGGAGAATTTGACACGACTCTTGACCTTCTATTAGCATAATTTAACTGCTGATATATTGTCTATATTTGTAATCCCGTTTTTATGTTTTCATTAGCGGGAAGTATCATGAAGCCGCTCAATGTGTAATGCCAACATAAATCTAGAGGACCAATATATTGCATGATTTGCTCACTGAAATTAATATCAACACAAGAAGCTTGTCATACATGTATATTCATACATAAAGGTCAGGATCTGGTCAAATTCTCTGAATGCTAATATAACGATATCAGCATTATCTGGGGGTATGCATCACCTTCATTGTTAGCGCTTGTTATTATTTGATTACAATTTCAATGAAATATAATTCAATACCTTGTCCAACCTCAATCTGAGTGTTGAATTGCAATGTATATCAAATATGTAATCTTTATAAGTATATCTATCAGACTAAGATAAAGCTATAAGTATATCTATCAGACTAAGATAAAGCTTGTATTTACATGCATGATTATGTATTGTGCCTAAATATTAGATACAACTTACCCATGATATAGTTTGTGCTAGATAATGTGGCAGTCGAGTCTATTTCACTATAGGCAATAAACGGTTTTGATAACAGATAACTTTAAAAGTATCTAATTGTTTGTTGTTTGTGCGTTTCATTAAGGTAATTCCCAACTCTTAATCTTTTCTGTACAAGAGGTATCAGACACTTGATTTTTATGAAGAATGCACTCATGATAGTGATTGTGCAAACCCATAACAGTTTTGTTCAGCTAGTTTTCAAGATATTTTTAGGCTTTAGGGACCCCCCTAAAACTGATATTTGCATTTCACCGAAAAAGTTTGACATTTAATTACATGGAACTTGGCATGCACGAAATTTCGTATATACGGAATCACACGATAACGGTTGTTTCAGACTATGCATGTTATATGTATTTTTAAATGATATTTTAAAATATGTGATTTATCATTTTTAAGTTATACGAAAAAAAATAGTTGAACAACATACTGTTTTCGTACATGCAACCAGTAGAGTAACTATTATAGAAGTTTTATCCCAAATTTCATGGCAGTTGCTCAGCTAGATTTTTTAATTGACACTTTAGTGATTTCGGATCTGTCGAAAACCTGGAGAGTTTACAAACTACATTAACGTTTTAAATACGTTGTATCCAGTTTTCGCGATAATTTGTTTTTGAAAAATGTGTATATTTAAAGATGAGCCCATGCTCTTTTGCATTAGCTAGTCTATATTCTTACGGAATAAATGCAAAAGAACATTCCTCTAAAGTAGTCAGGGTGCTTGCTAAACAAATATTAAAACTTGGATACAATTTTGTGTGGGCGCATTATATTACGTTTCACATACGTTGTTGCTAGTATTCGCGAGTGTTGGTGTTTCGATGTTTGGAATAAATGGCACATAAAATTTCAGCTATAGCTTTTCTCTGCAAGCTTATCATAGTATAATATAGTAATAAGTTTACAGTAAATTCGCGATTTTAAGACATGAGAACATGCTGACACATCAATCTTAAGTTTTTCGTACTATTTCATCATGGTAGTCAGACACTTTCAATACGTCTTATTTCCACCGATTTCTAAACTTCCGCTCAACTGAAGAGTTGGGAATCACCTTAAGTACCATGCAAGTAGAATCTGTTGAAATACATACGTAATATGGACTAGTGTTTGTTTACGTTTCATACTAGTATGAATGTCTTGTGCAGCTAATCCTTTACCATCCATATTGAACAACGAAATATAACATTAAACATAGGCAGTTATCCAGGCCGTTAAATTGGTTGGCCTTATCGTCATGCTTGACCAATTGCAATATATTGTAAGCACTAAATAAGTGTAAGTAGTTAGGTATGTTGTAATAGCTCAGATGGTAAAGCACAGAAATTGTGACTGAGCGATGCAAGTTCCAGGGGTGTCAATATTCCTGATTAATCCAGAATTCCGGATTTATACATTCTGAAAGAGCTATAATTTCTGACCAAAATAAAAGTTATTTGATGAAAATATCTCAAGAAATGGCAAAGTTATGGTCAATTTAATCTGCTTTAAAGGATTTCAGTCAATAAAAACTGTGATAGCTATAGAAATAATGTGGTTGAAGGCCTCATATTTGGCAAAAATTGGTCTGCCGCATATGATTTTCCTGATTTTTAATTTGGCTTTGTTGAAACCCCTGAAGTTCAACCCTTCAAAAAAGTATTTTTGTGAATGCATCACAATAATTTTAATATTATTTTTTATGTTCTCTTTTTGAGTATTTAGGATTTGATAATTATATATTTTTCTTTTGTTTTATCATGTTCATGATAATATATATTTTTTATTCAATTCAACTGGCAGGAACATCCAATCATTACAATACAAACAAATTCTACATCACTTCACTGCTGCATCAGGGTCTGAGTAACTGTCACACTCAGACGCTGGATCTGTGCCTTCGTCTGTTACAATTAAAAGCATCGTTCAACAGAGACGAAACATCTGATCACTTGAATGTCTTTTAAGATAAGGTTTCGAACCCATAGCCAAAAATACTGATATCCTTAGGAAGTAAAATCTATGCACTAAACCTCTCGGCTACAAAGTATGTTCTATTTGATGGGTGGTTAAAATGATTTGTAATACCAAACCTTGACCATGGTACACCTAATTCAATCAATTGATATAGTCCAAAACTGAAAACATTGTGTCACATGACTGCCACATTATCCTGCACAGACTATAATACTGCTAGCCTTGTTTACAAACAAAGACTGAATGATAAAACTCGCCCAACATAATATTACTATACTTGTTTACTAACAACAATTGATAAGTTAACAGTCAATTTGATACTCAGATATCAGGAGATTATTAGGCAATAAGTCCTCCAAGGTGGGTTATACCAAAATTTGCTGTGTTCCACATTATTTTGGGGTGACTATTCAGTAACCATACAGTGGTCCCTCTAACCGTCATTGGAAGCTTTGGGGCGGAGGCAATCAATCATGGAGTAACCCTTATACCAATCAGGGGTTCCATTTGACTCGAAAGTAAGGATTTTGACTCTTGAAATCTCCAAAAAGCCACATATTGACCATCAATATTTTGTTTTGAAGGGTCATTTTCTCTTAAGAGCATGGCTATTTTGCCTATGAAGTGGTAAAATTTAATAAAAATTATTAAAATTACCCTTCAGAAGCTAGCAGACCATTTATTTTGTTGTGGTAGACCGTCTGCTACCAGTGCAAGAGGTCTTGGTATGATCACTGACTGTGATATACCACAGTCATTACATACGGTACAGGCGTATCTCCCTTGCTCAGCAGTTAGCATATTATAGAGTAGTTGCAGTTACAAGTAAAGTCTGGTTCGCCCCGTATCAGTGACTGGGTAGTCTCCATTTGGTTACAACTTAAAACTGTTGACCAGTGGGACTTAAAACATTACATTTAAGAATGATATTTGGGATTGAGTCTGCATCCATGATTGACAATGTGGACGATTTCCAGTACAAGCCAAGAATTTGTCTTTTTATCAATCTCTTTTGTGGTTTGTTGGTGTTTATTATTTTTAACTTTTATGCTTATGTTTGTACTTGTATACTTGCTCTTTAAATTGACTGGTCATTTGTGAAATGTTTGACCAATGTCCGTTTAAGAGTTCAACAACCTCAGTTAAACTTTACCAGGGTCAATGCTTTGAAAAATTTGTCGCAGTTTCCTAAATTTCTCAAATTCTCACTTAAGTTTTATGAAATAACATCTCATGAATAGATGAAATGTTGATTTATTATAGGATGCCATGGTAGAGACTGATGTTCATAGTATAGTGCGTAGATATTAACTTGACTCTCTTACCTTCAATTAGCATAATTTAACAGTTGATTAAAAAGTTTATTTAAACCCTGGTTGTATGTTTTCTTCAGCCAGAAGTAATAAAAATCTGTGCATGAGTCATAATACAAACCAAATCTAAAGGACCGATATTGCACAATTTGCTCACGGAAATTGATATATTCAACACAAGAACCTTGTAACGTTTTCGTGAATAAAGGTCAAAAGCAGGTTTAATATCTAGGAAATATAATGTAATTTTGGGAATATGATAGCATATTTTGCATTGTTTATTATTAACTTATTGAGCAAGTATTCTGAAACCTATAAAAACAAGGTTTTGTCAAGTTGTTATTGACATAAGATAACTTTGTGAACTTGAAAAAACCACTCTTATACATGTCAGACAGTGGACGTGCCTTGTGCAAAAATGTTGGTGCTGTGTGCAGACGGTGAAGTTTTAGTGCAAAGATTTAGACAAAATATGTATGCCGTATTTGACCCTCACATACTCTGGGGAACTCATTTTTATTGGTTTTATAGGTAGAGTTTTAAAATTGTTGTATAAAATTAGGCCATTTAAATGTATGATTCTGTTTATGCCTACGTCTGACTCTGGTTTACAATTAATATTGATGGTGTGCTTGCATAGCTCAATGGTTAGCGTGCTTGTCGTCTAATCTGCTGATTAAAGGCTATGCTCGGCATTTAAAAAGAAAAACTAACATTGAATATAACAGAGTCCAGTATTAATCACACACATAAGAAAGTCATTCAAATGATTGTATCACAGATCATACTAAAATTATTGAGACATTAATTTTTAATCGTAGCGATAAGTAATACTTGTCTTGATGGAAAATAAATATTTAGATAGACCAATATCATTTGTGTGCTACAACATTATACTTAGATGAGTTACCAGAGGGTGTATAGTTTATGACATGGTTTATAATACGAGGGGTGATCCAGAATTACATGGACTTTTGCTCTATAAAGTTTATTTAAGGTCAGATCGGTATGCAATTTACACAAACGCGGCTTTTATCTATTATTTACAAGAATCACAACACATATCTAAAAACAATGACTTGCATCAACAGTTATACGCTACCATAGCAACACATAAATGCTTTTGGGGATCAACACAGATTTTTTCAGTAAAACTTTTTACATTATTGCTGGTTGTTACTATGTTTCTTCATTTAAGAATTAAAAAATATGGCATCATGTTGTCTTATATCGTATCGACAACTGGGTGCAATTTCAAGGTTAAATTGGTTAGATTCGCCATGTTATGAATATATGTGTTACTATTGTCATGTCATAATTAACGTAAATAATGACGTCACAAGATTTCATTTACAGTCTCATAACTAGGCGATTAGGTGTACAGCTATGAAAAACCCCAATGCAGACAAAAGAAATGTTGGAGAAATCAAGTTTAAGACATTTTGTATCACGGCCACTTGTTTTTAAAAGTCATACACATTTTAAAGTCGGCCTGGATGATGTAACATACAATGAGGGTAGAGGTAAAAATCCGACGTTGACTAGATTGGTACTTACGTCGGTCTGAATCAACTATCCGTGACATTAATGGAAAATCAGGATCTTGCAAAGCTTGTAACAGTACAGTTCAGTAAATATTGACAGGACAAATAAATATGCATAATTAAGAGCATAATGGGTTGGAAAAAATAAAGAACAGTTGATTAACAGTGTTCAAAAGCATCATGAAATGATACAGGCGTGAATATAGCGTCGTTCGTTATTTCCGGGCTGCCCCGCGATTTATAACTATACCCTTTTACAGACGCTGTATTTTCGTTATTTATTATCAGATCCCAATGAAATTTGGTATACTTGTGTTACAAGTATCAATATTACATTGTCCACAGATTTGTAACTGTAGGTTTAACGGTTTTTGAATTAGAGCAAAAGTCGTACATGTAATACATTGAGTGGTTTAATGCTCTTATACATTCTATTGCTAGGCAATGATGCCTTACAGATATGTATTATTTATGACCACTCTACATTGTACAATATAATTTGACCAAATAAAAGTCAAATAAAAAATATCAAGATGTGATTATTCTAATGAAAGCAATGTGCTTCACAGAATAATAAGTAAAAATTTAAAAATGTAAATTTATCATAATTTTCTTACCAGATCTATGTAATCTCAAATGTTCTGAAGATGTGTATTTTTCTTTAAAAAAAACTTAAATAATTATTTGAAATTTGTTTGTTTTGTATATTAAAACACTAGAAGAGAATTAAGAATAATGAACAATTAAAATGTGAATCAATGTCCATATATAGTCCTCTACATCTCCACTCCTCCTTATATCTTGTTGGTGTGATTTCACTATCTAAATATCTATACCCGAGGGTAAACCAACCTAGTGCAAACGTTGGGGCTGTGTGCAAGAATTATTTGTAAGAAGTAAATCAGTATACATGAATATGCAATGAAACATGAGTGGTGATGTCTATTTTTGTCTCCAATGACATATTTGTCTTGTGATGCTCTGGTAGTAAGACGGGTATAGTATGACGAGTAGAGTATGACGAGTAGAGTATGACGAGTAGAGTATGACAAGTAGTTTTAATACCGTAAATTGTTTAAGAAGTCAAAGACCTAAATATACAAAGATTGGAAAAATCTATCAAATCTCACAATATCTCGCGGCAGTTTTCTGAAATCTCGCGAAGTCTGTTTTTAATACCTTATATCTCCTGTTTTAATATACATAGGTAATCACTAATAAGTTTATGCAATAGATTTAATATTCCGCTTTAAAAAGATACCTCATTTATTGAAATCAGTCAAGGAATAAAACAATAGACCTCAAAGAGCTTGACCTACTTTCATTTTAATGGAAATTCCAATTTTATCAGAAATTACCTAATTTGCCTCATTCAAACAATAATTTTCTGAATTCTATAAGAGATAGAAAAAAATAAGTTACATCATGCAGTAGAAGAAACTTGGCTCTTCAAAATGAGATATTGGTCATTAAAAAAGGATGACAAACAAAAGCGTTCATGCAAAATAACAGAATCTGCTGCATGCTATTTTGCATTTTCTCTCGGTTTTCAATTGAGTGTCCAATCTGTGTATATTTAGGTCTTTGAAGAAGTAAATCATTGATGTTATCATATAACATGAAACTGAAAATAGATAAATTGTATTGTAACTTATTTTGAGAGAAGTACTGTTAGCATGATGGGTATTTTTAAACAGTGAACTTATCAATGAATAAATACTACAGATAACGATATAGCCTTGTTTACAAATATGAATTTGCATTTGAATACATTCCTATGTTGATTATTTTCTTCAATCTCTTGCATAATCACATTAATGCAAATACCCTTTCAATCAAAACTGATAACGAGCGGCCAGTCGTCCGTGTTGTTTATATTATCAATGTTTATTTATTGATAAGTCTAGAGTTATCTCTGGTGAGCTATAAGTTAGTCTAACATTCACTTGACAAATTATATATACATATTTATTTACAATTCCACATGATATACGAGGGGTGTTCCAGAAATAATAGGACTTTTCTCATAACTTTTTACTCAACACTTACGTTTTAATGAAATTTATCTCATATGTGTAGAATTTCATTCTCTATATACTGATAACAACATATTTTCGTTGTTGGTGGTGGTGCTTATACAATGCGTTGTCATAGAAACCATGTAACGTATTGGCGGGTTACACTGTAAATTTTTATTATTAACCTTACTAAACATGTGCATATCTCAGTAACCACTGAATAAATTATATTGGCAAATTATGTGGCATTGCCTTGATGTCACTGACGTGTGCATGCAAATTTACGATGAAATCGCTGTTTGTATATGATCACGACTTGAGTAAACAAGTGTATATATCACAAGCGCATCATGGACGAAATGACGTCAACGTCAAAAACTAGAAACTGCGCGATTGCTAAATTATGTTATAAATTGGAAAAAGCAACAATGCAAACCATTAAAATAATTAAATAAGCAAAATGTAATAGCATCCTCAGCATCTACTTGTGTTCTATTAGCACAAACTGTTCACAGATAGCAAATGAATGAACACAGGTCAAGTCACAGAAAAAGTAGTTTGACGTTGATAGACACAGTTCATACACTGATAGACGCTTCAAGGTTAGAGCAATTTCTTAAATCACTGTAACTCATTTTTTGGAAACATTGGTACAGAGACAAATATAAACAATGTTGACAGTAACATCAGATTCATTTTGAAAGTCGGGGTGACAATATATAAAAATTACTAAGGATGTTTTTCGGTAAAAATACTGTGTTTGAAAGGCGACGTCATCATAACGCCACGGCGCGACCCGCCTCCATGGTACATGGTATATTTAATGTTTAATAGATTTTTTATTGTTAATCCAATTGCTTATATATTTCGCTTGTTAGTCAGTGATAGATGAAATTTTATTTACAGCAAATTAGTTTTCTAAATTTCTCATTAACCGCGCTGCTATTAAAAAAGTCCTATTACTTCTGGAACAGTCTTAAGCCGACAAAGAATACAATATTACATAGATATTGGTAGACAATGGTGTACAAAAATGATCAATTACATATATATGACAAGCTATTGATTAGTTTAAGGTGCCAATTAAAAAGGTCATGGGCCAGCTTGACAGGTAGAGAAATATGCAGATATGATATTCAAGGAATTATTTGATTTTGACCGGTCTGGTCAAACATAACAAATACCACATGACGTCAACTTGAGAATACTGGTGAATAGGATTTCCTCTAAATTAGTTCTCATGAGTATGTCGTTGGTGATGTTATGGATGCGTCTGTGAGCATTTGTGATGTTGCAATTACTTTTAATTGGTTAGAATTCGTTAGACATCACAAAATTACTCTATTCCTTAGACTTTGTTAAATAGATTTGTTATGTTTGATGGGGTCTCCACTTGTATGATGTATTGGCCTTATACATATACAAATGAGAAGAAAAATCACTTTTTGGGCCAATTTTCAAATTTGAATAATTTTATGATTGCTTTAGGATTGAATGTTTACATAAATTAGGAGAAGCGTGACCATGTATAGATGATTATATTATAGACAGATATAAATCTGTAGCATACAACGTAGGACAACGTAGGTGAGTGTAGCCCCGGGATATCAGTATTGTTTAACTATCTGTACCAAATGTTTCATTTCTCAAAAATACATGAGTTAACTGACAATGATACAGTCACCATGTGATTGTTTATAGATCCCAATCCCATGTCTAATGAATCATTGTGGGCTTGACTTTAGATTTGGGTTTAACACTGTTTTATCAGCAATTATTCAGTTATACTAGACTATATTGAGTGTATTCTAACCAGTACTAACGTAACTTTCCACCAGCAACTGGAAAAATCTCAAAATGTGTTGGAACAAACAACAATCAAATGCCAAATGTTCATAGAAGGGTATGATCTGCCTTTACTGGGAATCAAGAGGGGTATGATCTGCCTTTACTGGGAATCAAGAGGGGTATGATCTGCCTCTACTAGGAATCAAGAGGGGTATGATCTGCCTCTACTGGGAATTAAGAAGGGTATGATCTGCCTCTACTGGGAATCAAGAGGGGTATGATCTGCCTTTACTGGGAATCAAGAGGGGTATGATCTGCCTCTACTGGGAATCAAGAGGGGTATGATCTGCCTCTACTGGGAATCAAGAGGGGTATGATCTGCCTCTACTAGGAATCAAGAGGGGTATGATCTGCCTCTACTGGGAATCAAGAGGGGTATGATCTGCCTCTACTGGGAATCAAGAGGGGTATGATCTGCCTCTACTAGGAATCAAGAGGGGTATGATCTGCCTCTACTGGGAATCAAGAAGGGTATGATCTGCCTCTACTGGGAATCAAGAGGGGTATGATCTGCCTCTACTGGGAATCAAGAGGGGTATGATCTGCCTCTACTAGGAATCAAGACGGGTATGATCTGCCTCTACTGGGAATCAAGAGGGGTATGATCTGCCTCTACTGAAAATCAAACTGGCAATCCAGCACACTGAGCAGTGAACCACAGTCGTGGGTCAAGATGACATGAGTCTAACTATCTATCCTTAGACCCTGTATGGTTGCTGACTAAGCGAGGCTATTTCCATTCCAGAAAGCCATAATATATTAAGAGATATAAATTGTTATACCAATTAGCACATAGATCCTTACCAGTTTGAATCCTCTAGCTTCATGGTTGTTTCTGTTTCATATTGACATGTCACTGTACTTTGATTAAGATTTCTCTCATCTCTCTTAGATAATGTTAGGATAACACAAAGGTGTTAACTGAATATACAGCCAAACTCATTATTCAATTTAATTACGGGAGGTTGCATAAATATTATATTTAACCTCAATTAATGCCACCATCCACTACTAGCAAAACAAGAGATAAAGGCATTGGAATGGAAATATTTATGTTAGGACCAAACCAATTTGGTTTTGCAGAATATTCATTGGAGAAAATGCACTGAAATCCCTCTTAACATATGAAAATACTTGCCACAAATACTAAAAGTATCATCACAACGTTATTATTATTTATATTATACCATCAGGAATGAGGTGTTGAGAGTGATTATAGTGTGAAGATATTAACCTGACCCTGACCTTTATCCATGAATATATGGCAATGGTCTTTTGTCCATTGCGTCATTTTTTGCGTTAGCAAATCATTCAATATCGCTGCATTACATTTGTGTTTATTATACGCCAAGGATAATATGATGTTTAAAAACATGAATCGGGTTGGTCAACTGTTGGTTTTACAAGTATGGAAAGTGAACAGATATGGTCAGATTTGTCTAAAAGCATCCACCATGAAATATACCAATTTTTCCGCCTTTCTCATTATTGCGGACACACTGTAGACTTTGTGGGAATTAGTAATACTTCCTGCTTATAAGAACATACAACAGGGGTAGATATAAGGTAAGAAACCATTTGTTAAATTATGCTAATAAAAGGCAAGATGATCAGGTTAACGTCTCTGCGCTATAATCACTTTCGACACCTCATTCCAGATGGTATAATAAATATATATAAATATATATACCATCGCTAGGGTGTGAAAGAACAGAACCCAGTTTCCCATATTTCAATGTTATAATGTTAGTTAAGAGTTGTATATTGTAAAAGGCTATCAGGGACTACTGGGATTGCCCAACTGTGTTGCCTCTTTATATAAAGTCATTATTATTATTATGAATGTTTGTTGATGTTCGTTATTACAGATCATTGTCTCGATGTTATCCGTACCTGCCATATTCTACCGTCCAAAAGGTCGTGAAGAGGAGTCGGACGCGGCCAGAGAAAAGTTCCAAGTTCCTGAGAGCGACCATCTTACGTACCTCAATGTTTACCTGCAATGGAAAAGAAACGGGTATGTTTTTAGTTGCTATTTAAAGAAATCCATTTGATAACACACAGTTTGAGGGATTCTCAAGGAAAATTTGGGCTTAGCAACAACATGATGAAAATAACGATTATGAACAAAGACAAGACTCATTAACAGTGTCAGAAAATTTGAGCAAAATATAATATCAATTTTTGAGCAAAATGTAATATCAATTTACAAAGTTACAGACCTTTAAAACCAACCACAAATGTCTTCTATATGTGTGATGTCGCAAACGTCACTCAGACATTATTTTTACGTAACTTTAACAAGTACTTCACAAATTCATGATTTTATAAATTATTGACCTTAACTTTTCAAAAATTGTACAGTATATTAGAGTAATGTTCTTTCTTCAACAAAACATACAAAAATTATGAATGTTTGCTTTTAGAGAAAAGTAACTACAATTTTTATCCGCTAACCCCTCGTTTTTCTCAACTTTTTTAGAAATTGGTCACCATTTCAACAACACAATTTATTTTAACATAATACATGAGAAAATTTAAATCCAAGAGATAGTTCTACATGTATATGATTCAATTACTTAAAATTAACTCAATAGACGGGACATTTTTTCTCATTTCAGGGCCTTTTTAGCTCACCTGTCACAAAGTGACAGAGTGAGCTTTTGTGATCACTCTTCGTCCGTCGTCCGTCCGTCCGTCAACAATTGGCTTGTGTAGACACTAGAGGTCACAATTTTAGCCTAATCTTTATGAAACTTAGTCACAATGATCATCTCAACAAAAACTAGGCCAAGTTCGATATTGGGTCATCCGGGGTCAAAAACTAGGTCACTAGGTCAAATCATAGAAAAACCTTGTGTAGTCACTAGAGGTCACAATTTTGACTTAATCTTTGTGAAACTTAGTCACAATGATCATCTCAACAAAATCTAGGTCAAGTTTGATATTGGGTCATCTGGGGTCAAAAACTAGGTCACTAGGTCAAATCATAGAAAAACCTTGTGTAGTCACTAGAGGTCACAATTTTGACTTAATCTTTATGAAACTTGGTCACAATGATCATCTCGACAAAATCTAGGTCAAGTTTGATATTGGGTCATCCGGGGTCAAAAACTAGGTCACAAGGTCAAATCATAGAAAACCCTTGTGTAGTCACTAGATGTCACAATGTCGACCTTATCTTTATGAAACTTGGTCACAATGATCATCTCAACAAAATCTAGGCCAAGTTTGATATTGGTTTATCTGGGGTCAAAAACTAGGCCATTAAGTCAAATCATATAAAAACCTTGTGTAGTCACTAGAGGTCACAATATTGGCCTTATCTGTATGAAACTTTGTCACAATGATCATCTCTACAAAATCTAGGTCAAGTTTGACAGGTGAGCGACCTAGAGGGCCCTTTGGGCCCTCTTGTTAAAACTTTGTTTTCTTGGAGAACAGTTGATACGTATTGCTTACATATCGGCTATTTCTGAATGAATTTGCTTTATTTATATTTAATTATATTGTCACTCAACATGTGTTTAATTTAGAATGTCTGTAGTTCGGACCGGTCAGTGGCCTTATTTTATGACAATAAACTTGAATCTTTTATGTTTTTCCCATCCTGACTCAGTTTAACAACAACAACAACAACAACACCACTCGATGACGATAGTAAAGATATTTGATCTGTATCATTTGATGATTGCCCTATAGCAATATTTGAATAATTACTTAATTGTGTGTAGACTACAATAATGTTACCCTGGGCTGGTATTCACAAAGCATCTTAAGGGAAAACTGAAATATTTTGACTTAAGTTAAAATAATGAGCTGCGCATATTTCCCAAGAAACTAAGAATAACCCACCTTGTTTTCTTTGTGATTATAATAATTGTAGCTCTTTTCGTTATGCTTCTAAACTATGTAAAAAATTGATAATCTTGATTTTTATGTTTATCTGATACACTTGTGAAAGTTTTCAGATTTAAATCATTTGTTCTCCCCTGTTACACATTGAAGACATCATGATCCTACATGTAAAGTTTAGGGAGTTTATATTCCTTTAATAGTCAAGAAAGTTTTGTTATGAATAAATGAGGTCAGAACGAGGATTATTGTGTTGACAATAAATGTACAGATTTATGGGAAACACACACAAAAAAATTAGTTCTGAATTTCTGAAATGACCACATCCTGACAAAAAATAGCTTATCAAACCCACTAGGAAATTTGGTGGATCTCAGCATAAATTTGCATACAAGTGTCAAATTCATGTAATCATTATCTATGCATTAAATCAAAATTAAAAATACTGTAAAATTGTTAATATTCGTGGCAGATTAATTTTCGTTAATAATGAACTAGATTGGGAAATTAAATACCCTTGAATAGTTAACCTCAAAAATAAAAATAACTAGAAATTTTTCTTTTAATATTTAAATCGACAAATTTAAAAAACCCACCAATTTAGCATTTTAGCAAAATTGAATACCCGCAAAATTGATTATTTTACGCTCCAAACATGCTGCGCCCAATTGTTGATTGTTACATCATTATCAGTGTACTAGCCATTCAACTTAATACGTATCAACAATAAAGGCCACAGTTTTTGCCCAAAACCGACTCAAACTGCCTAGATAGCAGTTAAGGCAGTTTCGGGCAAAAAACTGTGTGACCTTTTGCACAAACATTAAGTTACATGGATAGTAGTCATTCTTGGCTTGAGCGTTGAAGATGTATCGTTAAAATCGGTCAAAGATTAGAATTCTTACGGCTGTTTTTAACTTTTTGTTGACAGATTTTTACTTGCGTTCTTATCCAAACATTAGGTCACATACCATGTGGTATGTTCACACTGATTATAAATGCATCACACATGTTAATACAATACCTTGTCATAGCTGCAAGGCTGAGACTGTATAAAAGTGTTAAATGAATAATGATTTACATGTATAAATAATTGATATGTATCAGTTTCAAGCTTTGTTGATAATTATATTCATGGGCTCTGTTTTATCAAAGCACTTAAGACAATATTAAACTCATGCTCAAATTTAAATAATTTATTTTTCATTTACAACTGCATTACTTATAGTGACTTAGATAATGTACTTCTACAAACCATAGCTGTCCCCTATTTGCAGTTGTTAAAGAATTAAATGAAACCATTCAAACATCTTTAAGTCATGAGTGATGTCATGCACAGTCATGCGCTCTGTTCTGTGATGTGGGAATCAATGAACCACTTGAAATCTTTAAGTCATGAGTGATGTCATGCACATGAGCTATGTGATGACATTATTTTATCAGTGTTGCATAAAATAGTGCACATGCTTACCCATCATGCAGGAAGCATTTTTGTCCAGCCCGCTTGCGGAGAGCGAGACTTAGTTGCCACTTTTGGTTTATGTACTACGTGCATGAGTTAGTGCGTAAATGCGTCTGTCCGATTTTGTCCAGACCCTAACTTTGTCATGCATTGACCAATCTTTCTGATATTTGACATGAATGTTAACCACCATGAGGAGGCATGTCATGCACAAACTCCAGGTTCCTATCTCAAAGGTCAAGGTCAGAGTTGGAGGTCAAAGGTCAAATTGAAGTTTGCAGACCATTACTTAGTCATGCATTGACCAATCTTGCTCATATTTGGCATGAATGTTAACCTCCATGAGCAGAAGTGTCATGCAAAAACTAAAGAGTCCTATCTTACAGGTCTTGGTCACAGTTGGAGGTCAAAGGACAAATTGAGTTTTGTCCAGACCATAACTTTGTCACGGTTGACCAATCTTACTTGTATTTGACATGAATGTTAATCTCCATGAGAAGGGTGTCATGTTTTAACCCCAGGTTCCTACCTCAAAGGTTAAGGTCATGGTTGCAGTTCAAACATCTAGGAGCACTTATTCTTTATGCATAGTGCAATTTTGATGTAACTTGACATGTATGTAAACCATTATGAGATGGGGTGACAAAAAATATGCTGAAATATCAGGTCATGGATCTCAAAGTCACACCTGTCTGGACCATAACTTTGTCATCTATTCTTCAGTCTTCTACCGTTGGATTTTTAAATAACTTTGCACATTTAACTTTGGGCTTTTTGTCAACATGCGCAGGCTCTATATAATCTTATTTACCCCGGTATTTCTATTGAGCCATGTAAGAAAATTTGTTAAGTTGTAAATACACTCATTTTGTTACATATTTGCATTATTTTTCTAACCAAAATCAACCATCTTGTAGAGGGCATTGTGTGTGTGTGTTTTTTAAGACAAATTCCCCCTATAGAAGCATAAAAAAGCTTTGTTATATTATGAATTACCCATGTCAGTGAAGACAATCAGTAATATTTGTCATGTGAAGGGTGGTATACGTTCATCTGCTTATTTTTGGCGAAATGGCACCAAATGTAAAAAATCACACAAAATGGTTGAAACCTGCAATCACCATGTCCTATGGTTCTGTGAAATCTAGGACAAATCCAATAGCCCAAAGTTGGATGGCAGCGAGGTTTGTAAGTATCGGTAGCGACTTTCAATCGAATTATTACGAAAATGTTAGATGCAGAATTTCCGAAAAGTGCGACGTTCATTAGCTCAATGCTAAGCAAAACAAAGAGCGCAGACAAAGGTCTTTGAGGCTGTAATATGCGACTACAGAACAGTGATTGGAAAAAATGTGTTGTTCCTGGGTGTTTATATTTTATCTTAGAGGAAACTAGACACATAGATACATATTATTACATAGACAGAGTCTGCTATTTTAGAATGGGTCATGATTACAGACATCAGTTAGAGTTAGTTGAGCTTGGTGTATTTGCAGCCTCCTTCATGACATGGTCTTGTGTTTGATATTTTGGAAAAGTGCAACATGAAATGATTGAAAAAGGGACAAAAGTGAACACATAAATTATTTCATCTATGCAAAGGTTAAAAATTGTGTTCAACAAAAATGTGACACATCCTTTTCCTGGAAACATGCCAAAGACAGGGTGTTTCCCCAAAAATGAATTTCCTGTCACCCTACAAAATATGTCATTTAGTACCTAATGAATTAGACTGGGAAGTATATTATATCCAAACAGTGGATACCAAAGTCTCATGATGAAGTATCAAAAGATTTTAAATCTGGAGAATATTGAAACAACAATTAGAGAAGCGAGCTGTAAGCATCAGCACTTGAAGGTTTTTGGCGTTAAAAAATGCAAAATCAACACACTCAATACAATAGTTGATTCTGTTCTACGTTTACATTCTACAGTGGTTGTTTATTATCTCTTGATACATTACTACCAATAATACACTATTGAACAGACACAATTTGATTTCGATGTGAAATTTATGAAAATACTCAATGTTCAATTCTGTTCGAATATAAGTTGAACACCTCTCGTACTTCATGCGCAATTAATTCCCTAAGTTACAGATGATTTTGCTTTTTGTCAACATGCGCAGGCTCTATATAATCTGCCCGAGGGCATGAATTTCTAGTATATTCTGATATATACTTTCATGCGCAATAAATTCCATTTACAGATAATTTTTGGTTCAATAATGCTTTACAATTGATACAAGAAAATGGATATATAGCCGATTGTGCTTTCATGTTGATTTATAAAATTTATTTAAGCATTTGCAACATTTGACTTACTTTTGATTGATACATTTAAGCCAGTTAAGGTGCCTCAATTTTATTGAAATGTGCAAATTTCATTGCAATAAATGGTCACAAAATGAAATCACAAAATGTTTTGATCGACAATGTCAAATTCACAAAACTTATAATGTATTTATAAGTTGCAACCTGCTATGCAAACCAGGCGTCTGTGCCTCATTAGCGGGATAATATGGGGCTATGGAATGGTGTTCCATACCCATACATCTATAAGGAGAACATGTAACTCTCTAAACGCTTTGAAGTTTCTGATTGATGATGCACTTCTTGACGGCCATCTGTGTCTGCCTTCAAATTTAGCTCATAATCTAGTAAAAATTGCAATGACCTCCATGGTCTTAGTGACAGCTCATGTTACGACCGCCCATCTAGCATATGCTGCATTGTGTCTGATGGTTAAGATGATACCTTTCCTAGGCCTATGGCATCTCAAACCCGTAACCGAAAGTCGATGGGTTAATAACAAGACAATAACAAAAAATTAAGCGATTTTCAAAATGGGTCAAAATAACCATTAATCAAAATGTTAATGAATGAAGATTTTAGCGAAATTACTAAATCCTACGAGTCATTGCCTTCAAACTGTAGGTATAGCAGTAAAATTTGTTGACCAGATGTGGTGTCTTCATGAAAAACATTTGTATGTTTCCATCATGTTAACATGCTTGTATCGTCAGCTAGCCTGATTCTGACAATTGTAGGTGTAAACACTGCAAGTCTAAAATACCGTCAACAGACGACAGTTAAACTACTTTGCCATGACAAAACGTCACATATCTGCTTAAAGCATGTCAACAGCGCCAAGATGTTCCGTATCCTAAAAGCGTGGCAAGGTATACAACACACTTCAAAACTTAATTGATGTTTGTTGGTCAGGGTATTGTTGTCCTACAATTTGTCGGTCAAATTATCACGTCCAGGGGTTTTGTTTTGGCATCACGTGTAAATCATGAAAATGACGCAAATATGGAGTAATGTATCAAATTGAAATATTCTTTGTGGAAAATCATACCAGACATACTACTATCGTCCCATTTATTGATTTATACTCCAACAAAATTTAAATCATAATTCGTACAAAAAATACCAACCCCCCAAAATGGTTGCATTTCTAAATCTGTTAAGTGTTACACTTATATTAACTTTTGATGTTTCCCTATATAGAATGTCTTTTATACTATAGTATCATGAAATTGACCATTCAAATACTTTCACTCAAGCGAGTTGATCGAGTTGTAATATTAAAAAAATTATATACTTTTTAGTTCCACTATTCGTAGAAATGCTTATTAGGGCCCCGCAAATTTTTTTTCGTCCGTCTGTCTGTCCACATTTTTCAGGTTTTTTCTAAATAACTTGCAAACCATTATAGGTATCAACTTGAAACTTTAAACATAAGCTCACATTAACAGTATGCTATTATATGGCAAGTTACATAACTCTAGCTACGATATTGGAAGAATTATGGCCCTTTGTAAAATTCAAATTTTCCTCATTTTTCTGCTTTTTTCTTAATAACTTGCAAACCATTGAAGATATTAACTTCAAACTTTCAACCTAAACTCACAACAACAGTACGCTAATTTATGACAAGTTACAGAACTCGAACTACATTATTTTAAGAATTATGGCCCTTTGTTCAATTCTAATTTTCCTCATTTTTCATGTTATTTTCTTCATAACTTCAAAACCACAATAGATATTCATATGAAACTTGCTGTACTTATTGCCAGTGATAATACACATATTTGAAGTAAAGGGCAACAACTAGCTTTGATAAATGTTGACTTACGCCCCTTTTTCAGCTTAAAAAACTTTAACATTGGCCATAGTTCAAAAACCGTACAAGATATTCAAATGAAACTTACTCTGGTACTGACTACTACAATAAGTGCATGTTGGTGGAGCAAAAAATAATACTCACAGTTGTAGCAAAGGGCAACAACTCTAGATTTAGTAAATTTTGACTGATTCCTTTAAACACTTGCACACAAAACAAACATATTAATGTAGTTCTGTTTGTGTATTTCCATCTTGCAATCAATATTGACCAATCAGGATGATGTAGGAACAGGGCAATGTCAACGAAACCAATGTCATTATTAAATTGAATTAAGTGTGCACACTTACTATATCAAAAATAAGTTCTTAATAAAAGTCAAAGTTCATCATGGTTTCTATTTCAGAAACTAAACCTTTGCTTGTTGTTTTAGAAGGAAGTGAATTACTTTATTTCAGACATCAGTTCATGTATAGATATGACTTTAAATATTATTGTGTCTTAGTACAGTAATAGCACTGATAATTATGCAACCCCACTATACTTCTATACTTTTCTCCCCACCCGCTTCTCTTCTGGCATGCTACCACGGGGCCCTGGTCACGACAGTGATAATTCTAGTTTGTTTACCATCATGACCTAGAGGACCTACACATGAGTAGGTAACGGTCCTGCATACTTTGTCCAAATTATCCCCCTTTCTTTACTTAGAAGCCCCAACCTCTACACAGCAGAGGGTAAATTGCTGCTGTTATATGAAGCATTTTGTTTTGAATATATAATGATTGTACTATCCTAGCATGGCGCTGCGAATAGTGGAGCGCGCTGTTCGTGGACAGCTCTTGTTGAAATCGTAAGACTTAATTTAATATACAATATGTATACAGATACGTAGCTGCAATTGTGATCCTGTGGTTAGTGCGCTGGATTTGTAACCCTTCAGTCCAGGTTTGATTCCGGGTTATGGCAAGTCATACTGTTGTATGAAAATTTGACATAAATTTCTATATTCTCCACATGAGGAGAAGTTGCTGGTTCCTCTTTGAAGGGTGAGTTAGTACTACAGTTAGAATACAGTCAAGAAAAACTGTAGGTAAATCAGCTCTGTATATAACTGAAATATGTTGATAGGAAATAACTTAAACCTGAATAAACACACAATCCAGCTAAAGTACCAAATACAGGATGAAAATTGTACTTAAGAATTTCGCAAAGATTCATAATTTCTTGCCTGCACAGCAAACACAGCCAATAGTTCATTTGGATAATTGAGGTTTAATTACTATAATAGACAGGTTATGTTTTTCCATGACACTCCTCCACTTGTGGAGCAGTTGTCAGTTGCTTGTGAATGAGCTCCTCCACCTGTGGAGAAATTGTCATTTGCTTGTAGAAGAGCTCCTCCACCTGTGGAGCAGTTGTCAGTTGCTCGTGGAAGAGCTCCTCCACCTGTTGAGAAGTTTTCAGTTGCTTGTGGAAGAGCTCCTCCACCTGTGGAGCAGTTGTTAGTTGCTTGTGGAAGAGCTCCTCCACCTGTGGAGCAGTTGTCAGTTGCTTGTGGAAGAGCTCCTCCACCTATGGAGCAGTTGTCAGTTGCTTGTGGAAGAGCTCCTCCACCTGTGGAGCAGTTGTCAGTTGCTTGTGGAAGAGCAAGTCAGTACTTACGTTGATATGTTGGTAACTGGAGGAAAACTGGTTAGGTTTCAGAAAATGGCTATTTGTGTGCCATAGGGGCATAGTTACCTGTTATATTTATCTTTTGCAAATTTAACCTGTGTGTTGTGTTGATAATAATATATTTTTCTATATATTCAGATATTCCAGTACCTGGGCAAACAATCACTTTATCCATATCAAAGCTATGAGAAAGGTAGGAGAACATTCTGTGCTATATTACATACAGTAAAATCATTCTGTGCTATATTCAGGGGTGTCAATTTTCCTGATTTATCCGGATTTTCGGATTATCATTCCTGAAAGAGCAATGGCTGCTGACCAATATAAAAGTTATTTGATGAAAATATCTCAAGAAATGGCAAAGTTATGGTAAATTTAAACTGCTCTGAAGAATTTTATTTAATACAAACTGAGTTTGTTGTGGAAACAATGACATTGGAGGCCTTTTGTTTGGCAAAAATGTCGGCTGCATAGGATTTTCCTGATTTTTAATTTAGCCCTGTTGACAACCCTGTATATTACATACAGTAAAATCATTCTGTGGTTTATTACATACAGTAAAATCATTCTGTTTATAGATCTGACTGTTAATCAGTCAGTAACTGTTTACAAACTCTGCTACTTACAATGGGTACATTATATCGACAAACCAGTAGAAAAACAGTTAAAATAAATGTTGGTTTGGCTCTAAGGTGGCTAAAATTTTCTCTTGCATGGCTTAAATGAGCCTTTTTTGCATTCCGTAAGGTAGCCACATACCAGCAAGTTTGTGTGAAATGGAGAGCTTTTATTGTAAAGCAATATACGTAACCCAGAGTGCCAGTCATAAAAGTATGATGTGGACAAATATTTACCTTTCACTCAAAACTATTTATCTTGCACTCATTAGTTTTTGGCAGTACAATCATGTTGGAGGTTTTAACATAAGTGCCATTATTATAATAATTTTGCCCATTATCAGGAGTATTTCATGCAATTTTAAATTTTTAAGTCATTAGTGTCATTAATAGCAAATATTATACTGTAATCCTGACAACTGGATCCTTTCTAGTTCTGTTTAATATGTCAGACCTGCATCCACTGGGGGGGGGGGGCACAGGGGGCCATGCCCCGCAGTTGGCCTCGGAGTGACCATTTTATACATTCCTTAAATGTTGAAATACTTAAAATATTGAAAAAAAAATTATTTAAACATTTGTGTAATTTGTGGTATTTTCTGATGATGTAGCAGTTCAGATTACTTCTGAATTTTGAAGCTCAAAGTGCGGGAAATTACACTTCATATATTGTAAATGATGGTGTATTATAGGTGAGAGAAGTGAGACAACAGTTGAAGGAGATTATGGACGCACAGAAGATGGAGCTGGTATCATGTGGTAATGAATGGGATATTGTACGACAGTGTATATGTTCTGCATACTTCCAACAAGCTGCTAGACTTAAGGTAACATACCTGTTATAAGCTATTCAGTAGAAGTTAAACTACTTTTGTCTTATTATACATTAAGTCATATCTTTAAAATTACCTCCCTTTGTCCTTTAAAATATTAGTGTAAGAATTGTCTCCCTTGCTTACACAATAGTACTGTAAGTCTGGATTATTTGATCATTTATCATTTCTACTTAAAAGTCCATTAATCCTCATTTATACCGGTAGTATGAGACACTTTCACAAAGGTCCTTAAGTTTGTCCTCTTATTGTCTTCATATTAGGTCTGTCCCTTTATTCAGCTGAATATTGAGCATAATCGTAAAAATGGACATGAAAATTGTGTTCACGATGTTGTTATAGTCTTTTTAATAACTTTCAGGGTCTGGGTGAGTATGTGAATACACGTACAGGAATGCCGTGTCATCTACATCCAACCAGTGCTTTGTTTGGTATGGGATACACTCCAGACTATATTGTCTACCATGAACTTGTGATGACGTCCAAGGAGTACATGCAGTGTGTTACAGCTGTAGATGGACATTGGTTGGCTAATCTTGGTCCTATGTTCTATAGTGTGAAAGATGCATCCAAAACTAGACAGGTAATATGTTGCCGTGATTTACCATAAAATCAGTCATTGATGGTAAATATGTGTTGATTCAATGGATGAACTTTACAGCCAAAAAAGTTGTTTTATATTACTTCTGTAAAAAGATATATGCATAAAGTATTTCAAAACCCTTGCAAATGGTTTGAAGAATGTCTAAAGACTAAATGTATATGATTAATTCTGATCAAATCTCATTTTCGTTACAATTGTAAGTAAAGACTGTTTTTCTTTACGCTCTTCTTGCATCTTAGATGTTTCTTCTCTCATACCTGTGTGTGGTGAACAATAACACTAGGAATGGTGTGTCAGGAGTGAGAACAATAACACTAGGAATGGTGTGTCAGGAGTGAGAACAATAACACTAGGAATGGGGTGTCAGGAGTGAGAACAATAACACTAGGAATGGGGTGTCAGGAGTGAGAACAATAACACTAGGAATGGGGTGTCAGGAGTGAGAACAATAACACTAGGAATGGTGTGTCAGGAGTGAGAACAATAACACTAGGAATGGGGTGTCAGGAGTGAGAACAATAACACTAGGATTGGGGTGTCAGGAGTGAGAACAATAACACTAGGAATGGGGTGTCAGGAGTGGTAAGAACAATAACACTAGGAATGGGGTGTCAGGAGTGAGAACAATAACACTAGGATTGGTGTGTCAGGAGTGAGAACAATAACACTAGGAATGGTGTGTCAGGAGTGAGAACAATAACACTAGGAATGGTGTGTCAGGAGTGAGAACAATAACACTAGGATTGGTGTGTCAGGAGTGAGAACAATAACACTAGGAATGGTGTGTCAGGAGTGAGAACAATAACACTAGGAATGGGGTGTCAGGAGTGAGAACAATAACACTAGGATTGGTGTGTCAGGAGTGAGAACAATAACACTAGGAATGGGGTGTCAGGAGTGAGAACAATAACACTAGGAATGGGGTGTCAGGAGTGAGAACAATAACACTAGGATTGGGGTGT
This sequence comes from Spisula solida, assembly GCA_947247005.1. Taxonomy (NCBI): domain Eukaryota; kingdom Metazoa; phylum Mollusca; class Bivalvia; order Venerida; family Mactridae; genus Spisula; species Spisula solida. Next base: position 4,353,611 of record OX365949.1, on the reverse strand, counting down.
CAGGAGTGGTAAGTACAAGTGACACAATGGACCTAAAATAAGTTGGTATTAACAAAACTGAACCAAACTATAACAATACATGTATATATAGGGAGACATATTGATTATTTTGGGCTGGATGTCTGGAAGTCACAATGTATGTTGGCACTTGCTTCTTAATGATTGATCTAATTTCTATAATTTGAATTATTGCTATATTTATAGGAGAGACGACAGCAGAGGATAGATTGTACTGTATAATTTGTTTGCACTATTTGTAGGAGTGACGACAGCAGACGATAGATTGTACTGTATAATTTGTTTGGACTATTTGTAGGAGTGACGACAGCAGACAATAGATTGGACTGTATAATTTGTTTGCACTATTTGTAGGAGAGACGACAGCAGACGATAGATTGTACTGTATAATTTGTTTGGACTATTTGTAGGAGAGACGACAGCAGACAATAGATTGTACTGTATAATTTGTTTGGACTATTTGTAGGAGAGACGACAGCAGACAATAGATTGTACTGTATAAGTTGTTTGGACTATTTATAGGAGAGACGACAACAGACGATAGATTGTACTGTATTATTTGTTTGGACTATTTATAGGACAGACGATAGCAAACTATAGATTGTACTGTATTATTTGTTTGGACTATTTATAGGAGAGACGACAGCAGACTATAGATGAGATGGGTGAGATGGAAGGAGAGATGAAGAGAGCAGAAGATCTTATCAAACTACGTAAAGAACAAGCTGATAGACAAGTTCTCGGATCTAAAAGGTAAACACAGTCCAACATGTCTGTAAAGACAGCCCCTTGGGATAAGCAAAAAGTTGTGACGTTGTCAGGTCAGGATTACACCTGAAACTTTGACCCTTTTTGATCTATTAAACATGTTATTGATGTTAAAGGTATTTCAGAAAACTGGTTAACCAAAAAGTGATCTTAACCTACTACAGTTGAACCTGTGTATTAAGACGACCCATGGGACCATCAAAGGTGGTCTTTGTTTACAGATGGTCTCTCTTAACAGGTTAAATATAATTGAAAATGGTCTGATGGGGAGATCAATTTTGTGGTATTTGCGTACATAACTTGTGATAGTGGTCTATGTTTGATAGTGGTCTTACACAGACTTGATTGTATCATATATGGGTGACTTCACTCAGCAGATTGTTTACTTATCAATTTAAAATAGACAAGACTGCCCTGTTAGCACATCTTATGTCCTCAATATGTAGAGTAGTAGTCGGTTGTTTGCAGAAGATCAAGTTAGTACTCGTTAGTACTGGTAGTACTCGTTAGTATTGGTTGATAATTAATTCCAGGAAAACTAATTTGGTCAACTAACCAATGTTTCCGACTGAGAATTTGTTGACAATCTACATTATAAAAGACATGGTAAATATTTGATAATGGTCAACTGGGATTTATAATATTGGCTGACAGGTGGTTGCCTAATTCAGTTTGGTGAGTATAATGTTATTCAAATTTTAATTTTATTTTACAGAACCCAGATTGTCACACCAGGTAGAAGAGAGCCAGGTACCCCGGCAACCACTCCGAGACGAACTCCTAAATTCGGAATCTGAGGATCTCAAGTCTTTCATGTATTTGGTTCTAAACTGTTGTGAAAGTTGTCATATATCTGTGTATGCAGGATACTCTATGAAGTACATATATGGTCATACCTGTATATTAATGAACTATAGCGTAAGGCTCAACTCCAACATGCCTTTAAGCAGAACTTATGGTCGGTTCTCGTTATAAAATCAATTTTACTGCTGGACAGTTATCTCTACATGGATGGGAGTCTAAAAGTTCTCAATTTACCGTTAATTATTATGCATAACAGGTTTTTTATCCCCCGTCATCTAAGGTTGGAGGGGGTATATATAGATTTGCCCGTATCCATTCCCAAATCTAGCGTGGCACATAACTTGTAGTGTGTGAGCTACAGTCACCACGATTCTTCATAGGGATTAGAAATTTTTGTTAGCATGTGTATTTTTGCACCGAGGTATCCATGTCCTATGGATGTATTTCTAGTTGCACTTTTCATTAGTGCAATGAACTTGTGAATTCTATGTTCTATGTTAACTCACCAGAGTCTTAAGGCTCTTATTAGCATAATTTGTAACTAGATTGCTAAATTGGGGATACAAATTAGAAAAAAATACATATGTTTAACCAAATTCCCAAAAATGTGCATTTGCAAATAAAACCTGTTACATGTATCCAATACTATTGAAAACAGGGACATTGACTCCCTTATGTATCAGTTCAGGGTAGTGATGTTGGGGTGGGGGGGGGGGGGGGGTTAAGGCTGGTTAGTTAAATAACTTGTCTGGCCAAAGTCACTGCCTATTGATATAATGATTTTATTTTTTTAAATGTATGTATAAATTGTTTGTCTATTACTTGTTTTAATGATAAAAATGTGAAATTAAATGATGAAATTCCATAGCATTGTTGTTCAATTTTATTATCATTCCCCTGTCTCTCAAAGAAGATCACGTATATAATCCTCAAGGAAGATCAAGGTTGGTATTCACAAAGCTTCTTTGAAGAAAAACATTTCATTTAGAAATGAAAAAAATATCAATTTTTATCTTGGGAAATTCTACTTGCAATACTTGGACAAAAATCCATCTTAGACAAAAACTAAGATATATTCGTAAAAATATGATTCAACAAAATTATTTTTTCTAAGACAAAAAATATCTTAGGTCTGTGAAAACGGGCCTAGACCATCTATTTTTAGTACCGGTAACTGTGACCTTGACATCCATCAGCCCACTATCAATTGTACAAGTGACATCTTTACATAAGCTATATACACTGCAAATTTCACAATGATATCTCATTCCTAACAAGAGTTATTGAGTGAAAACTTTTTTTCCTATTTTTAATGACGGTGACCTTGACCCCACTTTCAATCCCATGTGTCCGACTCTTTACACAAGCTAACTACAAAGCAAGCAAGTTTCATCATCATTCATGTTATCTCAATCCTTACCAAAAATAATCATAAATGCTTGAACTACTTTTAATAACAGTGACCTTGACCCTCACGGGCCCACAGGCTTACCTACACAGCAACCTTCGTTGTGGTATCTTATTCTGAACATTAACATGCGTGTCTGAACTTAAGCTATTCATCAGAAACAAATTGTTTTCTCTATAGCCTTATACATGTACAAATTAAAGGGCCATACTTCTGTCAGAAATGGTCAAAATTAAAAACCATGACAATATTCGCTATGGCACCTCATAAGGGTGCGTCTGCGAGTTTCATAAAAAATCCTGAAGAAATGTAGGAGTTGCACACAGACTTTTTCTCTATATCCTTCATAGGTACAAAATAAACAAAGGGCCATAATTCTGTCAAAAATGGCTGAAAACCCCATGACGATATCCTCATAACTGTACCTCTGAAAAAGTTTTGACAATACTTCTTGAGAAATGTAGGATGCGTTGCACACAGAAGATTTTATAAGTAAAAATCAACAAGGGGCCATAACTTTATCACAAATGGTCAAATAACAAAATCTGGACAATATGCACTAGGGGACCTCAAGCAGTAATTTTGTGATAGTTTCACCAAAATCCCTTTAGAAATGTAGAAGGGGTGCACACAGAAGAGTCGGACGGACGGAATGACGCCTACCATTACCATGTCCCATTTGCCTTTGGCGGGGGATAGTAAATCATACCTGAAAGAAACATGAGGGAATACAAGGATAACCCCAAACGATGTGTGTCCTGTGTGAAGAACAAAGGACATGAAACCATAGGAGTAGCGGTATCAGGTCAAAAAGGCCCATTTACCGGAAAGGCTCAGTATAAATGAACCAAAAAGGCCCACAAAGGTGTACCAGAAAAGCCCACTCGATCTATATAGATACAGATTGATATATGTATACAGTATTATGATCAAAGCCAATACACACATAGAAGTGATTACTGTAGAACTTTGTTAACAGATATACATCAGGTCGTTTACACTAGATAGTAATAAATGATACAAACAGTAGATCTATAAACATAATCCTTGATTCTGGTCCGGTCCTTCTTGGTAACTCGGCCTTTCTTGTATGGGCCTTTTTGGTAACTGGGCCTTTTTTACCCTGATTCGAGTAGCTCCCCTTTAGAATGTCAACTTGTTTCATTCAAAGCCGCGATAAAGTTGCCTAATCCAAATCCTGAATGACTATTACAGAAGAAGACATCTCAGACTTACCAACTACAGGCCAGTATTACCAGAGACAGCAGAATTACAGTGTCTCTGGTATTACTGATGTCAATCATCTGCAAGTTACTCAACTGTGGCACATCATGTACGCTATACACAGCAGCAGCATCACCCATTTTGATCAACATAACATCTTGAACGGCAATCAAACTCGGATTAAGGGGAGTCCATGCGAAACTCATCTCGTCGGTAGCGGGACATAGGGGACCATGAATTGGATCGAATCATATAATAGTGTAATTAAATAAATGCGTGCAATAAATACGGAATATCACTGCAGTGTTCATCCGTTGGGCCGTATTACCTCGAGTTGCTTGTGTAATGCCGTATGCGGTATGGCGCAAGCAACGAGAGGTAATACGGCTTAACAGATCAACACTACTGCAGTTATATTCCTTTTATTATAATTCTTATACCTTCAAAAGTGAAAAAGCGCTTTTACGCGCGAAAATGCGTTTGGTGTGTATACATTGACGACATGAACGTCGGCATATTTTCGGCATATAACGCGTCGCCCATTAATAAAAAAGCAATTGTTTACGTCGTGACGTCATTGACGTTGGCATATGTTCGGCATATAACACATCAGACATGCATGATACGGATTCGGAAAACCAGACATGTATGATACGGAAAATGCAGTCTGTCGCGTTGTATTCCACTGCGCGATTTGGCCTTGTATTCGTGACAATACATTGCTAGGTATATAATTAAATAAAATATATACATTTAAATACATGTTATACTAGTTTTAAAGCATCCACACATGGGTATTAAATTGCCTTTTTATAAATGAACAGCAAATATTACAAGAAAAACACCATTTTGTTTGTAACAGGTGTGAAGGAACTTTTGGAGGGCAGTGTATGTGTTTTATGTTTTTCTGTGCTCAGCTGGTCAAGATGAGTGCTGTCTTCCCTGTCTGACTTAATATGATCTTTTTTTGATAATTATTATAATTAATATTTTTGCATAATGTTTAGTTACATATAATTAGCAATATTATTGCATAAGTATCAACTAAATATTTGTTTATTGAAAACATGACCATATCAAATTTAGTATGAAAGACGACAAACTACATACATCGAACGTTTGATATACATAGACATTGAAATATGTGTTTACTGCCAAATCTCCTCTCCGTCTAAGCCAACTATCTCAGATGACAGTGCAAGACCTGTCTGACGAAGGTCTGTTACCAGACAATAACCACACTAGGACAATGTAAACCACACAATAACCCATGATATAACAATCTCCATACAAGGGGTATTGAAACTTTTAAAAGAACTTAACCCTCACAAGGCAAGTGGTCCAGACGAAATCAAGCCATTGATACTACGTGAACTTGCTAAGACATTAGCTTCTATCATAACTGTTTTATTTTAGCGTTCCTTAGATAGAGGTATAATTCCAAATAACTGGAATAATGCATGTGTTACCCCTCTATACAAGAGGGGCCCTTTGGGCCCTAGGTAGCTCACCTGTCGTAAAAGTTCATGAAGGCCCACATGGTGAAATAATTAGTTACAACTTCAAAGAATCAAGTAAAAGCAGCCTCAGTTGCATGTACAAGGTTATCAAATAGTCATAACCAGCGACCTAGTTATTTACATCAGATAACCCATATTGACAGAATACACCAAAAGTGTGACCTCTTGTGCCTACACAGTTGTTCTTTTACCTAGTGACCTAATTGTTTACACCGGTTGACCAAATATCAAACATGACCTTGATTAAGTTGAGCCGATCATTAATTGTGACCAAGTTTCATAAAGATTAAGTAAAAAGTGTGATGTCTTGTGATTACACAAAGTTTTTCTAAGATTTGACATAGTTTTTGACCTCACATGGTCCCGTTTTGTACTTAACCTAGATTTCGTAGAGACAAACATTCTGACCAAGTTTCATGAAGATTGGGACTTAACTGTGGTCTCTAGCGGGTTCACTTGTAAGCTTTTTCTAAGATTTGACAAAGAGACCTAGTCTTTTACCAATTATGACCCAGCTTCAAACTTGACTTAGATTTTATACAGACACACATTCCGACTACTAGTAAGTTTCATAAAGATTGGGCCATAATTGTGTCCTCTAATATGTTCACAAGTTTTTCTAAGATTTGACCTAGTGACCTAGTTTTTTACCCCACATGACCCAGTTCCGAACTAGACCTAGATTTTATACAGACATACATTCTCCTTTGCCATCTTAAGACCAATTTGGAAATCAATTGCAAGTCAGTATTCGCTAAAGACCAAAATAAAGCTATTCAACAGAAATGTAAAATATGTGCTGCTATTGGATCAGAATGCAGGCGAATAATACAAAGTGACATGAAGAAAATAGAAAGTTTCTACAATGGGTGCCAACAAAGAGCTGTTTAAGAAAACTGGATGCTACAACATCTCCATTGAAATCAAGCAGAGAAGGCTGAGATGGCTAGGTCATGTGGTCAGAATGGAACAGTTCCGACTACCAAAGGTGGCTCTACGATGGACACCTTCTGTGAGAAGAAAACCTGGCAGGCCAAAAACAACATGGCGACGAACTCTAATAGCCGAACGTGCTGAAATGGGACTATCGTTGGGTGAGGCACAGAAAGCAGCCAAAGATAGGTCCAAGTGGAGAAGGATCATTGCAGCCTTATGTCCCACTGGGGACGAAGAGGAAAGTATACATTCTGACCATGTTTCATGAAGATTGGGCTATAATTGTATCCTCTAATGTGTTCACTAGCTGTTTCTAAGATTTGACATAGTGATCTTGTTCTTGACCACACATGACCCAGTCTCAAACGTGACCTACATGTTATAGAGACAAGCATTTTGACCAAGTTTCATAAAGATTGGGTCATAACTGTAGCCTCTAGTGTGTTCACAAGCTACTGTTGACGGACGACGGTCGAAGAGTGATCACCGTTGTAAAAACTCACCCTGTCACTCTGTGACATGTGAGCTAATACAAGGGAGAGAAATGCCTGTCGGCAAATTATCGGCCCATATCCCTGACCTGTATTCTTTGCAAAGTCATGGAGCACCTTGTCTCATAAATCTCGAAGCCCCTCTATATACCAACAATATACTTTACGACCTACAGCACGGCTTTAGGTCCAAGCGTTCTAGATAGCGAGACACAGCTTGTGATGCTTGTGAAAGACGTACCTGACTTGGAATTGCACCAACGGCCTCCATTCAGACCTGGTACTGTTGGACTTTAGTAAGGCCTTCAATGACAAGGTTAATCACCCAAAGTTGCTATACAGGCTCCACCAGTATGGAATAAGGGGTAGCACACTTGCATGGGTCAAGGCCTTTGTAGCAAACAGATTCCAGACCGTTGTCCTAGAAAATGAAATGTCTGACACAGGTTTGGTAACATCCGGAATACACCAAGGGTCTGTCCTTGGGCAGATACTCTTCTTATGCTACATTAACGACCTTCCTGAGCAGACCAGATCTAAGGTGAGGCTGTTGGCTGACGATACAGCCTTGAACCTGGTGTGCAGGACTCGAACATCCTCCAAGATGACCTTGATAGGCTCCAAAAATGGGAGGTTGAGTGGTACTTAGGGTTTAATCCAAACCGTTAACAAGTGCATGTTATACATGTGACACGCGCTAAAAACCCATTGCCCAGTCAATATATATATGTCCTGCACGGTCAAGTACTCGAAACAGTGAGTAGCTTCAGGTACATTGGTGTTGAAATAGCCTATATAGCAGTCTCATCTGGTACAGCAACATCCAGCGAGTATGTGCAAGCGCAAATAAGACGCTTGGATTCTTGAGACGTAATATCAGGTCTAAAAATCAATCCATAAGAGCCTACAAAGCTCTAGTTATGCCCCTGGTAGAGTACTCCTCTCAGTTTGGAGTCCACACACCCAAGAGAGCATAAACAAAAGGTGTGTCTTTTTTATATATAATTATATTCATGGCCTTGTAGCTGTCCCCATACCCACATATACAATGTATACAACATTCGACGAGATTTCCAAGATATTCTCATGTATACCAGTAGGCTACAGGACTGACGTATACTATTATATACTAGCTACTACAAATTACTTATTTTCGCCCTATTGTCACCATAGAACAGGTTGTCAAGTTTTATATACGTTTTACTCTTTTATCAACATTTCTCAAACAGTACTGACGAGCATCTGCACATAATACCCGCAAAGGGGTGATGCATCTATAGAGAGATAGATACCTGTCATAGATCTAGACCCAAACACTCACATGCCAAATACATAACAAGGGCAAGTGTCAGAGCCTGTTACAAATCGAGCTTTTATATTAAATTGATCTATTTTCGTTGCAACATATTCGTATTTACGTCAGATCTCAAAATGATTCACACTTATCAACAAACAATTTGAAAATATGTTTACATTGCGAAATGAGCAAGATTTCACAAAACGACTGCGTTTTGGGTTGCGTTTCATATTTGAGAAATTTGCACAGAAGAAAACAAGAAAACTGTAAATTGTGATTTTCGGATTATGTGTCATAGATTTGTAATTAATTGACAGAAAGGTATATATTTTAATTTAATCATAGACATGGGACACGTAAATGTTTTCATTGGCCGATAATTTATCCGTAAGTGTCTAATTGGCAACTAAACTGTCAGCGTTTCGGACAAGTAGTGTATCCGAAATTTTTAATGTTGTACAAAGCGAAGTTAGAGGTTATTAGTATAATGTAATATGGATATATTGCAGTAAAAATGTATCCTGCTGTAAGCTTAATCCTGGTTCTTGTTTTATGTGTAATTGTTAAGTAGATCATGACCTTATTCCCACCAGACACTGGTCAGTAAAAAGGCAATTTGGCAAATCAATTAATCATATACTTGTATGCATGTCTTAATTAATAAGTTTAGATTTCACACAGATTGAGTTAACCTGTACGATATCACAAATAGAGAGACGTTCATTAAACATTTATTTATCAAATGGGACATATTGTTGATTATATTATTTATTAAGGCTTTTTTTAAGGAAGTGGCTAGAGGTCCGGTAACCGCACCTCTAGACAATGCTTGTTGGACAGGCTAGAGGTCCGGTAATTGATTTTCATATGTATAAACCATATATTTAATTTCGTGTCAAGACTTTAAATGACATAAACAAGTGTTTACCCTGTTGTACAGGTTAGTTTTTGACAGTAATGTAAAACATTGACTAGGAATAACAGTGATGACTGATCTCGAGTGTTTCGTAATTAAGGCCTACATGTAAACACAAATTAATTTATTGATCTTTGTTGAACAACATTTTATGCGAGAACTAATACATAATTATTTAGAATGGCTTAAAGTCTCGAGGGGTACCACACGTTGAGAAAAATGTTCCAATTAAGATTGTTCGTAACAATAAACGCAAGAAACAAAAGTGGATGGACAATGAGACTTTTAAATATGTGAAACTTAAACACAAAACTTGGAATTGTTATATTCATACGCTTGATGCTTATGATTATGCTGCATATCTCAAAGCGCGTAATGAATGTACTGAAAACACACGGAAGGCAAAGAGAAAATATGAGAAATCTATAGCAGATGATATTAAGACTAACCCTAAAGGTTTTTGGAGTTATGTTAGAGAGAAAACTAAATGCAAGTTAGGTATTGCTGACCTGAAAGACACTAATGGTGATTTAGTGCAAGATAGTGAACTAAAAGCAGACTTGTTAAATGATTTCTTCGCTTCAGTGTTTGTACAAGAAGACCCTGGTCCGTTACCGTTATTTGATGTACGTTATCAAGGAACACCTGTGTCCGAATTAGTTGTTAACACCGAAATTGTGTCTAAACAAATGCAGCAATTGAACTCGTCAAAATCAATGGGATCAGATAACTGCCACCCACACTTCTTAAAAGAAACAGCTGATGTATTAAGTTCACCACTCCAGTCAATTTTCAACAAGTCATTTGAAGAAGGAACTGTACCTGACTTATGGAAGGAAGCTAATATAACGCCTTTGTACAAGAATAAAGGGGCGAAATCGGATACAACAAATTATCAACCAGTTAGTTTAACAAGTGTCCCTTGTAAATTATGCGAAAAAACTGTTCGTAAGACTATTATGGATCATATGAATGACCTAAATCTGTTCAGTACTTGTCAATACGGATTTAGGAACAAAAGGAACTGTGTTTTACAACTGTTGGACGTATTAGATGACTGGGTTACAAATTTTGACAAAAGTGAACAAACAGATGTTGTGTATTTGGATATCAAAAAGGCGTTCGATACAGTTCCCCATAGACGATTAATAGAGAAAATGCAAGGTTATGGATTTGGTGGAAAGTTAATTGAATGGGTTAAAAACTTTTTGAAAGATCGTAGGCAACGTGTATGCATAGATGGGAAGTACTCCAGTTGGAAAAATATTACCTCCGGTATTCCACAAGGATCAGTTTTGGGACCTACTTTATTTATATTGTATGTGAACGATATGCCTGATAAATTGAAGGCAATGTGTAAACTTTTTGCGGACGACTGCAAAATTTATTCTGCTATAACCGCTAGAAGGGATCAAGATGTTATTCAAGAGGACTTAGATACTTTGGGTGAATGGTCAAAAGACTGGTTACTTGAATTTTCAGTGCCAAAATGTAAAGCAATGCAAATTGGGAATATCAAATTTCCACACACATACTCAATGACTGATAAACATGGACGAGTAAAAGATTTACCAAATGTACAAGAAGAAAAGGATCTAGGGATCACTTTTCAAAGCAATCTGAAATTTAATAAGCATGTAAGCCAGATCGTGAATAGGGCAAATAGGCTATTAGGAATGATTAAGAGAACTTTCCTCGAATTGAAAAAGAGACATTTATTGCGTTATACAAAAGCTTAGTGAGATCTATATTGGACTATGGGGGTTCTGTTTGGAGTCCAGGGACATGGTCTAAGAAAAATCTACGTATGGTCGAGAACGTGCAACGTCGTGCAACAAAGCTAGTGCCAGCATTAAGAAATTTGTCATATAGAGAACGATTAGAACATTTAAATTTACCAACACTCAACTATAGGCGCAACCGCTACGATCTAATAACTTTGTTTAAAATAATTCATGGTTTTGAAGATATAGATTATCGCAAGTTCTTCGAGTTTAAAATCGGCAAAACAAGAGGCCACCGTTTCAAAATCGACAAGAAAGGATGTAACAAATCCAAAAAGCTGAACTCATTTCCTGCTAGGTGTATAAATGCTTGGAATGACCTGAATGACAGTACAGTTTGTTGTGATACTATTGTCAGTTTTAAATCTAAACTGGATAAAGAATGGAGACTTGAACGTTTTAATGTGAATATAATATATCAACCGGGCTCATTAATAGAAACTCGTATAGGGGGAGTTAACAAGTCATAGACTTCCAGACTCAGCACACCAAAAGTAAGTAACATAGTATTTCACTATTTGGGTCACTTTTTCACAGACATGCCCGACAGTACAACAAACTCTGCAAACGTCTCAATATAAAGTTCTATGCAAGATTCACCCTAATAAATTTTGGTACCACGGGGAACAGCGCATGAACAACGATGACATTGATCCTAGGGACAAAACCCATTTGCGACGTTCGTTCTCGAGAGGCTAAGAAATGATCTTAAAATGAGTTTGTATAAACATGGAATACAACAGCACACGCACATTTTGTGTTTGATAAAATATGATGACATAAATAAACAATTTACCCCATCTTGAATATGATATATTCCATGGAAAGGTAGAACTACGTCCCAACACGCACGTTTTGATAAAACTTCGTGATCCCAACATTTAATTGAAACATACAAAGATCTGATTAAAAAGGATATGTTTGTTTGCAGTGTCAAAACTGATGACTGTGAGCAAACAAATATCAGAGCAAATACCAGGGAACAAACAAAAATAAATTCAGCAATTACAGGCAGCATAATAACTGAATTAAGTGCGGCACACTTCTAATCAACTTGATGGCTAATCAATTAACTATTTTTTAACAAGATTTCTGTCAAATACTTACCTGTATAGCAAGGTAAATATATTGGAAGTCTCGACAGGATGAAATATATATTGTTTATACATATGAAATCAATTACCGGACCTCTAGCCTGTCCTACAAGCAATGTCTAGAGGTCCGGTTAGCCAATTTTTAGCTCACCTGTCACAAAGTGACAGAGTGAGCTTTTGTGATCACACTTCGTCCGTCGTCCGTCCGTCCGTCAACAATTGGGTTGTGTCCTCTCTAGAGGTCACAATTTTGGCCTAATCTTTATGAAACTTGGTCACAATGATCATCTCAACAAAATCTAGGTCAAGTTCGATATTGGGTCATCTGAGGTCAAAAACTAGCTCACAAGGTCAAATTATAGAAAAACCTTGTTTTAAACCTTTCAACATGTAGTCTTCATGGTCACTAAACTCTCTGCTGTAACTCTCTACACTCTATACATACAAGTAAACTTTCATCAACCAATGAAAATGTGTATCAGGGTTCACAGCAGTATTGTAAAGGTCAAATATCAAAATATTCTAGTATTTGAAGCAGGGTGTCAATTGTAATGGTTAAGTGGAAATCAAAGCGCTGTAGGGAGCATAGACATTTTCCTGAGGGTCGTGGGTTCAAACCCCACTGGAACCATAATTTTTATTTTTATTTTTTTGAGTGTTTAGGTATTGTTTTGTCTATATAGCATGTATTTGTACATTTTCCTGATGATCGTGGGTTCTTCCCCCACTGGAACCATAATTTTTATTTTTTTATTTTTATTTTTTTTGAGTGTTTAGGTATTGTTTTGTCTTTAAAGCATTTATTTGTACATTTTCCTGATGGTCGTGGGTTCAACCCCCACTGGAACCATAATTTTTATTTTTTTAAATGTTTAGGTATTGTTTTGTCTTTATAACATGTATTTGTACATTTTCCTGATGGTCTTGGGTTCAACCCCCACTGGAACCATAATTTTTATTTTTTATTTTTATTTTTTTAAATGTTTAGGTATTGTTTTGTCTTTATAACATGTATTTGTACATTTTCCTGATGGTCGTGGGTTCAACCCCCACTGGAACCATAATTTTTATTTTTTATTTTTATTTTTTTTAGTGTTTAGGTATTGTTTTGTCTTTATAGCATGTATTTGTACATTTTCCTGATGGTCGTGGGTTCAACCCCCACTGGAACCATAATTTTTATTTTTTAATTTTTATTTTTTTAAGTGTTTAGGTATTGTTTTATCTTTATAGCATGTATTTGTACAGTTATATGGAGGAAAAATATTCCAAAATATTTTGTTTAAAATATAGGTCAAATCATAGAAAAACCTTGTGTAGTCAGTCACCAGAGGTTACAATTTCAACTTAATCTTTATGAAACTTTGTCACAATGATCCTGTCAACAAAATCTAGGCCAAGTTCGATTTTGGGTCATCTGGCGTCAAAAACAAGGTCACAATGTCAATTGACATTTTCCTGAGGGTCGTGGGTTCAAACCCCACTGGAACCATAATTTTTTGTTTAGGTATTGTTCTGTCTTTATAGCATGTTTTTGTACAGTTATATGGAGGAAATATTTTGTTTAAATTATAGGTCAGATCATAGAAAAACCCTGTGTAGTCACCAGAGGTTACAATTTCGACTAAATCTTTATGAAATTTGGTCCTAATAATCATCTCAACACAATCTAGGTTAAGTTTGATATTAATTAAGTCATCTGGGGTCAAACGCTAGGTCACATGGTCAAATCATACAAAAACTTGCAATAGAGGCTGAATTTCCTTAAATTTTATTCAGAAAATGTGTAGGATCACCATAGGGGTGTACATGCACTAGTACGACAGGTGAGCGACCTAGGGCCCTTTGGGCCCTCCTGTTTAAATTAACTCACTCACAGTTTGTGTTCTTGAAAACAAATGAAACCTGAACATAAATGCTGATTCAATGTTTAACAAATAAATGTTATTATATTATGATCAATAAAAAATTGACAGACTTATACTGTTACTATGATAAATACATCTATTTTAATATAATAAAGCATTCCCTTTGTGCGTTAGTTGTGCAATGTTAACAGGAAGTTAATTATTAATTGTCATGTTAATTAAAGTTTCAGTCAGTACATTAAATTTTACAACAATTATGCATAAACAAATTGAAAAGGAACCTTTGTATCAAGTATGCATATTTCTGTGCTTATTCTGAAAACAGTCTGTTTTTTCCTGTTTTATTGATGATATCTATGAAAATAGCCTGTGTACAAGTATCATAATTATGATATTTTTAAACTTTTGCTCAGTATTACAAAAAATACAAGCTATGCCAACAAACATGCACATTAATTTTTTATCTTCTTTGTTTAACAAGGCAAAAATTTGACCCAACATTTTATTGATGACGTATTTTGTTTATGAATAAAATTTATGTGATTTTTAGTGGAAACAAAGACCTACCGTAAATTAAGAACTTAATTCAATTGAAATTAGTATTACTTGATATAATGGTGTGAAAAACTTGTATTTGTATATGTTTTTATACTTTTCAAAGAGAAGTGGCTCTTCCCCCATTGTAAAAAATATTCAAAATAAAAAGATTTTCTAACCATTTACTTCACTGATTAATATTTCTTAAGGGCATGATAACAGATTTATTTTATTTCATAAGTAGTATAAAATATTTGGTGTTCTCACAAATGCAATATACACTATGACATGTATCTTTAGGATTTATACATGCTTTAATATAAAATTTGAGTTGAATATTTTCTTCCAGAATTGTTGGGACATCAAACTAGGTAGGAAAGATGAGTCTTCCGGGACAGAACTTCCAAGCAGGAACTGCTGCTGCACCATGTTCTCAAGTGGAACTCAGTGTTTCATGCAGGTAAATATTGCTTTATCTTACCTCCATTATTTGAAGAGCACTGCCCTCCATTATTGAAGAGCTTTGCTTGTTTCTAGTCTGAATGATCTCCCTATCAATATGTTAAAACACTAACAATTAATTTAACAGTTTATCATCTACAATCGAATATTAGCCTTTGTTTTCAAAGGCGGACAATATTCCTGTAATATGCGAAGTGTGCTATTAGCACTTATAAAATAAATGATAAGTTAGCCTTGACATTATTGTCCATAATATATTCATGCATAAAGGTGGAGGACCAAGTAAATTTGTTTGGGAATTTACTTGATGTTAGGAATATTTTATTATAGGAATCTGAGGGACATGGATATGTTTTCAAAGTCGGATCCATTGTGCGTGTGTTATATCTTGGATGTCAAAACTAACACCTACTATGAAGTAAGATTGTACAAAATATAATTATGAATATTCTGTTTCATACAATTGAACTTAGGCACAAATGTAACTTAGCAAGTGGTTTATAACCAGCATAGTAGTAGAAGGTTACATGTTAGGTGCAGGACAAAGGGATGTTGTTATCTGCATGGGCACGTCATACAAAATATTAGAAAAGGGGTTCACCGTTCAAGTATTTCTATGGGTTGTATTTGTATAGACTGGATTATCTTGTACTATCTTTCATCTATTTTGTTGTCTATAAGATGTGCTGAATAATGAATGTACCAAAAAACATTCAGATATTTGCAACTACGAGTACGATGGCATGATTGCATAACTAAATTTACTATCAGACCGACCTTTGTCGAATCCTACACAAATTTTGACCAAATGACAGATTCATAAAATAAAGCTATTTTTATGTTTTATGTTTTATACATTTTAACTGGAGAATAGGGCAGTGAAAACCAATACCTTATTCACTAAGGTACATACTAATACATACAATATCTACTAAAATTAGACATTAATAAGAGAAATTGCAATGTTTATGTACATGTAAAACAATGTTATGTGAACATTTGACTGACCTGAATAATCAAGTTGTAAGTATAGCTTGCCGGAGATAACTCTAGACTTATCAATAAATAAACATGCATAATATAAACATTGTGTGGTCGACTGACTGCTTGTTATCACTGTAGATTTTTTAAAAAGAATATATCATTAAAAGTGAATATACACAAGATTGTACAAAATGAACATCGAAAATGCATTTAATTTTCATTTTTATTTATAGACAGAGGTTGTTTTGTATTTATGTATTTAGATTGGTAGAACTGAAATGATTAAGGACACATTGAATCCAGATTTTGTAAAGAAGTTTATCATGAACTATATGTTTGAGGAGTCACAGAAACTGAAGTTTGAGATGTAAGTGTTTTCATAATCAGTAGTTGTGTAAAAAATGAGTAAAATGGTGAATACTGACCAAATACCATGAAATCAACTTAGTGTTACTCCGGGGAAAACTCCCAATTGGTAGGAGAGACAACCAATTACTACCAAACTCCAAGAAAACTCCCCATGGGGGTAGGAAAGACAACCAATTATTACCTGGTACATGTATAAGGACATGTATGTTGGTGACTGGTCAAATCTTTGTTGGAAGTTCCTATATTTGTGCAAAAATAGTTGGTTCTAAGGGGATTTTTCCAGATAGATCCCTTGTTTTTACCTTGTAGATTGTACAGTACCACCTATCCAGAGCAGCCCTCTGTGGAGCAATAACCTTTCTATAACATTACTTGTCTTCCAAAGTTTCCTAAGCCGATGTTCACTTTGAATTCAACCTCTATAGAGCAAAACCTCTAGACAGCGGCCAATGTTTGCAGCTCCCTAAGGTGTTGCTCTACAGAGGTTGTACCGTGTCTTGAAAAGAATGAAAACATACTGTTGTAGCTTCCTTATCATCTGCATTAAATGATGTTCCAAGATTTAGCATCAAAATTATAACGCAATCACATATAGAATATGATGTGTTTAGTATTATGGTTACAACTGTCATAATATTTCACATTCAAGCTACCGGTAGTTTATTAAAGCCCTATTATTTCTTTCAAAACATTTTTTCGACATCCAGTAAATACCAGGAATAAGGATGTTTTTTCACGAATGACCAATAATTGACGACAGAATGTTAACTATCTGTCAAGATGCCAAAAATCACATTTAGTAATTTAAAAATGTATGGGGGACAAAATACTAATTTTGCAAGAGTTGCTTCCCTGATACTATGAATCATGCCTTTATTGTTTGCAATTCGTATTTTTTTAACAAATCAACTTGAGGCTGTATTTCATTTTCTCCAATCTTATAGTGTTTTCCACCTTTGGGACTTAGCTAAAGTGCTCAAAATGCATCATTCTGCAGAAAGGTTACCAAGTTATTGCTTTTTGAAAATAGCCTTTAAGGGCATAATGGGGCTTTAATAGTACATGTAGTTAATAGTGGGGTGACAATTGGTGATTTTTTGGGTTGAGGTGACAACTCAAGTAGAACAAGCAATGTTATATACCAAAATGTTCGCCTATGTCTGTACTATATGGAACTGCCGGCATAAATTGTCAACGCGTGGTGCGGACACGGAAATCCAAGATGGCGTCCAAGATGGCCGCCATAATTTACACATACACTTAAAATTCTATGTTCTCATGCATTTTTTTTATTTATGTATGTAGTCACAAATATTTGCTTGGATATTTTTCATTTGATAATGTACATCAAATGGACATACAAGACTGACCACTTTGAGGTCAAGGTCATGGTCATTTCAAGGTCAAATTACGAAAAAAAGCTGAAAAAATTATGTTTCCTCACTTGTTTTCTTGTTTTAGCAGATGTTTTATATTCAAGTTGATATTAAAAGTGATAAAAGTGTTGGTAAGCACATATTCTCTTATTATTAGTTGAATTTTCAGTTCAAAATATTGAAACTTTGTCAAAACAGACATTATTATGCATGTACATGTTGGACGAGATGGCATTCTTAGATTGCTGCTTCCCTATTTAAAATTTTAGTATTCAACTATTGACACTATTATTTCTAATGGTATGATTAAATGTTTGTGTAAACAAAATAACTTTGTATTGTACTCCAAATGGACTTGAAAAATGACCAATCAAGGTCAAGGTCAATGTCATTTCAAGGTCAAACTATCAAAAATACCTGAAAGTTTGATCTTTCATTCCATTTTTTCTTATTATGAAATTTGGTGAACATAATATTTCGTTGTAGATCATTGATGTGATCAGAGTTCTTTCATTAAAAATAATAATTTATACTGAACTCTTATATGTGGCATCTCAGACCATATGGGGTACATAACACTGTCAAGTACAACCATCCCATGCCATAATGGGTACTCACTACTATGTGTTAAAGTCATACTAAGTCCTAAGGGTACTATATACAAAGTACAGTCAAACCAAATCATTACGATCACATACCAGGCCAGAATGGGTTCTAACCACCAACAAGTACATTCTGTAAACAATGGAGTACATGTCATGTTCTTACAACTGCCCATAACAACCATTCCTATCGAGTTCTCAATGCCACTAGCTATACCTGAGGCTCAATGGGGTACTTACAACCACAGTTGGAGTAGAGCCAACCAAGGCCATATTGGTTAATAACCACCATATCAGTCTCGATATGGTACTCACAATCACCGAGCACAGCTGTAAAGGTCTATGGGTTACTCATTAGTACAAATCACAGTCGTATAAGGCCCAAAGGGGTACTCATCCAAAATAATTACAACTTTCCGTGCCCAATAGGGGTGCTCTTAACCAATAAATTACAGCCATACCAGGTCCTATGGGCTACACCCAAGTCACAACAAAAGGGTACAGACATCCAAGGCCCGATCAACACCACCAATAAGCATTGAGTACATTCACACCTGACCCTATGTGGTACTTACCACCGACGATTACAACCATACTATGTTCTAATGGGTACTTGGACCAACTGAGTACAGCCATACCAGGTGCAATACAGCCATCCTAGGCCCTACTGGGTATTTCACCACCACTAATTATGGCCATACTAATCCCTATGGGTCAGTTGCAACCACTAAATACGGCCATACTAGATCCCATGTGGTAATTACCAGCACCAATTACAGCCACCATAGGCCCTATGCCCTACTCACAACCACTGTGTATAGCCAGACTATGACTGAGGATACTCGCATCTACTGAGAACAGCCATTCAATGCCCTATTTGGTATTTAACACTGCCTATAGAACAGCCATCCCAGGCCAATTTATGTTCTCACCTCCAAAAGTTCAACCATCACAGGCCCATTTGGAACCCATCACCACCAATTATAGTCATACCAGGTCTTATGGAGTACTCGCCACCACTCAATACAGCCGTCATAGGCCCTATTGGAAACCCACAACCACAGCCAACAGCCATCACAGGTTCCATTTGGTACCAACCACCTTGAGTACAGCCACCACAGGCCCTATTGAATATCCTATACCACAGAAAACAGCCAACCCATGTCTCATTTGGTACCCACAACCTCTGAGCACAGCCATGCCAGGCCCTATTGGATACCCATCACAACAGAGAACAGCCGATCCCAGGCCCCATTTGGTACCCACTACCTCTGAGTACAGTCATCCCAGGCCCCATTGAGTACCCACCCTCATGAATTCCAGCTATCACAGGCCCTATTGAGTATGCACCATTACAGATTTCAGCCATCCCAGTCCCTATTGAGTACCCACCACCTCTGAGCAGTCATCCAAGGCCCTATTGAGTACTCTCCCTCACAGATTTCAGTCATCCCGGGCCCTATTGTGTACCCAGCACCTATGAATACAGTCGTCCAAGGCCCTATTGTGTACTCTCCCTCACAGATTTCAGCCATCCAATGCCCTATTGAGTACCCATCATCACATATTTCAGCCAGCCCAAGCCCTATTGAGTACCCACCACCTCTGAGTACAGTCATCCAAGCCCTATTGAGTACCTGTCATCACATATTCCAGCCATCCCAAGCCCATTGAGTACCCATCCTCACAGAATTCAGCCATCTCATGTCCTATAGTGTACCCACCATCACAGATTTCAGCCATCCCAAGCCCTATTTTGTACCCACCATCACAGATTCCAGTCATCCCAAGCCCTATTGTGTACCCAGCATCACAGATATTAGCCATCCCAGGCCCTATTGG
Source organism: Spisula solida (assembly GCA_947247005.1). Lineage (NCBI taxonomy): Eukaryota > Metazoa > Mollusca > Bivalvia > Venerida > Mactridae > Spisula > Spisula solida. Next base: position 4,333,311 of record OX365949.1, on the reverse strand, counting down.
GTACCAACCATCACAGATTAAGCCATCAAAGGCCCTATTGAGTACCCACCCTCACAGATTTCAGCCATTCCAAGCTTTATTGGGTACCCACCATCACAGATTTCGGCCATCAAAAGCCCTATGTGTACCCACCATCAGATATTTCAGCCATCCTAAGCCCTATGTGTACCCACCATCAGATATTTCAGCCATCCTAAGCCCTATGTGTACTCACCATCAGATATTTCAGCCATCCCAAGCCCTATTGAGTACCCATCATCACATATTTAAGCCATCCCAAGCCCATTGAAAACCCATCCTCACAGGTTTCACCCATCCCATGCCCTAATGGGTACCCGCCATCATATATTAAGCCATCTCAGGCCCTATTGAGTACCAACCCTCACATATTTCAGCCATCCCAAGCTCTATTGGGTACACACCATCACATATTTCAGCCATCCCAAGCCCTATTATGTACCCACATCACAGATTCCAGTCATCCCAAGCCCTATTGGGTACCCACCATCACAGATTTCAGCCATCCCAAGCCCTATTGTGTGCTCACCATCACAGATTGAGCCATCCCAGGCCCCATTGAGTTCCCACCCTCACAGATTTCAGCCATCCCAAGTCCTATTGTGTACCCAAGTAACTTATTAAAGCAATACCATACCATACGGAGTACTCCCCCCACACCGAGTGCAGCAATCCTTGGCCCTATTCGAGTAATGACCAACACCAATTATGGCCATTTAAAAGTTTAAGGGGTACAAAGGCAACCACTGAATTCAGCCATACCAGACCCTATGTAATAAACATACTTACCAATACAAATTCAGCCATATCCGGCCATAAGGGATACCTAACCATCACATAGTTCAGCCATCTTAGGCCCAAGAGGTGACTCACCATGTCCAAACGTTTCGTTGAAATTCCCACAGTAGGAGATGCTTGGTATATTAAATGGCCTGCCATCTTTAACTGGTTGCAGCAAGTCTGCTTTTTGCTGTGTCTAAATTCCCAATCCCAGAATCTAAAATCCAGCCAAAGTCTATTTCCCGTGATCGGGAATCAAAGGGCCTGTCAAAATCCCGTCCGTTGGAAATTGTTTTCTGTCTAAAGTCCACTGTATGCCCGCCACTCCCCCACCCTGGGGCGAAATATTGATAGGTGCATTATTATATATAATAACTGTCTAATATGTAATAATGTTGTCAAACCATTAACAATAACACTGTCAAATATAGAGATTCAACGATCAAGGAAAATTCATTCACGGCTACAATATTGTACATTACGTAGAATCGCTTATGTTCCGTCACAAAATTTAAATAGATTTTCTACTTGCAGTAAATATATATCACTTCTAATGAAATAATTTACACTTAGAATACCTGCTATCACATCTAAAACAAAATACAATGTTCAGCATTCATTTATAATAACAATTTGTGACGAAATATCAAATTTTCAGGTATTTTTGGTAGTTTGACCTTGAAATGACATTGACCTTGACCTTGAGTGGTCATTTTTCAAGTCCATTTGGAGTACAATACAAAGTTAATAATGTTTAGACAAACATTTAATCATACCATTAGAAATAATAGTGTCAATAGTTGAATACTAAAATTTTAAATAGGGAAGCAGCAATCTAAGAATGCCATCTCGTCCAACATGTACATGCATAATAATGTCAGTTTTGACAAAGTTTCAATATTTTGAACTGAAAATTCAACTAATAATAAGAGAATATGTGCTTACCAACACTTTTATCACTTTTAATATCAACTTGAATATAAAACATCTGCTAAAACAAGAAAACAAGTGAGGAAACATAATTTTTTCAGCTTTTTTTCGTAATTTGACCTTGAAATGACCATGACCTTGACCTCAAAGTGGTCAGTCTTGTATGTCCATTTGATGTACATTATCAAATGAATAATTTCCAAGCAAATATTTGTGACTACATACATAAATAAAAAAATTGCATGAGAACATAGAATTTTAAGTGTATGTGTAAATTATGGCGGCCATCTTGGACGCCATCTTGGATTTCCGTGTCCGCACCACGCGTTGACAATTTATGCCGGCAGTTCCATATAGTACAGACATAGGCGAACATTTTGGTATATAACATTGCTTGTTCTACTTGAGTTGTCACCTACTCCTTAAATAAGCCACTTTTGAGCTGATTGTCACCCCACTATAAACCTGAGTTTCAGGCATTAAATTACTAGGAGTCTGTAAAAACATGTGCTCAGAATGTAGGAGTCTTATAATACATAACATTTCAGATATGATGTGGACTCCCCATCAGCAGCCTTAACATCTCATGTAAGTTTATTTCTTTGTCTATACCTTTTATTATATATTCTTAAATACAGTCTATAAACTTACCCATAGCACAATAGTCATGTAAATTTGAATGAAAGCTAGTAGAAATAATGTGAGAATTGTACAGACTGAGTAGTTTAAAATTTATCGGTTTGCATCAGCGGTCCCTCAACTGCAGAACAATCCTTAAATCCGGATTTGCTGCACATAAAGGTATGAACTTTTATGCAGAAAAAGTTATTTTTGATGAAAATATTTTTTACAAAGGTATGGTCATTTTGAAATTTCATTAGCAGAAATTTAACAATAAAACACTGTTTGAACTGAGTTTTGGTGTTGGGGTGTGTGATAATGTCACAGGAAACCTACATGTGACTCGTTTTCAGGATAGGGCATTGTGCCGTTGTAGGACCCCTGTTGCATTGATTGTATACAAATTCAGACTAATGGCTTTTAACCCTTTGATATATTTCTTTTTAATTCAGTGTCAGTCTATAGGTATTGACTAGAGACTGACACTGATAACTGTTACGATTTATACAGGTTTGTTTTCATGTCCAAATACTATTACATGTGAAAAATCGGTTGCTTTTCTTGCAGGATTTTTTAGGGCGTATGGAGTGTACACTGGGTGAGATTGTTGGTTGTGGGAGTGGAAGGATTGAGAGAAAACTCATGTAAGTAATCATGTGAGTGTGTTAGATTGTTTATATTCCTAACAAGGCCGCTCAGTTACAACTAGTCATTGTAACAAATATCTAACACTTACCTATTACTGGAGGTAATTACTATTACTACCTTGCATTGAACATTGAACAGCCTGACAGAATTGTAATGAAAAATGTCAAAAGGAAAAGCACCATTGGTGTTATCGGACAGGGAAGGCAGCACCCACCAGTAACAGCAGAGCATGAAAGGCTGAACATCTCAGACAGCCTGATGTCAGTCAAACAAACCTGGAACAAGGTCCAGCAGACAAGAACATACAAAAAGGACGACCACACACCACAAGGACAACGTACAACACAACACTGAATAGAAACATTATACTTGTTAATGTACTTTTGAAAGAAATGAAGCAACCTTATGCTGGACATAGAAACTTTACCATGTTTCAATCCTAACTGCTTTGAGGTTTGTAGGGTAATGATTAATGTATAATTCTGTTTAACAGAACTAATTCTGGAAACACAACAGCTTCAAGACAACATGATACCAACAGGTTATATAAACTATTTATTGTCCTAGCAAGGCTTATTCTGTAGTTGCACCATTTTATGACCAAGAATTTGATTTAGATGCAAGCAGTGTACTGTTCAAATCTACACAATCCCACCTGGAAAGTCTGAAACCATTAACCCGATTCTATTGGCGTAATTTGGTAGAAGAAATGTGTCTCATGCATGTAGTGGGGTTATGGCCCTTTGTGGAAGACGTATGGTTTGGTGTGAAAAACCCTTCTAGTTGTCCATATTTAGCTTGGTCATACTGTATACATTTGTGGGCAGTGATACAATTATGCACGAAATGGACTACAAAAGACTGATAATGCATGATTTTCTCTTTGATATTAATATTCTGCCTAAGAATCTTGCAATATATACAGTCAGAACTTTGATGCTTCAAACTGCCTTTGAGACGGAAAATATATGTAGCCATCTACCTGTTCAAGACATGCAGTTGTATTGCTAGTTTATTCAAGCAAAACTGTTTGAGACATCAAAGTTCTACTGTATGTTTATATTAATGTGTTACAGTTAGAATCAGGTTAATGTCTCTGGACTAGACGACATGTATGTTATTGTTCTATGCTTTATTTGCTGAATTGTATTTAATTCTGGAGAATTGTTACTGTATGCTAGTATATGTATGCTGAATGTATAACAGAAGATGCATGGAAGTGGCAGCACACATACTCACTGTACACATTACTGTTCCTCAAAAACTATAAGATAAATGCATTCCTTGAAATCGTAATGATTGAGTTATGTGTACTGTAATTTCTCTTTTTATTTTGAATTTAGTTATGGAATATGTCAGGCGAGCTAAACAATGTATCATACAGATAACCATATATATTTCTGGTATATCAGTTTATAGGTAAATTAAAAATAGTAAACCCAATTTAGATGTTACATTTAGATCACCAGTATCCATTATGAAATTATTCTCGTAGAGGTCAATCTAGTCACAGCTAGCCCTTTGTGGAATGTTTTAGGATGTTTTCAATTATTTCAATTATGTTACCTTTTCAGAGGGGTCCAAGGAAAAGCTTTTATTTATGGTAAGTTAGTTCAAATAAATTGTATTACTTTCACTGATATAGTGTCTTTATTGTCAATATGTAATGTACAAAAGTTAATGTTGTGCTAGGCATACTTTGTTATTAAAACATGAACATTTACTTCTGTCAAACCAAGCTTAGATTTGTCAGTTTTGACCTATCAGTTAGAACTAGATACAATGTTCTTCTGTCATATCTTAATTGTCTCCTAGTTAAGCCTGTCTCACATTTTGTATGATCGAAAATCTGCAATTAATATACTGGTTGGCTTGTTTGTTATAATAATGAAAGATTCATTCTGTAAGCGCTTTCATGTATTATCTCCCAATTATAGTGGGGGAGGCGTTGATTTGTGCTGGATGTCTCGACGGATGGATGCCACAAAATGTGTTCACCCTTGTTCTCCTTAACCACTTGTCAGATTTCAATGAAACTTCACATGAGTATTTGGTAGCAAGCCTATTTGTGCATATTGTCAGGAAGTTTAGTTCAATTGAATATGGCACGAGTTATTGCCCTTCTTGAAAGACATTTTCGTGTCAAAAACCCTTTTGATTGTTTATAATGATGAAAGATTGGTTGTGTTAACACTTTCATGTAATCAATGTCATATATGTACTTTCAGTAAGAGCAGAAGAAGTGAGCTCATCAAAGGTTTGCTTATGATATATACTTTTATAAAGTTGTTTTAATTATTGTACTTGGACCTTTACTTTTATTAATGTACTTGGACCTTTACTTTTATTAATGTACTTGGACCTTTACTTTAATTATTGTACTTGGACCTTTACTTTTATTAATGTACTTGGACCTTTACTTTAATTATTGTACATTGACTTTTACTTTAATTATTGTACTTGGACCTTTACTTTAATTATTGTACTTGGACCTTTACTTTAATTATTATACTTGGACCTTTACTTTAATTATTGTACTTGGACCTTTACTTTAATTATTTTACTTGGACCTTTACTTTAATTATTGTACTTGGACCTTTACTTTAATTATTGTACTTGGACCTTTACTTTAATTATTGTACTTGGACCTTTACTTTAATTATTTTACTTGGACCTTTACTTTAATTATTGTACTTGGACCTTTACTTTAATTATTGTACTTGGACCTTTACTTTAATTATTGTACTTGGACCTTTACTTTAATTATTGTACTTGGGCCTTTACTTTATTGACACTCCCATCTATTTACAAATGTATACGTCCTGAATTCTGATAAATATTAGTTATGTACTGTAAAAGAATTATTTTTCGAGGAAGTTGAATTTTTGTTGATTTCGTTGTTGAACTCGACCACGAAATCTAATCCCAACTATTAATCGACACCCCAATACAGAGCATAGTTCTACCCTTCCATGCTTTGTAATCAATGCACTTACGACCTCACAAATATACATTTTCATCAAAATCCACGAAATTTGATTCCTACCAAAATATGTGATTTTACAGTATATTATGCATACCGTCTCCATACTGGGCAATAATGAAAGTTATCCCTAACTGATCTGAATGAAATTTTTGTCTGGTAAATGCCCCAATAATGAATCAGCATGTTGTCTGAAACTAAAAAGCAATGGGGATGAGGGAGAGGTCAGAAACCCACTGAGAAAAAGAGCTGGACCTGCGCATCAATTGACAGCATTATAAAACCCAAATACTGTTGAGAAATGGTGTATGATAAATTAAAAGTAGATAGACTAGTTAATTTTACAAATAATTTATAAAAAAGATTTCCTTATGAAGGCATAGTATAATGCCGAAATGCTAAGAATACAGGATTAATTAATTTCAACGTGTGTTGTTGTTGATATTTATCTTTATCTAAAATTCTCTCATTTTGATACTCCATGACTCGTAACTATAGATGTTCTAACTGCTTCATGTTTCATGTACGTGTATATGTATTATTGAATGTTACCCTTACAGGAGAATGTATATTTCCACATGAGAGCGACTGGTTTAGATAAAAAAGATTTCTTCGGCAAGTCAGATCCTTTCCTACTTTTCTACCGAGCAAACGGAGACGGGAGGTAAATGTCTTATTGTTGAAAAATTGTACTGAAATAATGGTACTTTCATATCAGGACTAGCTCATGTGTCTAAACTTTGTTAATTATGCAGGCACACATTTATTTATGCTGGAAATTCACAAAATTTTAAAATTTCTAAAAACAAAAAAAATTATAACGAAAGCTTCACAATGTTAGCAAACTTTCTTAAAATTTATTTTTTTTACAAACTTTCAAATCAATGAATATTTGATTCTATCACTAATGCACACCACCTTCAAAACTACACTCATGTCCCAGTTTTATCATCAACATACTGAGCACTGGTGAAAATCAAATTTCATGAAATTTAATTGGAATTGAATTTCCCAAATTTGCACTGCTTAAAAATAGCCTGAAAATGATAAAATAGGGCACAACTTTCCTGAGTTCACCCATAAAAATCAGCCACTTATCAGTGTAACATTTCTACACTCATTGATTGTATTCTATATTTCAGTTACACAGTGGTCCATAAAACAGAATGTATTCTATATTTCAGTTACACAGTGGTCCATAAAACAGAAGTGATCAAGAATACACTCAACCCAACATGGAAACCATTCAGTATAACTGCTAGAGCTTTATGTAATGGTGATCATAATAGGTAAGTTATGCTTGTAAACTTATATCTTCCACTAATATAGTGGAGGAGACATATTGATTTTTTATGTCTCCATCTTTGATGAGGGGTATATTGCTTTGCACATGTCGGTCTTCTGATGGTCGGTCAGTCAGTAGGCCGAATGGTTTCCGTTCAATAACTCAAGAACGATTTGCCCTTGGATCTTTAAACTTTACTTGGTCAGCAACAGAAGATGACCCTTATTGATTTTGAGGTCAGTATGTCAAAGGTCAAGGTCGCTGTGACCTTTAACATTAATGATTATTTGGCTGCAATGGAGGTATACATGTTTTACAAACATCTCTTGTTATATTATATTCAGTCATGTGTATGTTTGGGTTCATCAAATGGTTTCTTGTAGATGTATTCGAAATTTTTGTCAAATTAGTTAGAGAAAACATAGCTCTACTTGAAGATAAAACGTATCATTTAAAAAGTAATCTGTTTTAACTAAAAAAGTAACATTTGTTTTATTTCAGAACTATAAAGATAGAATGTTTTGATTGGGATTCGGATGGTGGGTAAGTCTATAAGTCTTTACTATCAGTGTTGATGTATGACAAGCAAACATTGTGGTATTATAATATACGTTGTACACCTTGTATTAATGTACGTGTACTGAGTCCCACCTAGTTAGTCCCCTACGGTTGAAAACTGGTAGAGGACTGTATGGTTACCGTCCGTCCGCGCCCATGAATATATACTTATGTGGCTACCTTTTATGGACAAATCAGTTGAAAATAGTTAAAACGAAAGTATAATTTTGGTTTACGTGGCTAAAATTTAGGTTTATGTGGCTAAAATTAGACACCTAACTACTTTCATCGCGTAAAGTAGCCACATAAAACAGTTCTGTAAGTAATTCCGTCTGTCTGTCTGTCAAAAAATCTTTCAAGCTAGGTTTATGAATCTTGGTATGTGTATAGGGGGCAATAAGGGGATTATGCCCGACAAATAATTTGATTCTGACAAAATTGTGGTTGCTATGGAGACAGATTGAAAAATGGCCAAAATCTGGATCCTGTCATAACAGTTTCCAAGCTATGTGTAGGAAACTTGGTTTGTGGGTAAGTGCCAATAAGGGAATTATGCGTATCTAAATTTTTGATTCTGATAAAAATTGTGGTTGCTTATATATAATGGCAACAGAAACATTGAAACTAGTTTTAAGGTTATAGCTTCAAACCGGTAGGGGACATCTGTATTGCTTGCAATTCTTAGTGACTTGTTTATTTAGAATTTACAAGGTTTGTAAAATATAATATACCCCAAGATACAAAGTGTATTTGGGTATATTGGAGTCATGCATGAGTTTGGTTGGTCAGTCAGTCCGTTGGTTGGTCCATCAAAATATGCGCATGCTATTTCTCAGTAACCATTAGTCAGATTTCAACAAAACTTTGCATGACTAATCAGTACCCAGTGAAATTTTGTTGTGCGTATCATCGGCACATAATGGTCTGGTTAATTATCAGGGAATTATTGTCTTTTTTTCAAATTTTCTTTGTGCTATTTATCGGTAATCATTGGTTTTGGAATTTTGATCTGTACAAATAAAATAATTTCCAAAATGGTGAAGTTACCTGATTTCTTCACTGCACTGTCCTGTGTTTTGTAGGTATAACATTTTATATGTAAATGAATGTTGTATCAGTATTGTATGTTAAACATTTAACCTACGTATGTGAACGTTGATTTTGTAAATCTGCTTTGTTTCAGTAGCCATGATTTAATTGGTGAATTTACAACAACATTAAAGGAGCTGGTGAAAGCACCAACATCAAACACAGTGTATGAGGTAATGTTGTGATTAATATACCCCTTGTTCTATCTTATAGTCACTACCGTGGTCCAGTCGTTAATGCACTATATTTATGATGAGTGTTTGATTCCTTTTTACAGCATGTCATATTCTTCCATGAAAATTTGATAACAATGTCAGTTTTTCTATACATTTTGTTACGTTCGTACTGGTTAGGATACAGTCCTGGAAAGGTGAAACGGCGGTTGTATATGTCTGAAAAATTGTTAAGAAACAATGTTAACCCCGAATAAACAACTGCTCTATGTTATATGATTAATAAACTTGTGTGGTTGGAGTGCGTATAATCAAGGATTACTAATTCTTTGCTGCCACAATACCATGTGCTTGAATATTCATCCAGAATATATCATTCTCTGCAGGTTATAAACCCAAAGAAGAAAGCAAAGAAGAGAAACTACAAACATTCTGGAGAGTTGATGGTCACTGATTGTAGAGTAGAGATAGTTCCTTCTTTCTTAGATTATTTACAAGGAGGGTAGGTCAACCTGTACATGTAGTTTTCATCAGCAAATGCTTAAAGTATCAGAAAACATTTGTTTGACTTCTCAGGCCCCAGTTTCACAAAGGATTGACTGATCTGGATAAAAAAATTATATTTTGGAAGTTTTTGAGAACTTTTAGCATTACTTTTCATATTACCTATATACAGAACGCCTAAATCTCTTCTAGTGAACATGTACACAATATTCAGAACATAATTTATCTGTTGAAAAGGTGAATTATAATACTTGAGACTGAAACTGATCCTGAAAAACCAGGATCAATTTTTAGCTCCACTATTCGTAGAATAAGGGGAGCTATTGCAGTCACCCGAGCGTCGGCGTAACACTGTTGTTAAAGTTTAGGTACAGTTTTTTTAACCTCTTATATTCTCTAAGTCCTTTGAGATATTGCTTTCATACTTTGCGTACTTGTTTGCCACCATGACCTCAACCCATATGCAGGAATAGGTAACTCTATCAGGTATTTTGTTGAAATTATGCCCCCTTTTTCTACTTAGTGCAAATAGTGCAACTGTTAAAGTTTAGGTACAGTTTTTTTAACCTCTAATATCTTCATAGTACATGGACATATTGCTTGATACTTTGCATACTTGTTCACAATCATGACCCCAACCCATACACAGGGGTAGGTAACTCTGTTAAGCATTTTGGTGAAATTATGCCCCCTTTTTCAACTTAGTGCAAATGTTAAAGTTTAGGTACAGGTTTTTTCACCTCTAATATTTTCGAAGTGCATTCACATATTGCTTTACATACTTGTTCACCATCATGATCCCAACCCATACACAGGGGTAGGTAACTCTATTAAGCATTTTGTTGAAGTTATGCCCCCTTTTGGACTTCGAAATGCAAATGTTAAAGTTTAGGTACAGGTTTTTAACCTCTCATATCTTCATAGTGCATTGACATATTGCTTTGATACTTTGCATACTTGTTGACCATCATGACCCCCAACCCATACACAGGGGTAGGTAACTCTATTAAGCATTTTGGTGAAATTATGCCCCCCTTTTGGGCTAAGAAATGCTTATTTGTTTACCTTCATGACCAAGAGGACCTACACATGAGTAGGTAATGGTCCTGCATAATTTGTCCAAATTATCCCCCTTTTTCGAATTAGAAGCCCCAACCTCTACACAGCAGAGGGTAATGCTGCTGTTATAAAGCTTTTGTTTTGAATATATAATGATTGTACTATCCCAGCATGGCGCTGCCAATAGTGGAGCGCGCTGTTCGTGGACAGCTCTTGTTAAAACCAGGATTAAATATAATAACTTTTAACATTTTTATAACTGAGTATGAAAACTTTTTTAATGTCTTAGAAATTGAAGGATGTATCAATATCTATCCACTTATTTTAATGAACTTGATCCTGATCTTGAAAACTAATCCTTTGTGAACATGAGGCCTGATGTTTTTTTATGGCTTGTATATCACGTCAATGTTTTTAAAATTAAAATGAATGATTTATTGAACGATTTTACACACACTGACATTTTGTAATAACACTATGACTTGTACAAAGATAGTGGACTCGTCTGCAACACATTTGGCTAATAAATAATTGTCTTTCTCGAAATAGTTTCAAATTCGTATGTGTGTATTGGTGCTATAAATTGGCACACTGAAAACCAAGGAGTATATCTAGAGTAGGGCACCTGGATTCCTTGTATAATAGTTAATGATTTGGTCAATTAGGCAGGTAAATAACTGGTTAACCATGCACTGTCGACTAACAACTGTCTCAGTCAAACACGAACTAGAAATGTGCTTACTGGTAAGAATGTCCTTTCATATTAACTATTTAAAGGACATTTTGGCTTTGACAGCATATCACTTCAAACTTCACAATTGTATGTTGTCATTTTATGACTGGATGTTTTTATTTGTAGAAAAGTGATCAAGATAAATAATTATGAGGATGACATATTTTAAACGAGAATCTATCACAAATCAATCCATGTCAATGAATGTTACTCAAAGCTTTGTTCCAACACTATTTTACACAGACCACTATTTTCAATAACCATTATTTCATACTGACCATTCTATTCATGCACTATTTATGTTTATCACATAACCTGCGGTCCAGGATTGCAGTAAAGCTGTGCCGTAAATATCGTTCGGCACTCCCAGACTGTGCAATGAATATTTAAATTAGTTTGACGTGAAGTTAGCCAATCCATGCATTGATCCGTCAATGACGTCAGGATAATATCAAAGTCGCCATGATGTCATACTTATTGTACCGCCTGCATTTTGGCTGAAACATATGCAGCGTACATCATCCTTTTGATCAATAATGTGCATTTTTAAGGTGAGGGAGATGTATGGATTTTGTGATGATGTCTGTCTAAATGGATGTCTTATTTATTGATGGTTTATTTATTGCTCTCCTTAACCATTGATCAAATTTTTTGAATGAAATTTCACTTGAATACTTGGTACCATGTCTACATGTATGATAGTTGTCAGACATTTTAGGTTGAATGATTTTTGATGGGTTAATGGCCCTTTGTGGGAGATATTTGTTTTTGTGTCAAAACCTGTCTAGTTTACATTGAATGTAACTTTATTTATTGCAGACTGGAAATGAATTTCACCGTTGCTATAGATTTCACAGCGTCCAATGGCAATCCGAGCGCACCTACATCATTACATTACTGTCATCCCTATCAGCCTAATCAGTATGCTACTGCCATACAAGCCGTAGGTCAGATCATTCAGGATTACGACACGTATGCTCATACTCCATTTATTATTTCCTTCATTTTGTGTAAACATATTTATTTATCACATAACCTGTGGTCCAGACATGCCGTAAACCTGAGCCAGAAATGTCATATAGCACTGCTACAGAACCTTGAATCGTATTGTTGTAGTCAACTCATTTAATAAAATAGTAAGGAATGAGCATCGTACAAAATCCAATGCTCCACTTTTACTATTTGTAATTGTTGTCATAATTTTCTTTTAAATATATCGTTATTCATAGTTCATATTCAGTATACTGTTTCAGTTTATTGTTATTGAGCATTATTTGAACTTGCACTCAATATATGTAATGTTACAGGTACAGTTTTAGCACTACACATGGTACAATCTTTATGGATATACTCAAGTCCAGTCTGGATATTGTGATATTTACAAACATAAATCAGATACCAGTACAGTAGGCCTACCATTGTGATATAGTCTTAAACATTTAGTTAAGTAACCACATAGTCACGTTTAATCTCAGAAATCGTACAGTAATCCTGCATCATTGATTGATTCACCCAAAGCTGGTTGTACCAAAATTTCCTACATTACATGTTATCCAGGTCGGGCTATAACTTTCAAACTTTAAATTTGTATACATACTGTAACTTATGGTCACTTTGTTTAACATGTTGTGTATATTTTAGGGACAAATTGTTCCCCACGCTAGGTTTTGGTGCCAGATTGCCTGATGGTCAGGTTTCATTTGAGTTTCCTTGTGTAAGTATCAAATAGCATGTTCTACAGTGAAATATTGGTTAATCAGAAATAAATCATAAAATAATTACAGTAGTTCAGATATACATACTATTGTTAGTTTAGTTTAAACTTGCCTAGCTTTGACCTGGGTCCGTTTATTAGTACACAGGAATTGCACAGGAGTCCCATGATAATTTGTTATAAACTGGTTTGGTGATTTAGCTGCAGTATATCTGAAAACTTCTGGAGAAATTGTCTTAAACCCAGAATAAACAATATTGTTTTGCTGGCATTTTGAGTTTTCCATCAGACTGAGACATGTCCTAGTCCTTAAAGAAATGGTGCTTGCATTGCATAGCTTCCTTGATCAGAATTTAGTGTAAAAGAGTAGTTACATGGCTTTAGTATCAATATATTGTGATTGGGTAGTTCCCATATGACAAAAACAGTGCCGATGGTGTGGGTGGTGCTTTAAACCACGCACGTTAATTAAATGTATATGACACTCTATATTAACGTATGTGAAAGGTGTAAATACGCTGCCGCTTACACATATCGATCGGCCGATTAACAATGTTACCGCGGTAAGCGTAAAACACACTAGTCAAATTCTACCCTACTTTATATAAAACCTCATAATTTTACTATCTATTATCCGATTTTAAATATTTAAAGCTTGTAATGAAGCAGAGATATATGTCTGTCTAATTATACAACATTCATAACGATACCCTAATTATTAAATCCACGGCGACGAGTAAGAATCCGTCCCGCTTAAAATTAAGTTTAAAATGTCCCGTTTTTTACCAAATAAAAATGCAATCAACGGTCGAAAATCATCAAATATTAATTTTATTTTCGATCGATTTTTTTCATTAAAGCTTGTTTTAAAAGCTTATACTGTAAGGTTTTATAAAATGTAAAACTTATTTTTAAAGCATTTGCGAGTTGTCGACCGCCAACGAAATAAAACAGAACGGACGTATTCATAATAATGTTTGATGTAAACTACGCCGACCATTGATCATCTTTTGTGGCGATTTTTTCAAAAGCTAGCATCATGGTTCGTAATTGAATGCAACCAATACCTCTCAAAATGCATTTAATAGCAGGTTATATTGTAAATAATCGCCGTTTTATAATTAACATTCGGCAATAAGTCCGCAAGTTCAATACAGCTACCGAAAAAAATATTCCCGCATCGTGACAAAAATCACTATTTTTGACTCCATTTTGTAAAGACAGAACCAATAGAAACCAGAAAAAAGTACAACCAGTACCTCAAAACGTATTTAATCTCACAATTTAAACAAGTTTCAATCAAAAATATGTTTTCAATTAGCGCATGGAAGGTGTGCAGGTGCCCGTTTCACACGCCTTTCGACGAGATTCCGCCATTTTGAAAATTTATTTGCAATAATTAGTACATAAATGCACGAAGTTTAATCAAATCGTTGGCGGTCGACAACTCACAAATGCTTTATAAATAAGTTTTACATTTTATAAAACCTTAAAGTAATAGCTTTTAAAACAAGTTTTAATGAACAAAATCGATCGAAAATTAAATTCATATTTGATGATTTTCGACCGTTGGTTGTATTTTTATTTGGTAAAAAAGGGGTATTTTAAACTTACTTTTACGCGGAACGGATTCTTACTCGTCGCCGTGGATTTAATAATTAGGGTATCGTGATGAATGTTGTATTAAAAGACAGACATATATCTCTGCTTCATTACAAGCTTTAAATATTTAAAATCGGATAATAGATACGAAAATTATGAGGTCTTACATAAAGCAGGGTAGAATTTGACTAGTGCGTTTTACGCTTACTGCGGTAACATTGTTAATCGGCCGATCGATATGTGTAAGCGACAGCATATTTACGTTAATATAGAGTGTCATATACATTTAATTAACATGCGTGTTTAAACACAGAATAAATTACCAAGTTCATATATCTACTTAATTATGTTCAATGTTCACTCTGTCAGAAAATAAACCAAATAGATGCATCATTTATGTATTTGATATAGAAATACTTGTAGATATATTATTTGATGTATTTATTATTTCCATATTTTTCAGAACTTCAACCCAAACAATCCATACTGTGCTGGTATTGAGGGAATAATGCAGGCCTATTATACATCTTTAAAACAAGTTCAACTTTATGGTCCTACAAACTTCTCACCGGTCATTAATCACGTTGCTAAGTAAGTCGATTTTATAATAACCTTAAATGTTATCAATAAGGGACTACCCACAAAGGATTTTACTTCATGCTGCAAAGACTTATAATTTATGTCCTATGTTAAACATTCTGCGATATGTGTAGTGATACTTTAGAGTCCACATGGTCAGTTATAGCTGGAAATTCAGAAATGTCCAGTTCCATGCCGGGGATTGAACCCACAACCTCTTGATTGACAGCCCAGTGCATAAGCACTGAGCTATTGCCGCTTAGAATCATGAAATTAAATTATAGACATGAAAAAATATGAATAAGTTCTCATATAGGGGAATGGTGCCCAATTTTGAACTCCAAAATACAACATTTCAATTGTTTGTTGGGAGAGGATAAATGGACCAGTCCTAAAGTGCAGTAAAAAGATGGGGATTAATACACAAACATTGACATTACTAGATTTATTGTATTCTTAATATACGTCTATCTATATACAGATTTGCCTCGGCACAGACAGATGGATCTAACTACTTTGTTCTGTTAATCATCACTGATGGTGTCATCACAGATATGGCAAAAACTATTCACTCTATTATCAATGTAAGTACAAAGATTTAAGGCATCTACCATATTCCAGTTTGATATATTTTGACCCGTCTATCAAAGTTCATAGCGAATAGTGAAAAAAGTGTCAAGTACTAATTGTTTTCCAATAAACAGTAAGGTGATGCAGTTACACACAATTTGGTTTAAAACTTGAAAAAAATATAATACTAAAAGATTATATTAAGTGGGAGAGGGAAGGTAGCACTCATCTTAAGCAGCCGAGCACAGAAAACATAAAACACATACAAGGCACAATGCCCAATACATATCTGAATGAGAAAATGAACAGCCTAAGTACCAGTTGTCAAAAAGCTGAATGAACTAGTTTCAGCAATCAAAAAGTTGAATGCCTAAGCTGAATGACCCTATTTTCAACAGTAAAACGGCTTTAATACCTAGCTTTAGCTGTCTAAAGTCCTAAAAACTTAAAGAATAACAGTAATAAAACCCTCTTTTATATTGTGTCAATGGTCACACACCAAGAGCAATCCTGGAATTCTGGAAAGAGGCTTCATATACATAATTCCAAATAGTGAATTAGTTAAGCTATACTGACATTGTAGCCAGCTATTATATAATTGTCTGTTATTTGATTTGTTTCAGGCATCCTTTTTACCAATGTCTATAATTATAGTAGGAGTGGGAGATGCTGAATTTGATGGTAAGATGTTAGAACATGTTTCCTATTCCACCTCAACTCAATAAGTATAATTTGAACCTAGTTGAAAAAGGCTGTTATTGAGCCATGGATAGTTATTAAGTGCACTACCGGTAGTAAGAAAAGCACTGTCTGGGATATACTATATATCTTAAATTTAGCTCTAAAACTTAAACATCTTGTTTTTACTGAGTAGTTAATCTTATAAATTGACTCATAGCATAAATGCGATCTAAAACTGGTTTCTAAAATTAAACCCATTTTTAATGAGGGGGTATATTGCTTTGTATGTGTCGGTCTATGTGTCGGTTTGATAGACAAAATGGTTTCTGCTAAATAACATTTAAAGAACATTTCACCCTAGGATCCTAAGATTAAATAGTGATGTTGGTCATCAACTGTAGATTATCCCTATTGATTTTGAGGTCAGTAGGCCAAAGGTCAAGGTTTCTGTGGGCGTTAACATGTATAAGTAGACCAAATGGCTTCCGATCAATAACTCAAGAACAGTTGGGCCAAACAGTTTAACTTTATTGAGATATTGGTCACCATCACTTAATTTATTCTGTAGTTGACCCCTATTGATTTGGAGGTCAGTAGGTCAAAGTTGTCATGACCTATAACATTTCTGATTAATTTACCAACATCTCTTGTTACGATACTTGTACTACATTTCTGAGGTTAAGATTAAAAGTCAGTCATGTTTGAATGTTTCATTGAGGTTTATTTGTTGTGGTTTGATTACAGCGATGGATATATTAGATGCTGATGGTAAACGTCTAGGTATTGAAGGGAGATATGCTGAACGAGACATTGTACAGGTAAGAATATTCTCATCGTATAAACAAAGTGAAGTAAGTCTACCTTCAGACATGTGTCTGTACAGTCTACTGTACATATACGCCCCCTGCTCATTAAGTTTCAAGTCACCTGTATCAGAAGGCAGTAACTAAAGACCATTTAATTGTACATATAGCTATGTAATACCTGGGTCACAATTCCATCCAAATAGCCGTCTAAGTCTCTTGAAATATTAAAATATGCAATTGCTACTCATCGGCCAGTGTCCACATGATGGCTAGACATTGGGAACCCATTGGATACACAGACATTGTCTGATGTCAGGGTGATTTGTGACCCTGGTATAAGGCAGGAATAAGTATCCCATTCGCTCTGTTTTCATGCCATCCTTATCTTTGGCTTTATAACTGTTTGCAACCTGTTATAGTTCATCATACAATTATTTGTTCCAGTTTCACTACATTTACCCCCCCCCCCCCTATCTTTGATGAAGGGTAATATTATTGCTTTGCACATGTCAGTCGGTCTGTCGGTTCAATAACTCAAGAAAACTTTGCCCTAGGATCTTCAAACTTTACATGGACGTTGGTTATCAACAGATCATGACCCCTATAGATTTTGAGGTCAGTAGGTCAAAGGTCAAGGTCACTGTGACCTTTACCATTTCTGACTATTGGGCTTCGATGGGGGCATACATGTTTTATAACGTCTCTTGTTTTGTCATGGTCTTCGTATGACATAATACATTAAAGTTTTACTATTCAGTCTGGACTAAATGTTGTGTTAGTAGTAAATTGGTCTTTAAATAACGAATTATGTATATTTTTCAGTTTGTACCATTTCGTGAGTTTATGAAGGGACAATACAGCAATAACCCAGCCGTGTCACAGGCTGCTCTAGCTAAAGCTGTACTGGCTGAAATACCAGATCAAGTATTGTATTACATGAAGAAGAAAGGAGTCAAACCTAAACCTCCACGTGCCATGCCTCCACCATCTGCAGTGCCAGCAGGTCAGCCAGGACTCCAAGGGGGAGCACAACCAGGACCTCAAGGGGGAGCCCAACCAGGACCTCAAGGGGGAGCCCAACCAGGACCTCAAGGGGGAGCCCAACCAGGACCTCAAGGGGGAGCCCAACCAGGATATCCACACAATCAACATGCATCTGGAACCCAGCCCTATCAGCAAGGACAACCTAACGCTCCTTATCCTCAAGGTGGGGCCCCAGGAGCAGCCCCATATCCCCAAGGAGGGGCCCCTGGCTCAGCTCCCTATCCACAAGGAGGGACCCCAGGCTCAGCCCCATATCCTCAAGGTGGAGCCCCAGGTACAGCTCCCTATCCACAAGGAGGGCCCCATGGCTCAGTTAAATATCCTCAAGGAGGAGGCTCAGCCCCATATCCACAAGGAGGGGCCCCGGGAACAGCCCCATATCCTCAAGTAGGGGCTCCCGGTTCAGCCCCCTACCCTGCAGCAGGGGCCCCAGGCTCGGCCCCCTATCCACAAGGAGGCACCCCTAGTGCTCCCCCTCCTGCTTACCCTCAAGGTGGGGCACCAGGCTCAGCTCCATATCCTCAAACTGGTGCACCTGGATCAGCTCCCTACCCAACAGCACCAGCAGGGGCTCCTCAAAGGCCTCCACCTACATATCAGAATTCCCGACACACGGAGAATTAAGATATGTGAAAGATATTATTGTGCAATTATAAACTACCAAGTTTCTGGATTATTGGTGTCATAATGTGGCATATGTAGCAATGTGATGTGTTTTATGGACAAATGAATGGAATTACATCATGATCAAATGCTTCTCCTGAGGGGTAAATTCTGGTTAGTTGTGTTAGTTGAACTTAGTTCATAATGCCGTTGTCAGGGGTCTTACAATTCCGAAATAATCCGGAAATCCAGACTTGCTGCTCTAGAAAGAATGAAATTTTCTACAGAAAATCAAATTATTTGATTAAGAAATACCAAGTATTGACTAAGTTATGGTCGTTTGAAATTTCATATGCAGAATTTTAACAAAAGAACAATGTTTGAATTTGAGTTTTGGTGTAGAGATGAGCAAATGACACCCAAAACAGGCATTTTGCCTAGGACCCATGTGTTGTTCAACATGTAGTCAGTGATATTATTATATTCAAGAGTTATTACCTTGTGGTTCAATGTGTGTTTATAAAGCATACACGTATAATACTCATTGTGTAATAGATCACTTCAAAGTCATGGATACGTGTAGTTGATTTGTTTCACATGTATTTAAGTTTTTAAAATCAGTATGGTGAATAGCTGCACGTTTTTGACATCTCTACAATGCATTCAGGGAAGGCTACCCACAATGATAGACTACCCATAGGTTTTTGTCATTAACATCCTCATTGAATGCCTATGTGAAAAACAATCAATTAGAATATATAAAATTTGCCTCTATTCCTTCTATGTTTGGTTGCGCATGTTTTACAAACTATTTAACAATATTGGTTTGCCTGAAAACATCGTTCAAAGCTGTAACTTTTTATGCCCTTGTATAGATAGATCAGGAGGCGTATAGTGATCAGCCTGTCCCTTTGTCTGTCTGTCCCAGGTTAACCCAAATTGACATCCAGTCCATCAAGGCATTGCTTTCAAACTTGGCTTACTTGTTTACCATCATAATCCCCATACATTGTCAAAGCCATGTAACACTATCAATCATTTTAACAGAATTATGGCCGCTAATTGACTTGGCTTTTTTTCTGGACAGGGCTTCCACAGGGGCATGAGCGTTTATTGAACTCAGTCTTGTTGAACTTGTGGCTCAACTCATGTGTTAAACAAAGCTGCTCAGGTGTGAAACTGTTTTCGCTAAGTATCATTCAGGGAATCATTTTTACAGAAGGGTAGATCTTATTTGCTCATGATAACCTTCCCTGAATGCAGTGCTAGTGGTTGATGCCACTTTTATCTTTGGTAATTCTTTTTTTTTACACAGTTTCTAATGGATAATGCCGGGCTATGTGTTTGGTAAATCTGGCTGGCTGACAAGTGGTTGGCCATTCACATTGTATGCCACTTGTCTTCAAAAGCATTTTATCTATATTCATGAAACTACAGTATCTTTCTCTACCTTTGTCATCCATTTTGAATGTGAAAATATATTACATATATTTTATGTATCTGTATGTATACTGGTAGGTGTTCTATACTCTTCTATGTGATATGACCTAATATGTATTATTCCACTAACACAATTATAACACACTTTACATGAATTTTAGGATTCATCATTATTTCATCTTCTTTTTCATTTACTATTTGTCCTATAGAATGTTAAAGCGGATTTTATTGTCTGTATTTAACTCTGGCTTTTGCTTTTGAAAGGGAGTATAAGTATTACCAATATACACAAGATGTACTAAAGGGTCCTTAGGCAGGACTTTCTCACAGATATTGATATATTTAACGCTAGAACCTTATAATATATTCATGCATAAAGGTCAAAATTAGGTGAATATTTTCAGAAAGTACCATTAAATTAACATTTTTATGCCACACAGGCATATAGTGATTCCTGTCCCTTCGTTTGTTCTTTCGTTATATATTGATCAATAATTCATTCCATGGTATCATTGACCAAACTACCTCAACGTTTGTTGAAAGCATAAAACATCTAAATGATTAATCTGGTAGCTCAGTGGTTAGAGCGCTTTTTGTCTAATCTGGTGACCCAGGTTCAAATACGGGTGGAGGCACTCATATGCCTGCCATTTTTCAGCAGAAAGCTGATTGGCAAATAAAGGCTATTCTCAGCATTTAACATTTAGGTAAATTGATCATTTTAGACTATGAATAATTGAAATACTGGATCATTGTTCACCAGGTATGTGATACTGATCAGTCGTTCTATGGATTAGCTGAAGTATGAGAAATGACTTTGTTTTACATTTGTGGACCAGCGGCTTGTTTCATAGACATATCTTACCAAAAATTCACCTTTTTTGTATACTATTTTGAGCAAATAAGACAGCTTATACATTTAAGCAAAGCTATATGAACTTCACTTATTGTAAATAACTATTTCAACTTAAACCCAAATGCATGGATTCACTTACTATGCTCTAAATCATCCATGAAAAAGTCTGAGTTAGCTAAGATAGGTCTATGAAACAGACCCAAGGATTGTTGTTTCTGTAGGCAGTTCTAGTCATCAATGATTGTCTCTATATAATGTATTTATACATACGGAATCTTCGTCATTTCATTGTGACATAGAACTATCCCTTCTGTTTCATATCTAGGTCTTTACATCTCATTGGGCTTTGCCTCTCCAACAGCTGGTTTCTTTGACAGCTGATCCCTTTAACAGCTGGATTCTTTTGACAGCTGGCCCCTCAAACATCTGACGCCTTTGAGAGCTGACTGTTCTCCCTATCATTCTGATACTACTGATATATTTATACGGGACTACTATCTACAGCATTGTTATTGCCTACTGTTAGTTGTGTATGCCTTACTATTAGTATGGTAAATTCTCTACAAATAATTACCATCAATTTCAGTGTGTAACAAAACTTACATAAAGAAGTATCCACACCTGAAATGATATGCACATACATTAGATTCAACAATCTCTATGTTGCTCCAGGTTATATGAACAACACTAAGAACTGTATTTAAAATTCCTTTTGGTATTTTTAAATAAAAAATGTATCAAAAACGTTTTTGTAGTTTGTACAATCATCAGCTTGCAAAGTCATTATTTCACCAATTTGGCCTTTTGTGTGTGACATTGTGAAATCTTCACCGCCAATAAATTTTATGGTTTACTCTATTTTTCTCTACTCCTTTACTTTTAGAATTTCATTATTATATACACTGCCGTATATTTTTATCTCTGTTGTAGTAATGAAACTATGTTGTTCTCTTAGTATTTCTGCAGTATGCTTATTGTAAATGCCATAATTTTTGTAAGTGCTTTCGAAAAACGCAAATAATAAACACCTTCTATGGCTTTTACAATAATTGTAAGGTTTTATTTGTGTGGTGCATATTTTGTGACAGGACCATGTATGATTTTATCCACATTTTCGTATTAAAATATTGGTTATTGGATTGGTGAATTTGGCATGCCATGGTTGGGTGGGCATCAACGTATGTTTACACTACATTTTGTATCCCTGAGAGTATTAAGCTAAGACCTGGGTCTAAGTTTTAGCAGGGTTATGGCCTATATTTAGCTAAGATCTGGGTCAAAGTTTTAGCAAGGTTATGGCCTATATTTAGCTAAGATCTGGGTCAAAGTTTTAGCAAGGTTATGGCCTATATTTAGCTAAGATCTGGGTCAAAGTTTTAGCAAGGTTATGGCCTATATTTAGCTAAGATCTGGGTCAAAGTTTTAGCAAGGTTATGGCCTATATTTAGCTAAGATCTGGGTCAAAGTTTTAGCAGGGTTATGGCCCATATTTAGCTAAGATCTGGGTCAAAGTTTTAGCAGGGTTATGGCCCATATTTAGCTAAGATCTGGGTTAAAGTTTTAGCAGGGTTATGGCCCATATTTAGCTAAGATCTGGGTCAAAGTTTTAGCAGGGTTATGGCCCATATTTAGCTAAGATCTGGGTCAAAGTTTTAGCAGGGTTATGGCCCATATTTAGCTAAGATCTGGGTCAAAGTTTTAGCAGGGTTATGGCCTATATTTAGCTAAGATCTGGGTCAAAGTTTTAGCAGGGTTATGACCAATATTGTGCTAAAATCTGTGTCTAAGTTTTAGCAGGGTTATGGCCCATATTTAGCTAAGATCTGTGTCTAAGTTTTAGCAGGGTTATGACCAATATTGTGCTAAGATCTGTGTCTAAGTTTTAGCAGGGTTATGGCCCATATTTAGCTAAGATCTGTGTCTAAGTTTTAGCAGGGTTATGGCCCATATTTAGCTAAGATCTGGGTCAAAGTTTTAGCAGGGTTATGACCAATATTGTGCTAAGATCTGTGTCTAAGTTTTAGCAGGGTTATGGCCCATATTTAGCTAAGATCTGTGTCTAAGTTTTAGCAGGGTTATAGCCAATATTGTGCTAAGATCTGGGTCTAAGTTTTAGCAGGGTTATGACCAATATTGTGCTAAGATCTGGGTCTAAGTTTTAGCAGGGTTATGGCCCATATTTAGCTAAGATCTGTGTCTAAGTTTTAGCAGGGTTATGGCCAATATTGTGCTAAGATCTGGGTCTAAGTTTTAGCAGGGTTATGACCAATATTGTGCTAAGATCTTGGTCTAAGTTTTAGCAGGGTTATGGCCTATATTTAGCTAAGATCTGGGTCAAAGTTTTAGCAGGGTTATGGCCCATATTTAGCTAAGATCTGGGTCAAAGTTTTAGCAGGGTTATGGCCTATATTTAGCTAAGATCTGGGTTTAAGTTTTAGCAGGGTTATGGCCAGTATTTAGCTAAGATCTGGGTTTAAGTTTTAGCAGGGTTATGGCCAGTATTTAGCTAAGATCTGGGTTTAAGTTTTAGCAGGGTTATGGCCAGTATTTAGCTAAGATCTGGGTTTAAGTTTTAGCAGGGTTATGGCCAGTATTTAGCTAAGATCTGGGTTTAAGTTTTAGCAGGGTTATGGCCAGTATTTTGTTAAGATCTGGGTTTAAGTTTTAACAGGGTTATGGCCAGTATTTTGTTAAGATCTAGTTATGGCCCTTCTTTGAAAACCTAGCATTTGTGTAATTTGTGTGTTTGATGTTACAAGCAATAATAATTATGAAGGGTTACACTTTCCTCCTTGTTTGGTTTTACTGGACACTGAGCATTTGTACATACTTCTCAAATTTTAGGTCAAAATAACATCCAAATAGAAACTAGAAACTTGACTAACCACTGATGTATGAGGATAAAGCTGCTTCCTACAATTCCAATGTATCAATGATGTCAAGTTAGGCAAAACATGGATAGGTGCATTTAGCCAAAAGATATGCTGAAAATCTCTGCTCACTATTTGATTGTCATGTTTACATGTTTGTCATTTGTCATTACTGGTTTCTCTGTTTTGTGAGGAATGCATTTACAGGAATGTATCCATTTAATACTAGTATTCACATGTATATAGTGAAATTGTGGTCTATAGAGCTGTCCATGTGTCTTCCTTTGTGTTGTGTTGTTTGATAGACCAAATTGTTATCATACAAATACAGAGGTCTGAGGGTGTTGGCCATGACTGTTTATGACCTCTATAGAATTTGAGGTCACTTGCTCAAAGGTAAAGGTCATGAAGTCTTCAGTTTTGGAACAGTTTCCATTTGTTAACTCCAGAATGATTGGACTCATAGTTATCAAACTTGATGATAATGAAGGTTGGTCATGCTCAGTAGATTGATTTGATGAAACTTAGTCAAAGGTCAAGATTCAAGGCTGGTTATTGTGCCATTCTGATGGCTCTACGTAGCTATTCAGGTGTATGTAACAAACAGTAATCACTGATTCTTATATACCAGCAGTCCTATGGCTGTGACTAATGTTTTGATCACTGTAAAGTTGCAGTGCAATGTTTCGTAGTGTTAAATATTTGCCCCAACAGCTTGAGTCTATGAAGATGCTTGTTTCGTAGTGTTAAATATTTGCCCCAACAGCTTGAGTCTATGAAGATGCTTGTTTCGTAGTGTTAAATATTTGCCCCAACAGCTTGAGTCTATGAAGATGCTTGTTTCGTAGTGTTAAATATTTGCCCCAACAGCTTGAGTCTATGAAGATGCTTGTTTCGTAGATATTATTGTAAGGATGGCCACAGTTACTTACATTTTCTTTCGCATACTTATCATATAAGTACATGTATATTAACTACTACAATATTTATATTGTAATATGATTAAAATATGTTCACACAGTTATTATTTCATGTATTTTTTTGTATTTCAAAATTTGTACTCAATCATAATGAACAATACTATATGTTATTTGTGTATATTGTACTTATATATCATATGTGTAGTTTGTTGCCTATGTATTGTTTATTTGGTGTATACATACAGCGTACTTGCATATCTACCAAATATCTGAGTGTGTAATAATTTATCAGTACATTTTGTATGTTTTACTATTAAGATTGTCTATTTATGTTACAACGTATTTTTATATGTTAGTTCTATATTGATGTTTTAAGATTTTCTCTAATAATAAATTTACTAAACATTTGTGCTTTGGCTTGACATATATCCCTCTATACTCCATAATTCCCTTATTATGCCTCCCCCCCATTTTTGATGAGGGGGTATATTGCATTACACATGTCAGACTGTTGGTAGACCGGTCGGTAGACCAAACGGTTTCTGCTCAATAAGTCAAGTAAGCTTTGCCCTAGGATCCTCAAACTTTACATGGAGGTTAACAGTAGATAACCCCTATTGATTACTTGAATTTGGGGGTCAGTAGGTCAAAGGTCAAGGTCTTTGTGACCTTTACTATGTCTTACTACTAGGCTGCCATGGGGGCATACGTGTTTTACAAACATCTTTCCTCTACAAAACTTACATTGTTGGCTTAAGTGTGTGTTAAAAGTTATTTTGTTGTGGTAAATGTATCCATCATTTGTTCTATTACCTGGAACTTTTGTAAAACAGACTAATGTTCCATGTAGAGAATGTTTACTATCACCAAATACACATATGTATAGGACAAACGTTAAAATTGTTATTTATTGGGTCACCCGGGGTCAAAACTAGGATTAATCATAGAAAAACATTGTGTAGTCACCAGAGGTCACAATTTTGGCCTAATCTTTATATATCTTGCTCACAATGATCGTCTCAACAAAAGCTAGGTAAAGTTCGAAAATGGGTCATCTTGGGTAAAAAACTAGGTAATTGAATCATCTCATAGAAAAACTTTGTGTCGTCACTGGAGGTCACAATATTGACCTGATCAATATGAAACATGATCACAATTTGGGTCAACTAATTAAGCCACTACACTCCCCAAAAGTTCTAACCCGCCAGTTTATATTTCATTCCCGTTTTGTGAAACATGCATGTATTCACCTGAAATTTCAGTATTGGTTTATTTTGACCGTTTTGCAGTTAATTTCAGTGCATTCGGTGTATTGCGTAATAATGCATTTTTTCATGTGCTATGCATGTGGACCAGAATTCACGCGATTACGAAAACCACTGTGAAGACAATTCCTAGTTGACATTTTTTTATTTTATTAATATTTTTTTAATAATGCATTTATTAACACGAAATTTCACATATCCCTGATGACATATGAATATCCAATGAAGCCAAATATTTGTTTATTTTGGCCTACTTACGGTCTAATTCACCGTTTTAGACTTGTAACGTAATCTAGAATAATTTACAAGTGTAATGCATGCGCGTCGAAAAGCACGTGTTTATGTACGGTTTTGATGTTAGTGAAGATTATCCTACGCGAAAAATACTTAACATGTTGAATTTGGCACGATAAGAACGCGGTTGACCTGTCGAGATGTCAACAGCTTGGATAAGGTTGCGGCCCTTAGTTTTGTTTTTTATTCCAAAAATGATTTTCTATTTCGTTTGTAATTGTTATTTTAATGATTATTTCCGTTTTTAGCTCACCTGTCACAAAGTGACAGAGTGAGCTTTTGTGATCACACTTCGTCCGCCGTCCGTCCGTCAACAATTGGGTTGTGTCCTCTCTAGAGGTCACAATTTTGGCCTAATCTTTATGAAACTTGGTCACAATGATCATCTCAACAAAATCTAGGTCAAGTTCGATATTGGGTCATCTGAGGTCAAAAACTAGCTCACTAGGTCAAATTATAGAAAAAAACTTGTTTTAAACCTTTCAACATGTAGTCTTCATGGTCACTAAACTCTCTGCTGTAACTCTCTACTCTCTATACATACAATAAACTTTCATCAACCAATGAAAATGTTTATCAGGGTTCACAGCAGTTTTGTAAAGGTCAAATATCAAAATATTCTAGTATTTTAAGCAGGGTGTGAATTGGAAATCAAAGCGCTGTAGGGAGCGTAGACATTTGCCTGAGGGTCGTGGGTTCAAACCCCACTGGAACCATAATTTTTATTTTTTTATTTTTATTTTTTTTGAGTGTTTAGGTATTGTTTTGTCTTTATAGCATGTATTTGTACATTTTCCTGATGGTCATGGGTTCAACCCCCACTGGAACCATAATTTTTATTTTTTTATTTTTATTTTTTTTGAGGGTTTAGGTATTGTTTTGTCTGTAAAGCATTTATTTGTACATTTTCCTGATGGTCTTGGGTTCAACCCCACTGGAACCATAATTTTTATTTTTATTTTTTTAGTGTTTAGGTATTGTTTTGTCTTTATAGCATGTATTTGTACATTTTCCTGATGGTCGTGGGTTCAACACCCACTGGAACCATAATTTTTTTTTTTTTTTTTAGTGTTTAGGTATTGTTTTGTCTTTATAGCATGTATTTGTACATTTTCCTGATGGTCGTGGGTTCAACCCCCACTGGAACCATAATTTTTATTTTTTATTTTTTTTTTAAGTGTTTAGGTATTGTTTTGTCTTTATAGCATGTATTTGTACAGTTATATGGAGGAAAAATATTCCAATATAGTTTGTTTAAAATAAAGGTCAAATCATAGAAAAACCTTGTGTAGTCAGACACCAGAGGTTACAATTTCAACTAAATCTTTATGAAACTTTGTCACAATGATCCTGTCAACAAAATCTAGGCCAAGTTCGATTTTGGGTCATCTAGCGTCAAAAACAAGGTCACAATGTCAATTGACATTTTCCTGAGGGTCGTGGGTTCAAACCCCACTGGAACCATAATTATTTTTTTAAGTGTTTAGGTATTGTTCTGTATTTATAGCATGTATTTGTACAGTTATATGGAGGAAATATTTTGTTTAAATTATAGGTCAGATCATAGAAAAACCCTGTGTAGTCACCAGAGGTTACAATTTCGACTTAATCTTTATGAAATTTGGTCCTAATAATCATCTCAACACAATCTAGGTTAAGTTTGATATTAATTAAGTCATCTGGGGTCAAACGCTAGGTCACATGGTCAAATCATACAAAAACTTGCAATAGAGGCTGAATTTCCTTAAATTTTATTCAGAAAATGTGTAGGATCACCATAGGGGTTTGCATGCACTAGTACGACAGGTGAGCGACCTAGGGCCCTTTGGGCCCTCTTGTTTCATTCACAGGAACCTTCATATTTTGAAATCAACACTCAAGCAAAATTTGCATAATTGACATTTCATTGAAATAGCCTTTGTGAAATTTGTTGTAATATTCTTACACTTCATCCAAGTTCGTTTTGCGTCAATCTCGGCATGGTACGTGTTTTTCAGGGAGAGCAGACATCGGTTGTGCTTTAGAAGTGTTAATGAACACGTGTTTGTTGCGTTGCAATATGCACATGTTCATGAACAAATTGGGTGAAATATGTTGTGACTTTGTAAAATCGACTTCATTACGTAACGCGCCTGTATCGAAGCACATGGCCGTTCATCTGCCAAAATGAATCAATAATTAAATCCAAGTATTATTCAAGTATTGGTATGCAAAATGCCATGAGAGTACGTGCAGTATTAACAAAATTATAACACAAAATTATGGTGGCGGGTTAGAACTTTTGGGTAGTGTACGTGAAATCACGAAAAAGCCTATACAGCCTGTATTTTTCGCTGGATCATAAGAAAGTTTGTCAGAATGTTTGTCTAGATGGAATCTAGGTCGAGTTTCAATATGGGTCAAGTGATGGAAATAACAAGGTCACTGGTTAGGACAATATGAAAAATCTTGTATTTGCAATAGACGTTGCGTTTTCCTGATCTTATTCAGATACTGTAAATGCCGATTACTTATAAGTCACTCAAGGAGCCTGCATGCACTGCTACAACAGGTTAAGCGGTCAATGTGCACATCTACCTATTCACGGACGTCCCAGCAACTATGCCAATCGCATTATTTCGCTGGTCCAAAATCAGACTGACCACCATACCAACAACTAATACTTAGCAACACAGACCTTGAATAAACTGTGAGCGTTTTCCAATTAGCAACACGAGTAAAAAATTTGGGCATGCGCAGTCGGATAACTCGGTAGTGATATCAAGAACGTATCGAGTCGAGTTTAAAATGGCAATCAAAGCAATTATGATGTTAGAAGAAATGTTTAACAGCGACGAGGAGGATGACATTATGTCTGAAAAAAACTGTATTGTGATAAACTGTCTGATATGTGCAACCAAAGTTCAAAATTTTCCGCCATTTTGACTCTAAAGAACCGGCGAAAGATTGGAGGTTGCTTGGGTCGAGTAGGTTAGAGATTATACGCATGCGCACTGCATTCACCCGACCCGTTCCTTTTACAACTCGGGTAACCCGAGTTGGTAATTGGAAAACGCTCATAAAGGCCAAAAATCGAGAAAGTTAAAACCACAATTTCCACGCGCAAAAATGAGTTCAGTGTGTTTTACTGTTTAGCGTAACAGTGGCCATTGTCTGTGCGGCAGAAGTTATAGCAATACATTTAAGAAAAATGAACAACATTGAACAAAGATGAAAAACGTTTGGAACTCGATATCATTACTATATGTATATGAAACTGATACAAATCGAAATGACATTACTCGTCTCTGAAAACAGGTATGTAAAGTGTGTCAGAGGGCCTCGAAGATGAATACATAATACGATACTAGCAATCGGCTGCTAAGGCCCGACACACGTCGTTCACCGGATCTACCCCAATACTTTCCTGTCAACTTTAAGTTTTCTGGTTTATATAGAGTTCTTTCTCTGTGCAGATTATTCCGAATGTAATCGATTGGAATTATCATGCAAAAGATAAGAGAACGATACGCGACTATTGATACCTGTCTTATGCTATCAACAATAAAAACTTCACAATACAATACCACACCGAACTATTGTTTAGATATCTAACAATATACACGAAGTCCTATCACTTAACAGACAACAAATTAAGCAGCTGTTTCCTATGCGGTAACATTTTCGGAACCCTTCTACTACCCTTCTTTGTTTACTTCATTAAACCCAGAACGCACCTATATCTAAATGAGGCAACTTTTCTAACTAGGCTTATTTTTGTTAGTGCTAAGTTTCGGCTTTATTTTCGTTTAAAACCATGTTTCTTGTTCAGCAGCTTATGGTGTTTGGTGGCTTCTTGTTGCAAGGTAAGATCAAACTAGTGTTTTGTTCATTTACGAGGGTCAGTCAAAAATAACTGAGAGTTGGTTATTAAAGCCTTCAAAATGTGTTTGCAGTTGTATTTCTATTATTCATCTTCAACTATTCTCCACTACTGATCTTCTGATGAATTCCGTCATCAGTTATAGGCTTATAAATATAGTTGCCAATCAACCAAAGAACATCACTTAGGGATATGCATTCGCGCCAGCGACATGACGTTTGAATATGTCGTTAATATAATGGTTTAGTTCAACCTTATATACCGTGATTTTTGCAACTAACATGTGTATATTGTCGAAAAGCATATCTCAAATAGTAATGATCAATTATTTCAGAATGGTCACTAATGCTGTGTTATTTTGTTGCCTAGCATTTATCAATTTTCTCGTCATGTGTTCTTTTCGTTGCCACGGTGTTCTAAAACTAATCGTTGATTTCACAATTTCTTTTCAATAAGATTATGAATATATCGCGAGGAGTCCAGTAATCGTAGTAGAAATAAAATGTTTAACTTCGCTTTGGAAACAAATGATTCGTTCTATTGGATGGGGGAAAATAGTGGTTTTGATACCATCAAATTGACAAATTACATTTTCGTCAAGTATATTTTCTATATTAGTGGAAAAAATAAACTAGAATCAAGTTAATTTATCTGATAGATTTTAAATGTATTACAAAATAAAAAGTATGTTTAAAAATGTCAGATATATATTTATGGTTCTAAAATCATTGTCATTGTTTCCATAGCGACGCAAACCTTTGTTCTACATTGTACTAACAGCATGAACACATGCCCTCGAGTTTTCTTCTTTTGTTGCCTAGCAACAAGACTCACATTGTCATAACCCAGATTGGTATTCGTCATAACATCAGTGAGATACCATATTTTACGATAATGCATAGAAAATATACGAACTCTTATTTATCTAAGCATTATTTAGCAACTGATTTTCTCTCAGTTATTTTTGACTGACCCTCGTATTTAAGCAAAGTAATATGAAAGTTTTACACAGTGTACAACGTAGTAAAAGGTTCCTGGACATAGCTACGATAATAAAGTCACGGACTGGAATATATTTGCCTCCCCCTGTCCGTACATGTGTACTGTATGATACCCATACAGAATCAACTTTTAAAACCAGGCATTGTGTTACTGGGGCCGGATATTGTTCTTACGGTCTTCACTGGTTTTCACATGGTCTGTTTATACATGTAGCATCTTAAGGGACATACTAATTATAATACGCATTGCCAAATAGTCTAAAAGGAGAATGTTTTATTTAATGTTCGTTTAAAATTAACAATAATAACTACTTCGTTAGAATGAGTTAATTATTTCATGTCTATGAAGTAAACTTAGATAATATTTAAACGGAATAAAATATTATTTTGAAAACAGTAAGAAACTTCATACGGAATGAAAAATAAAAACGCTTTGCTTTATTTCAGTGCAATGCGGACCTGTTACACACACTTCAGCTTTTAATCCAGATCAGTTGATGAGACATGAGATGGCCATGCGTACTGATCAAGATGTATATGGTTCATATCACCCAAACGATCTAGTACAATCTATTGTAAACTATTTCAAAAAAGGTGGACCAAAATCAGTATCCAACAGTGACTGGGGATTGTTCGTCTACAACCCCAATGAAAAGATGGGTCAATATATGGCAAACATGGATTCACCCGGAGACCTTGGTCCAAAAATGGGAGAAGACCCTTACAGTGGACCAGCACAACATAGTACAGGATTTAATGCAAATACTGTAAACCAGCAACTTATGCAAGATGCCATAACTCAAGGTAAAGAATACTCTGGGTTTAACCGGATATCTTCCGCTTATGGCAGCCAAAATCAAGGTCATGGTGGTTTCGATGCCAACGAAGTGAATCAAGAAATGTTGCATCAATTAATTAATCATGGTGATACAATAAACGTAACTGGTTCCACGTCACAGATGACGACCCATATTCCACCAGCACCAGCAACAATGGATGCCTTTAATCCTGACAAACTTAATGCTGGTTTATTAAGCTCATTCAATGCTGTACAAACCACAGACAATAAAAAACTTTTTGGTGATTCCTTTCAGTTCAATCCAGACACTGTCAATGCGGGTTTGATTGGCTCATTCAAACATGACTCTAGTTCCGCAGTAGAACACATTTCCCAGTATAACCAAAACACACAGACGAATGATTTAAACCAAGGAATCGGTCAAAATAAAACTAGCACACTCCAATCCCAGGGAAAAGGTCCCTCTTCTGCTGCTCTAGATGGCGCTTTAAACGCTTTCGGCGGAAGTGGAGATCAGTCTGGTTCCCAATACACCGGAAATGATAAAAACAATAATATTTTGCCGGCTGGTCAGTTTAATCCCGGTTCTGTCGGAGGTAAAGGTCAATTTAATGTGAATCAGAGTGGTGTAGGGTCATATGCAGCTGAAACTGGGAATTCCGCGCTTCCAAATATTGGACCGAATGGCACCGGAAGTCCTGGTAACCAAGCAACAGATCTGCATCAGACCGAAGCTAAGGAACCAGATGTTCATGGTATTGGTGGGTTGGAATAATCATATTCAAAATGCCATGTTTTCATCAATTGGTAAATTAAAATTTAAAACATAT
This sequence comes from Spisula solida, assembly GCA_947247005.1. Taxonomy (NCBI): domain Eukaryota; kingdom Metazoa; phylum Mollusca; class Bivalvia; order Venerida; family Mactridae; genus Spisula; species Spisula solida. The sequence continues at coordinate 4,300,194 of OX365949.1, read as the reverse complement.
TTTGTTTGTCATTACTTAGCTACAATTCAGATATTTACGGAATGCGCTATGACATTTATACGGCAAATCGTCAGTATATTGGTAGCCATTGTGTTATAGAATACGTAGACGCTTTCTGCTTATAACTTGACTGACTCGACTGGTTATTCCTATATCCGTTTTCCTCTCTGTTTGTTTGAGGGGTCGTGCATGTGCGGATGTTACTATTTGCGTCTTGTTTCAGACTAACAAACTACAAAAATGTACATCATGGCGACAATGACACACACCATATTCGATGCTTTTGGACAACTTGAAACAGATGTACGATAAGATTTAGTCAAAACGTGATCCTCCAACGCCACCTTGGAAATGTCTCCAACGCTCTTCGTTATGTATAGGACGAACTATTATTTCTAACGGCGTTAAGTCAGACAGAAACAACCACAATGTTGCCATGGTGTAATAACATTGTATACAACGAGTATTTATTTCCCGACAGACAAAAATACGTAATGCAGACTACACTTTAGTGGCACCCATGTACTTTGGAAGCGGACAACCAATATGGGGACCAAAGCTTTGTCCAGTAAATACACTTATTATTTACTGGACAATGCTTAGGTCCCCGTCATTGAAGAACAAACACCAAGCCCCGCCCGCCATTGTAATGTCGAACATTTCATTCATTTCTAACCAGTATTAGAATATAACCTACATTTTAGAAAGGGCGGAGCGAGCGTAGTACACTTGACCAATGTTCTAACTACACCGAATTTAAATTTGAATATCTCTAGAACCCTTGTATTGAACCACGTGATTGTTTGTAAAAGGGTTTAAATCGATATCGTCTACGTTATTATAATGTTTTTACGAGTTATTCGGTGGAATGGTGTGCACCGTGGCATGACGGTACAATATCCCCTTTTGTACGCGTGCTATGAAATGTTTGGCGGGAATTCGATTCCACGTTGTAAATCGCTTCTTAGTTGATCGTCCTATCAGAAAAACATCACATGGCTAGTATGCCATTTGAACAAAGGGTCAAGGTTACGGGTCTTTGGTGTAGTGGTTTGAGCTTACAGAGGATAAAACACTGTTGACACATGTTTTTACTTTTGGTTTTTGTCCCTACACTAAAAACGACAATTTATTGGTGTTTTCATGTTGATATCATAAGATAATTAACAAATGATGAACTGGTAATGTTTGTGGTTGAATTGTATACCCATATTCTAAAACCAAAGATAACAAGATTATCATATGCCGATATATTCCCCGTCAACACGAACCACTACTTTAATTATCAACATGTCTGGTCCTTTCTTCAAATGGCATACGAACCCTAATTTGTTTGTCTGAAAGGACTTACGACTAAAAAGCGATCTACAACGTGGAATGGGTTTCCCGTCAACATTCAATACATGGGCACAAAAATCTATATTGTATATCGTCATGCCTCGGTGCTCAATATTACACAGATTGGGTTGCAAAAACACCCTACTAACAATTTAGACTTGTTTTCAAAAAATAGTGTGAATTAATACAACGGTTCCAGAGATATTCAATTTTATAGTCGGTGTAGTTAGAACATTGGTTAAGTGTAGTTCTAACTATTACATAATTGAAATCATTCTCATATGCTGGAATCAAACCAGTTAACATATTTTGCTGAATATTTCCATTCAAAATTATTAATAGTGTTCTGTATTTTAACAAAGACCTAATTTAGGTCTTTGATTTTTAGCTCACGTGTCACATAGTGACAGAGTGAGCTGTTATGACCACTCTTCCTCCGTCGTCCGCCCATCCACACTTTATTGTGAAAACATTGGAAGACACAGTTATGGTCCAATCTTCATGAAACTTGGACATAATGTTTGTCTCTATCAAATCTAGATTGAGTTCGAAACTGGGTCGTATGGGGTCGAAACTAGGTCACCAGGTCAAATCTTACAAAAAGCTTGTGAACATATTAATGGACACAATTATGGCCTAATCTTCATAAAACTTGATCAGAATGTTTGTCTCTATAAAAGCTAGGTCAAGTTCGAAATTGGGTCATGTGGGGTTAAAAACTAGGTCACTTGCTCAAATATTAGAAAAAGCTTGTGAACACATTAAAGGACACAATTAAGGCCCAATATTTAAAAGAATGTTCGTCTCTATGAAATCTAGGTCAAGTTTGAAACTAGTTTGTGGGGTTAAAAACTAGGTCACTAGCTCAAATATTAGAAAAAGCTTGTGAATACATTAGAGGACACAATTATTGTCCAATCTTCATGAAACATGGTGAGAATATATGTCTGTATACACTGAAGGTCAAGTTTGATACTGGGCCATGTGGGGTCAAAAACTAGGACACTAGGTCAAATCTTAGAAAAAGCTTGTGAACACATTAGAGGACACAATTATGGCACAATATCCATGAAACTTGGTCAGAATGTTTCTAAAAATATAAGCCAAGGTCGACACTGGATTATGTGGGGTAAAAAACTAGGTCACTAGATTAAATCTTAGAAATACCTGTTGAACACATTAGAGGACACATTTATGGCCCTACCTTCATGCAACTTTGTCAGAATGTTTGTCTCTATAAAATCTAGGCCAAGTTTGCAACCGGGTCATGTGGGGATAAAAACTAGGTCACTGGGTCAAATCTTAAAAAACTCTTGTGAACATTGAACTTGGTCAGAATGTATGGCGCTATGTTATCCAGGTCAACTTTGAAACTTGGTAAACTTTGAGAACTAGGTCACTTGGTCAAATCTTAAAAACGCTTGTGAACGCATAAGATGACACAATTATGGCCCAATCTTCATGAAACATGGTCAGAATGTATGTCTGTATAAAATCTAGGTTAAGCTTGGTACTGGGTCACGTGGGGTCAAAAACTAGGTCACTAGGTCAAATCTTAGAAAAAGCTTGTGAACGCATTAGAGGACACAATTATGATCCAATATTCTTAAAACTTGGTCAGCATGTTTGTCTCTATGAAATCTAGGTCTAATTAGAAACTTGATCACTTGGGGTTCAAAAACTAGGTCTCTAGGTCAAATATTAGAAAAACTTTGTGTGTAGTCACTAGACATCACAATTTTGACTTAGTTTTTATGTAACTTGGTCACAATGATGATCTTAGCTAACTCAAGGTCAAGTTCGATATTGGGTCATCCGTGGTCACAAACTAGGTCAAATCATAGATTACCTCGTGTAGTCACTAGAAGTCACAGTTTTGGCCTAATCCTTCTGAAACTTTGTCACAATGATCATCTCAACAAAATATAGGTGAGGTTTTTTATTGGGTTTCCAGGGTCAAAAACTAGGTCACTAGACCAAATCATAGAAAAACTTTGTGTAGGCACTTTAGGTCACAATTTTGGTCTAATCTATCAATATGGATTATCTGATAAATAGGTCGCTTGTTAGGACAATATGATAATCTTGTACATGCAACTGAGGCTGCATTTACATTAATTTTTTACTTGATTCTTTGAAGTTGTAAATTATGTCTTATGTCACCACGTGGACCTTCATGAACTTTTACGACAGGTGAGCTACCTAGGGCCCGTTGGCCGCTCTTGGAATATTAACTATTTTACTCAATTTTCATACATACATACATGCATGCAATGTTATTAAAATCTCTTAAGTACATGGCACTACGTAGTCTGGCTACCCGACTTGATAATATACATTTTTTTTCAATCAATTATCGTATTCATACGAGGGTTGTTCAAATTGGAATGCAAGTGATGCTATATCTTTCTCGTATCAATGAATTTTTGATACAAGAAAGATATAGTATCACTTCATCTCCGATATATAGTTTCATTCAGTTATTCCTTTTTGAAAATACGATTTTGTTATCATTCCTATTTCCACTTATGCATATACACTAAACCGATTTAGAAACGCAACTATTTTGGGGGTCGGTATTTTTTGTATTAATTATTATTTAAATTTTATTGGAGTATAAACCAATGAATGGGACGCTAGTCTTATGCCTGGTACGATTTTCTACGAAAAACTATTTCAATTTAGCTCATTACGTCATAGTGGCGTCATTTTCATTATTTACACGTGACGCGTAAGCAAAACGACTGGGCGTGACGATTTGACCGACAATTTATAGAGAAACAATACCCCAACAAAAAAACATAAAATTAAATTTTGAAGTGCGTTGTGTACGGTGTCACGCTTTTAGGATACATAACATCCTGACGCCATCGACTTGGTTTAAGCAGTTATGTGACGTTTTATCATGACAAAGAAGATTAACTGTCTGTCGACGATATTTAGATTTTTATTAACTGCAATGGGAGCAAAGGCTTGTTTCATTAGAATCTATCAAGGATAATTTTTTATGGACTTAGTTGCATTCCAATTTGAACAACCCTCGTATTCACATTTAGCTAGATTTTATTTTGGGCTCGATTATCCTATGTTTGAGGATGCAAACGAAAATAATTTCAGGAAAAAAGAGAAGACTTAAGAGTAGCCTCCTTTAATTAAACACAGGGTCTGTATAGACAGACTAGGCGCTACACTGTGAACTATGAGTTTGAAACTAGTAAAGTGCGCCCATGTTAATGTGATATTTACAAACATGAATTGGTTTGGTCAACTGTGGCAAAATTGGTTTTACAAATCACTTAAATAAACAGATAAGGTCAGTATTGTACTCAAATCATCACTGATAGTTGGTGCACATAATTGTAATCCACCTTTGTGGACTATACCAAATTTGCCCGCCTTTCACATTATCCTGGGCACACTATACTTCAGTCAGTTTGTACCGTACTGGTTCTTGGTTTGAGTATAAGAGATTTATGCCGAGGCGTTTTTGCGTAATACCATAACATGTTTTACGTAGAAAGACGTCAAAAATAGTGGACCATAATGGACATTTTCTGTAATCATTCACATATTGACAACCGATTATCAAGTAGTTACTATACTGATATAACTATCTATGATCGTCATATAACCGGTGATTCTATATACTGACACAGCCGTTAAAGTGCCATACGGATACTCCTTGTTTTTATCATTACCTTGCCATTTAACAAGCTTCTAGCCAATTATCATGACAATGGATTAGCTGGACGTCTCAGTTCCGAGTTATTGTCAAGCTTTATCACCAAATGAATTCTACAAGGCGGTAATTATACCGTTATTGTTCCGTAATTAGATGATAATTGCAAAAATTGTCGCCAATAAATGCTTATCATGCGCAATAAAACCAGGTAGATGATAAATTCCATGGTACCAGTCTCGCACTGGAAGGCGGAATCATACCATACTATAAAACCGTCCGTTTTAATTAATTTCGCCTTACAAACAAACGTTATGTGACAGCCACTGGAACATTAAACCGCCATCTAACACGATCACTAATAAAACTCACCAACCGGAAGCGGAAGCGGGTTTTATGACGACAATATTATCAGCGTTCATCACGGTGCTATATCACAAATTATCGTATAGAAATTTTATTTTGTAAATATTGTGAAACAGTATGAATCTAAGAACTAAACAGAAATAATAATGGACGACGTAACATTACCTAAACGGTAAGTAATACATGTTATATTATTATTCAATAATGTTATTAAAACGATTCATGTTATTAATCATCGATAATAACGATTAAAAATATGAAATCTGTTAATACAAAAATGAATTAGGATCTACTACTTCAGTGAAAACTCAATTAAAAAACCTTCTAAGGACCGTTGACAAACATTCGGTGTTAAGAAAAGGGTCAACACAGTGAAAAACGGATTTGTTTGCAACTCATTGTGTTTAATTGTAAGGTGGAGCATTAGTGAGGTAACATTTAATTGAAGTTTTACTAAAATATTGATTTGATTGCGATCATAATAATACAGTCAAATATCTGTAAGTTGCTACCTCGAAATTAAGCAACCAACAACATTGTCTTAAAAATACAACATATGACATTAATGTAATGCAAGTAGTCCAAATTCTCAATCAACTATAATACTGCTCTAAATCAATATCATTTCATACAATTCTTAAATTCCCCTCTTGTATTTATCACAGTCTATTTGATATACGTATTCACATACCTACTAAGCTTTTTAGAATAGTATGCGTCAAAACGTTCAGTTGCTTAGTATTCTGTTTCCGTCACATGTCTGAATGCACCTCTGCCTTACTTGTGATTATACAATAAGGATACCAGATTATGACGTCGACATAGCGTTTTTGACAACAGTGGAAATATTTTTTAAAATCTTGATTTAAAAAATAACTTGGCGGTCAAAGTTTCTTAAAATTCGTTCATGGCAAGATTAATAATTGCAGATTAACATATAAAAAATTGTCAAAAGTTTATCGGGCCATTTTTTTAAAATCACGTTTAACGTCATATTAAGATAAGTTTTCACATTATGAGTATGATTCTAATTCACATGTTATTTTTAAATACATTTTTAAAGTATCTTTTATGCCAAAAAACAAAATTCGTATTGTTAAAAATGAATAAAACTAATAAATATAATTACACTGAAGTTCATTTCACCATATTTTGAATAACAGAACCGTGTGCATGCTATGTGTTATCATCTTATTATCCATATTTATTAACATGACATATATGCAATTATACAAACACACCAAGAAGACTAAATTGTCGATAATATTAACAATTCGAAATCCGTTTACTTAAAACCAGCAAAGAAACAAGTTACAAAGAAGTTGTATTGATATTTTAGTGACTAACTTATGATTACTGTAAAATATACAAATTTTATCCGTGAAGGAATGTACGATGTGGAGTTCATGTATAACCAAGATCATTAAATCAAGTTCCGAAGGTTAAATTCATTTTCTGTCTATTTTTCTACTGAAAACTTAAATCTACGAATCTTTAATCTCAAAAGGGGGCTCGATATGATCACGGTTATGATAATCATTTTTTTGTTTATTCTTTGTCTTTTTTCCCGTTTCAAAACAAATTCAGTGAACCGAACTGATGCTATATTTTAGAATGTCTTGCTGATGGTGTAGTATGTTTGGTGTGTAATTATTTAGACCTTTCGGTGAAGGATAACCCATTGAAGTAAAAGCACTTATTTCCAATAGGACCCTGTATTTCGCTGAAGGGACAGCAAGTTGAAGATGTGATACAAGGTATCCGGGTTAGATACCCTAGCTCTTTCCGAACCGGCTTCTTGGTTCTTTAACGTGCCCGGTATATAACACCGATACACGCGAAACTACCTCTGGGTTACCAACCAGTTCCTATGGGTGGGAAACACTAAAAAGCGTTTCTGAAATTTCCAGTGACCCGGTGAAGATTGGAACCAGAGACCTCCAGATTGGTAGTCGAGAGCGTTAACCACTTTCGGCCACCATGTTGCTTCAGATTTATATTTCTTGACGGTACAATTCGATGTCTTTGAGTATCATATAACAAAGGACAATCCTTCCTATTTGTACCGTCAGTGTATCGATCAGTGACAATTACGCTCTAATTAATAAATAAGACTCCTTCTTGGCTTATCTTCCCTTGCGTTGATTTAGTACCTATGTTATATCGAGTTTGTTCATGGTTATAACGAAGATGTTGATGATTTACGATCGTTGCTTTACGATGCTGCTTTACGATCACGTGAAACACGATAACTCATCAATCTCAGTGCTACGAGAAGGTCGTCATTATTAACGATTTCTGACAAAGTACACGTGCAATCAAACCTGAGCGAGAGGCCATATCAATTAAGCAATCACTAGTCTTACGCACGCAATGTTATTCATATAAAATATGTTGATATTTTGCTGATTTATTTTAAATACACATACGCAGGCACATGCTTTAAATTAAATCGCCGTATTTGCTGAATTCCTAGACTGGTTACTTAGGAAAGGTTTGACGGTAAATCGCTTGAAAAAGTCACACGTTTTGTCGGCTAGTACATTTGTCTTTCATATGGACTACAGTGCAATTAAATACATACCAAATTGAGTAAGATATTATAAGAACGCTTCAATGATAGTCAGAACTCGAGCACTTGTCTTTGATGTAAATGAATGACACAGGTGAAGCTATGCTATCTGGTATGGTACTCAATAAACTGTCAGTCATAATTTGTTTTCGTCTTGCTATCACTGACCGAGTAAACCACAAGTCGTGAGAACAACATTCGCTAGATTCATGATAAAACCAACAGATGTCTTTGAAGATTTGACCCAGATCTATATTTTGTCCGACGACGAGTCAAAAAGTGACTGCGCATAAGTGTCTGTTCCATAGATGCGTCAGTTTTAAAACATGATATTGGTTGATTTTAGATACACAGTACAAAGAAATGCAATTTACTTCATGTATAACTTTTTTTTACTGAACCATTTACAACGAAACTCACAGAAAACCTTCAATGAACTCTCCTTATACACACAGCACACACATTTGACCGCTAAATTCAAGATTAAAGGTATGTTTTGTCATCCGCAAAAGGTACAACACTCATGCACTGTAATATGGCTGACCACATAGGTTTTCCTGGTAACCGTTCTTATGCAGCTTCAGCCACCTGCTGTTTAGATCCATGGTCTCAATATTGCCTAGCGCTCACTGAAATTTCGGACAGTTCTGATTTCTTCGGTAAATAAACTATTGCATTGCGACAACGACCGATGTTATCCGCATGGAATAATGGAATTAGTCTGGTTCACGACAGTCTTACAAAATGCATCTTTTTTTGGATTTTTTTTTGAAATCGTAAACCATCGAGAACAGGTCACGTGCCCCTCCATTGACTTTTTACTTTATGCTATCCAATATACCTGCTCGCTCAAGGCTCGCAGGTAACAGATGTTTTTAACTTCAAGAATTTTATTCCAAATGAAGTGAACGTGGGATAAACTCGAGCTTGTACGAGCAGCTAACAGTCCAACTTTTAATATTGCAGCTTTGAGACGAATACCCGACTTTTTATCAATGTTCAGTTTGATTGTTGTTGTTTTCAGTTGGACACTATTGTTGTTGACTTTTAGATGCTATTGACCTACTTTGAAACATGCAATAAAAGTGTTACAATGCTAAAAGACACCTTACGATGTCCATTTATCTCAAACAATTCATCATGTATAAATTTATCACCTTTCTTCGATATAAGGCATAATTCCAGTCAGTTTGACGATACGTATTTCGAAAGTTTTTTTAGCTCAGTATAAATTAGTGTTAATAAACATACATTATGACCAAACTAATTCATGGATTTCAACCAAATTTTATCCAAGTGCAGACTATGGTCTAATGGGTACATATGCCAAGTTTGAAGCACGAACCCCCAACACATACCAAGAGATTTATGGAATTGCATTTCTTTTCGAAAACCCCTCGTACAACCTCTGTAGAGCATCACCCTTTGGGAGCTGCAAATATTGGCTGCTGTATAGAGGTTGTTGCTCTGCAAAGGTTAATTTCTGAGTAAATATCAGCTTAGGGAAATGGTGAATATGTTGTAATAGAGAGGTTGTTGCCCTACAAACGGCCGCTCTGGAAAGGTTGTACTATTTGTAATAAAGAGGAAATTGCTCTATAGAGGGTCGCTGTGGAGAGGTTGTACTGTAATGTCGGCAGTAAACGCCAGGTGATTGCTTAGTTCAGGTAACAATTGAGACTTATTTGACTGTCTACATGATACATATTTGGGCTTCACTCCCTATCACATCATTATTTCATGAACTTTTCATACAGTTTGCATGTCACTTACTTTGGCTATTAGGTAATTATCATGAGTGAAACTTACATAGACAAACGTGTTTTAGTTGCTTCTAGTGCCTGAGCCAAGCTAACAAACCGATTTACCAACCGTATCATTTATGTTACCTCATTAATTTTTCAACCACACTAATACTAATTCAAGGTTTTATATTCAGTACAAGTGTCCAACAGTACCACCTTTGATGTGTCTGACTCTTTACAACAGGTTGTTCCTATTTGTTATGTCAACTACATGTACACCAATAATAATGAAACCACGACCTGTTAGAAAGATTGATAAAACAATTTTACTTTTAAAGATATACAGGTCAGTGACATGACAAACTGCCTCGATAGCTTAGTGTTAGGGCGTACACTTTGAGGGCTTGAGTCCAGGTTTAGCATAAAGTGACCGCGTCGTACCAATGATGAAATATAAGTGGTACCAGTTGACGCTCAACATTTCAAAGGAGGAATCAAGCTTCTCTTCTCTTATACCGTCTCGGTGATGGATAACATCAGGAATGAGCCATCAAGATTGATTGACATAAATGCTCTAAATATTATAAATCAAAGTAGACATATTTTGAGTAACAGCCTCCCTTCTACACGACCATTTTGCATGAAGTAAATGGTTGGTGCCAATCAGTACCACACTGTGTAGCAACAACTAGACCACATCTCAGTAGCGGCCATTTTGTTCATGAGGACGCCTTTAAGATATGGCATCCTACAGTTCAACTACATTTGTATTCACATTAGACTGTTGTTTCCAATCAGCAATGTGTTTAAGTATAGCTGATCCAACATCCGGGAAGTTTTGCTTTAAATAACTTAATAATTCATCATTTTTTGAAAATTCGTCAAAAGCGAAATATGTATTAATTTCGTTTGAAAGCTGTTGTGATCAGTCCATTAGTTGGCTAATTGCTTTTGGTAACAGATGTTTGTTTAAGACCGACTGAGACTGTCGAAAGTGCACAGTCATCGGGGTGTTTCCCCTGTATGGCCGGCCAATGACCTCCGGCTCCGAGGAGCAGTAGATTTTTAAAACTAATAATACCGTTTTGATTTTAAATTCTATGTAACGCCCTGGACACCCGACGTACAGTGACATGAAGAAATGCAAGCTATTATTTCAAAATTACACAATTCGTATAAAATGAAACTCAACTGCAAAATATATCTTATTGAAATCTGTATATTTTGAGAAAAATGCAGTTTTGGTCTGACGTCATACTGACGCCAAACGGTAAGCAATCCAATGGAATAGGTCATACATGCGTACACTATATCTGCTTTAGTTGTCCTTGTGATGTGTGTTGTCCGTTTGTTATACCTTTGTCAACTGGCTCTTACTCCGTTTTAGTTTGACTGACATTCGGTATGGGATGTCTTGATTGTGTAGTTACATTGGACATTGTCTGTGTCTTTTTTGTTATAAAGTCGTCTATTTGTAGTGTTCAACTTCAACTTCGACACTTTAATTCCCTCTATATTAGAGGATATTGAATACATTTATGTACAAACAGTATTAAACAATGATTACAATGAAAGCAATACAATATATATAGTGAATATGCAGGCATGACAAGATGTATTCGTCATGCCGTCAAAGAATGTCTATGTTTGATCACAGTAAATGTTCAGACATTGCACTACACTTGACGAATGTTCTAAGTACACACTTTTAGAACTAGAATAAATTTAGGAACATAATTATCTAAACTCACTAAAACTGTATAGATATCATATGTTGGTGATTGTCTTTAATACAGAAAAAGAAAAATCAAGATCTACGTAAAAATCATTGATACGTGACGAAAATGATAAAATCACATTTTTCTCGTGCACACATCTCAAATATGTGTAAATTTGTTCAAAGCATTTCATACAAGATTAATGTTCGACCCCCAAACATAAAGCCATAAAAATATTTCGTATTATATGACGTAAATGACGCTTGAGGACTGCGCAAGTGCGATAGGAATGCTTGAAAGCGGCATGTCAATAAGACCTAAGATTTAATCCATTAATTGTCTGTTTTGGGGTTCTTAACTCATGCACATAATTATTATTATGGTAGCTGCATTTAATTCACGAAAGAAATACATGTTTATATTGACTCGATTAATAATTGAGACATCACACGACGTCATTTACATTTAGTCGTTGAATGCGTCAAAACATGATTATGACAACATCTGACTGATAGTTGTATTACTTTAAGATCGTGAAATAAGGTGGAATCGTTGAACTGAACAGAATAGGTCCATTCATTTGTATGGAGCAATTTGAGTTTGAGCATGGAAGTAACTTTCAATAGGCATTTATCATCCGAATTACTACTACAGTTTAACAAAACTCACTTTTTTTATCAATCATGTCCTTTGTAAGATACGAACACATTCTTATTACATGGACTTTGATTTTAATGCAATATTTTAATTAGGTTGCACGATGGTATGGTCGCCTTGTAGCCCGGACCTAAATTCGATAGAATACGTCTGCGATGAGTGTGGGCGTCGCACCCGAGCACGAATTCAACACCAGACCGTATAGGAACTCATAACGCACCCTTTACATGAACTGAATGCACTCCCGCAGCAATTGGTACACATCTTTATCAATTCAAAGCCTCAGAGATGTCAGGCTATCAACAGGGCAGAATGTGGTCATACACGATATTGATGTGCGACTTCGTTGTTTTAAGCAGCTGTGTGAAGTTGGCTCAACATACGACATACGACATACGACATACGACATTCAAAAAATCGAATGTCGTGCAGCTCGACATACGACATTGGACGACATTCAAAAAATTGAATGTCGTCCAGCTCGACATACGACATTGGACGACATTCAAAAAATCGAATGTCGTCCAACTCGACATACGACATTGGACGACATTCAAAAAATCATCAAAAATCGAATGTCGTCCAGCTCGACATTGGACGACATTCAAAAAATCGTCTAAAATCGAATGTCGTCCAGCTCGACATTGGACGACATTGGACGACATTCAAAAAATCATCAAAAATCCAATGTCGTCCAGCTCGACATTGGACGACATTGGACGACATTCAAAAAATCGTCTAAAATCGAATGTCGTCCAGATCGACATTGGACGACATTGGACGACATTCAAAAAATCATCAAAAATCGAATGTCGTCCAGATCGACATTGGACGACATTGGACGACATTAAAAAAATCGTCTAAAATCGAATGTCGTCCAGCTCGACATTGGACGACATTGGACGACATTCAAAAAATCGTCTAAAATCGAATGTCGTCCAGATCGACATTGGACGACATTGGACGACATTCAAAAAATCGTCTAAAATCGAATGTCGTCCAGATCGACATTGGACGACATTGGACGACATTCAAAAAATCATCAAAAATCGAATGTCGTCCAGATCGACATTGGACGACATTGGACGACATTCAAAAAATCGTCTAAAATCGAATGTCGTCCAGATCGACATTGGACGACATAGGACGACATTCAAAAAATCATCAAAAATCGAATGTATAATAACATTAAGGCGTGCATTTAATATACGATCATTATTTCTGTTATTCTATGTTAACTTTGAACGTCTCAACTGACAAAGCACATTTCTCTGTTATATTATGCTAATAATCTTACTTACATTTAGATCTAGCATATTTACCCATATCAGAACGGCCTATCTAAACGTAATCAATTTCCGCGACTTTACCTTGTTTATGTGTGCATGTTTGGATTTAAAATGTTGCACTTTTTGTTCAATCATTGTAGAATGAACGAATAGTGTCACTTGCTGATGTAAGGAGTCAGTCATGTAAAGTTTGTATTTGTTGATACTTTATTGTCCGCTATATTGTTTTTCTTTGTGATGAGTCGCTTAGCAACCGTAGGAGTTTAAATTATTCAATGTGCGGAACAACTTATTTGGTTTTTACAATCTTTAATCTTAGCACCAGGAAACGCAATTTGAGGTTATTTTGGTTGCATGGCTATTCACAGAAGTTTAAGTGGGGCGTTTCTTTTCGTGAATTTCAACGGTACACAATGCACAAAATTTCGGAAACATAACAAAATATAGTTTTATTTACTTAATCAATTTGGTTAGGGGAGTTTATAGATTCGCTAAGACTTGTGTACTTTCAGTAAATCGTGAATAGTTTGGAATATTTGCGAGTTGCTTTGCGATATTACCGGATATTTTGGTTTTACTTTATACTTTTCTTGTGTCAACTGGAATATTTGTTATAATAATAGTTCTGTTAATAAAGTCACGGAAATTTAATCTAAACTTGTGTTTGTTCAATAATTACTAGTTATGTTCAGGCAGCCTGACAAGGATTTAAGATAATATTTTGAATGCTCTTGTTCGTCCGTCTGTTGTATACTAGTATCTACAGTTGCTGTCCACGGTGCCTAAGAGTCGAGTGACACTCGGCACAAAAGTAGCCTATTCATGGGTAGGTGACAACTAAAATGCAACAAGCAATGTTAAATACTAATAGAACAGTGTATAAACGAGTCAACTTCCGGTTATCACAATAAGGAGTACACGTTGACTTGTATAGTATTGCAATAAGTCGTACAGTGATGGGAAATAACCGGATATTTCAATCACAATAAGTCATAAAAGTTAAATTGTATAGTATCACAATAAGTTGTACAGTGATTTGGTTTATATATGGAATATATAACTGTCGGCATGAATTATCAACATATTGTACGAACCCGGGAATCCAAAATGACGTCAAAGATGGACGCCATATTACTTACGAATACACCTGAAATTATATGTGATGCAATTTGATATTTATCTACATATGTAGTCTCCAATGCTGGTTTGGTTATTATTCATTTCATAATGCGCATGAAATGACATAAAACAAATCGAAAAAACTTACGAGGTTTGACCGCAAAACTTGAGTAATGCTGTGTACACTTCCGTTAGTGGAAAGTGCACAGCCGAACCACAGGGTCAGAATCAGTCTAGCTATGCGTTCAACATACACTATTACATCATGATTGGTAAGCGAAACAATAGGGACGTGGATAAACACATACTAGTTCGTTACCCATGTGTATGTAGTTTTTACAGGTATCGGGCTTGCGATAGACGTAATTGATACCCCAATCATACGAATCTCGAATCAGCCGGAATGGGTCCGAATGAGTCGGAATTAATAAAAACTAAAAATTTGAAAAAAATTCCGAATGATGATTCGAAATGACCAAAATTATTACAGCTTGTCTAAATGTCGTTAGAAATACTTCTAAGATAATTCGAATACAATTCAAATAAAATTCGAATATAACAATCATGCATTTCGAATCCGCCGACAGCGGAGAATGTGCACGCATATGTTTCCATAATACGGTACACACAATCATGGGACCGTTGTGAACGGGATTTCGCGCGGGTATAAATAACTACATACACTGGTTTTAATTATTGTTTTGAATGGGGTCAAAATGCCGTAACAATATTTAAAATGTAATCATCACTGCGGTATACTGTACACAGGATATTGCTAGTAAAGGTGAGTAATGTAATTAATTTTCGCGACATTCTAGTGTACACCAGAGACGATATTTTCCAAATTACTGACTACTAACATCATCTCAACTATGTTTTAACGTCTTCGAGCTGCAAGGCATTCAATTACTGACAACGTTTTGAATGGCGTCCAATGTCGTCCAATGTCGAGCTGGACGACATTCGATTTTAGATGATTTTTTGAATGTCGTCCAATGTCGTCCAATGTCGAGCTGGACGACATTCGATTTTTGATGATTTTTTGAATGTCGTCCAATGTCGTCCAATGTCGAGCTGGACGACATTCGATTTTTAATGATATTTGAATGTCGTCCAATGTCGTCCAATGTCGAGCTGGACGACATTCGATTTTAGATGATTTTTTGAATGTCGTCCAATGTCGTCCAATGTCGAGCTGGACGACATTCGATTTTAGACGATTTTTTTTAATGTCGTCCAATGTCGTCCAATGTCGAGCTGGACGACATTCGATTTTTGATGATTTTTTGAATGTCGTCCAATGTCGTCCAATGTCGAGCTGGACGACATTCGATTTTTAATGATATTTGAATGTCGTCCAATGTCGTCCAATGTCGAGCTGGACGACATTCGATTTTAGATGATTTTTTGAATGTCGTCCAATGTCGTCCAATGTCGAGCTGGACGACATTCGATTTTAGATGATTTTTTGAATGTCGTCCAATGTCGTCCAATGTCGAGCTGGACGACATTCGATTTTAGACGATTTTTTTTAATGTCGTCCAATGTCGTCCAATGTCGAGCTGGACGACATTCGATTTTTGATGATTTTTTGAATGTCGTCCAATGTCGTCCAATGTCGAGCTGGACGACATTCGATTTTTGATGATATTTGAATGTCGTCCAATGTCGTCCAATGTCGAGCTGGACGACATTCGATTTTTGATGATTTTTTGAATGTCGTCCAATGTCGTATGTCGAGCTGGACGACATTCGATTTTAGATGATTTTTTGAATGTCGTCCAATGTCGTCCAATGTCGAGCTGGACGACATTCGATTTTTGATGATATTTGAATGTCGTCCAATGTCGTCCAATGTCGAGCTGGACGACATTCGATTTTTGATGATTTTTTGAATGTCGTCCAATGTCGTATGTCGAGCTGGACGACATTCGATTTTAGATGATTTTTTGAATGTCGTCCAATGTCGTCCAATGTCGAGCTGGACGACATTCGATTTTAGACGATTTTTTTTAATGTCGTCCAATGTCGTCCAATGTCGAGCTGGACGACATTCGATTTTTGATGATTTTTTGAATGTCGTCCAATGTCGTCCAATGTCGAGCTGGACGACATTCGATTTTTGATGATATTTGAATGTCGTCCAATGTCGTCCAATGTCGAGCTGGACGACATTCGATTTTTGATGATTTTTTGAATGTCGTCCAATGTCGTATGTCGAGCTGGACGACATTCGATTTTTTGAATGTCGTCCAATGTCGTATGTCGAGCTGGACGACATTCGATTTTTTGAATGTCGTATGTCGTATGTTGAGCCAACTTCACACAGCTGTTTTAAGCAGTGAACTAAATGGTCGTTTACTTAAGTGTGTACTTAGAACATTCGACTAGTGTATGTAAGTGTAAGTGCATATCAAAAATTGTCTCTCAGTTTCTGAATCCAGGATTAGTTCGAGTGTAAATGTGATATGTGATGTTTTTATGTTTTCTTTGCTGGGCTGTTTGGGTTGAGTGTTGCCTTCCCAGTCTGATTATCTATTATCTTCTTGCAGCAATAATAAAAGCCCCCAAACAATAGGAAACATCTGATGCGTCACTTTGAAAATGTAGTAACATCCCCTGAGGTACTAGTAAATCCTCGTGTTACATGACGTAATGACTCAAAGTCCTAAAACATAAACAGAATAGGATAAAGGCAAACACGAATCATGCTTATACCGTAACCCTCCACTTAAAGAACCCCTAAATGATAAGACCTTATGATAATAACAAAAGTTTCAAGTTTATTTCCACTGTACGATATGTATTACTCGTTTTGTTCTTCTTAAAACCTCTATATTATGACCAACTCAACAAGAAGGCCATGCAGTGTTTAATGTTGACTGGTTCTATGACAAGGGTGGTATTATAATTGAGGTTCCACTGTATTATGTACAGTGCAACCTCTCCAGAGCGGGCCTTTATAGAGTAACAACTTCTCTATCACAAAACCTTAAACATTTCCGCAAGCTGATATTTACTCCGAATTTAACCTCTGCAAAGCAACAACCTCTATAAAACGGCCAATATATGCAGCTCCCAAAGGGTGATGTTCTACAGAGGTTGTACTGTAGTTATAAAGTATTGTAATTGTTAGCCAGACTAGAAATGTAATACATGTATTCAGCTTTTAGGACAAACCTAATCACAAGCGACTCCAGATTTGGTGAAGGTCGTGATTTCAAAATTCTTATCATCAGACAGTTCTATTGTGGACAGGGCTCTGGTAACAGTTGTTATAATACTTCGATTTTAAGAATTTGTCTTGTTTTAGAAATTTTAATGATTATTGTATTTTAATGACTTTTAGTTACCAGTGATATTTAAACAATTTTCCAATCTAGTTTTATTTCAACACTTTAAACGAGGAGCAGGAAACAAGGGTATTTACAGATTTCATAAAAGTCTTCGTTAGTCCAGCATTTAAAGTATGGCGACTAGAACTGCGGAGATCCCAGATCCCGTATTGCTCCCTAGAGTATATCAAGTTTCATTCGTCAAATACCAAAATTGTAGCTAATTGACAGGACTGTTTTAAAGCAACACCTGCGACTCCTTTTACCAGTTCTTATCGCCACGATAAGGCTAAGCTTTTATCGGATTGCTAATCACAGCTAGTATGACCTTTCTTTCTGTATTCTTTAATCATATACGTTAATATCCAGTTGATTTTATTATCATATGAAATAGTATACTGACATTTAACAAGGATATTTTGTATAATCGCATTGCATTGTAGAGGTTTGTTAATTTACTCGTCTACTCGGTTCTGCATTGAGGATGTTTATTTGTTATTTTTCATATAAATTCAAACGTTAATGTTGTGTGAATTCGGACGTTATTTTATTTTTGTGTGATTTCAGACGTTATTTTAATTTTGTGCTAATTCAAATGTTCATTTGTATTGATAAAAGCGGTAAGTTTACGTCATTATGTTATTTGAATGCCTGTATTAAGAAACTACTGTGAAATCACTCATGTTTGAGGGCATTGCATTTTAGTGTAAATGTAAACAAGAAATATCTTTAAAAAAGATAAACAGCGTTAATATAGCAGATATGTGTACTTGTTTTCAATAAAGATGCGGACGTTATTTCATATCGTTGAAATTGAAAACACTAATCAAACTAGAGTTTATATATTTATCCATGTAAAGTGTTTGTCAGTTAATAAAAAAAGAATAGTAATATAGGTATATGTATTAATTAGTCTAGATTCCGCGGTCCGTTATATCCGGCAATTATAGCGATATATAGTGATTCCAAACTTAACTCAGACTTTAATATTTACCGCGCATTATGTCTGAAAAAACTATAGACGGGACTTAAATTAACTCATATTAACGTCGAAATTATAGACAAAAACAAAATGGGAAAAAAGAAAATCAGAAAAAATAGGCTGATGTAGGTACTAAATAATATGGTGTAGACGAACGCGCTACCTATGTAGCTAATTCCGATACTTTATTTTCAAGCGCTGTATTACTATTATAAATCCATTCTATACTTGACCCGGGTCACATTAAGGTCAAACAGTTAAAAATAGAATTAATAAGAAATACACTACGCACTTAGAGAAACGCGAATAACAGATCTCTGTGTGTATCTACCGTACCTTTGATTACAAGTTTAACAGAAATGTAACTTTTTCGCGGTATCTTTTGTGATGAGTATAGCATATTCTGACCAATGGGAAGTAAATATTCAGTTTCTTCTATTTTTGTGTAAACATTTCATTGGTTTTTAAAGTAGGTCAAATATCAAGCAAGACAGCTAACGCTGAAAAATGCAATTTCATATGGTCACTGTTAATGCGAATTAAGCAGTAGATAAATAATGCAAATCCTCCATTCTGAAGAGTTCTCAAGTTCATGTATTTAACTAATACAGTTGACATCTTCTTGAGGGTCATGGGTTCAAACCCCACTGGGACCATGTTTTTTTCTTTTTAGAATTTAGGTAATGTTTTGTATTTAAAGCATGAATTAATACAGTTATCTGGAAGGAAAATATTTTTGTTTAGATTATTGGAATTTATACATATTTAAAACATGAAAAATGAGGTGGGGTGGGGCTCATGCCAAATGTTACATCCTGATAATTTGATGGTGAACCTATCTTTATGTGGTCTAAATCTGTGCATAACCGGATAAAAACAATGTTGGGGTAATTAATAATGACATTCGCCCATTGATTGGGTAACTTTAGGATTCTAGTAATTATACATTTTGTAGACTGAAAAAAATCTCGAAATGTTACAACTACATGTATATTGCACGTACAATACTATCTTAAATCGCATGTCCTGCTTTTTATTGATACTGCTTAGTATGTGTATGCAATAAAAAGATACTGCTGCAACGACAATTGAAGATATCTGTATAACGATCACACTGCTTAACTGAAGTTACGGTATTATATTTGGAAATGTTCGTTTATTGTTTTGGGAATATAGAACAGAAAAATTTACAAAGCTTACTAGCTTTTTTCTAAAGACATGTTCTTGTATGAAATTTTACAATCACAAAGATAGAGAATCTTAAATAAATGAAAAAAATCACTTTTTTCGTAAGGAAATAATTGAACAAGTTCAGAACTTTACGCTTTTCTTAGACAAAACATATTTGAAACAACTTTGTGAAGTTCGGCCCTAAACATTATTTTGATTGCTGGATTCAAGTGCACTGATTTTATTCAAAAGACGTACTGAACGATGATATTAATTTACCATGATTGTTTGACTGATAGTTGCTATTTATTCCAGGAAATTCATACAATTCCACGATGTTTGTCCAAATCGGTTGCTTGATTGCCATTCTCCAATTGACTGTCGGGTTTCCATCTCTAGAATCACCTATTAAATATGACGGGTAAGTCGTTTAGCTTTAAATTCACATGTCCACTTTTGAACAAAAAACACTTTGTAAAACATGTCTACGAATATCACTATTAGTATCTCCGATCACGGTAATCAGATCATTAACAATAACATTTACCCTGTAAAGGGAGACCACTGTAAACACAGACCATTTTACTTTTCCAATAGGTGGTTTTTATATACAGGGTTGGGTGCATTTATTGCTTAGTAAATATGCCTAGAGAGTGGGTATTCAAATGTATAGAGATATTATTCCGATACCCCAAAGCAATTAAATGCCATTTTAGGATATATGTACATACATGCTCAAGCAGGTAAAGTTAAATATTAAGATAATAATATATAACATGTATAGATGGAAAACGACTACATGTATTTATTCATGACTGCACTTTAAGCTATATATTTTCTATAGTACATATCCAGAGGTTTATAATTTGAGTAATCAGTTCTTTCACTACTTTATATTATAAGGTCTGATATTGGTTACTACAGATGTGATTATTGTTTTTCCATCAGCAGTATTTACTATAATTTTCCGGTAGTGTTTACAATATATTGAAGATATGATTAAAAGGTACACTGTTTCTTCTTTTAGAATTATAAAGCAGTTAGTAAACACCAAGCACAAGCCAAACCTGGGAATTATGTTTGCACTGAAAGGCAGATTTATTACAAACGTATTGGTTAAAAGTCCCATGACGAAATAAAGTACATAATACTAGACATGCAGGACACAGTGGTCGAAATCGCCGTTTAAAGTTTCAGCTGTCAAAAAGTTGAAAGTCGCAGTCACAGTTGTCAAAAAGCTGAACTACATAGTTTCAGCTATAAATTGAAAGCTGAATAACATAGAGTTTCCGCCCCTGCATTCAATTGGAGCTCCTGAAATGAAAAAAAAACGAATAGTCAATCTTCGACCATACATGTGGAACATTACAACCATCTAGTACTGTGTTCAAATGTCTGAATAACAAGTAACCATGTATACTAATTGTAACTTTGTTATTTACAGTCATAAAGTTTTAGAAATTCTCCACAAAGCGGAAGACGGTTTCCTAAAAATCATTTCACTAGAAGCAAAATACGAAGTAAGTTTTTTTTATATGCACTCATTTTCAAAATTTGCACAATATAATTTTTACTGGTACTCGTGATCTCCTCACATTTTGTTTCGCAAATTTTTAATTGCAACGTGTACGTTTACATGTACGGGTAGCTACGCGTACAGGTACGCAATTGTCTCAAATACTAATTTGACTATAGACCTTAATTTCCTCATCATTTTCTGGTTGAAGACCTATAGTTGTAAATGTCTGATAAATAAATAAATAAATAAATAAATAAATAAATAAATAAATAAATAAATAAATAAATAAATAAATAAATAAATAAATAAATAAATAATGTGCTATAATGTACCCCCAATATATAAGGTTACATTATAAGTTAATTTCTGTTCGAAGTTCACTCGAAAATTAAATGTTGAGTTATTATTATTACTTATTTTAACTTCTGAGTTAACTTCTGAGTTGACTTCTGTGAGAAGTTCACTTGAAAATTAGATTTTGAGTTAACTTCTGAAATAACAACTAACAGCTAACTGCCAACTTCACAGACCTCAATATATAATGTATGATCCCCTTCTAATCGACAACTGACCAATAGTTCTAAGGATTCTCTCCCAATATTCACAACAAAACTGCAGGACGCCATTTCAATTGTTCAATTTTATAGTTCAGAGGAGCCACGCAATACAGCACATCCAGGAGTAAACAAAACACGGAACATTCGGAATTCGCGGACAACCCGGGAAAGTCACGGAAATTACTTGAAAAACAAATTCCATGAGTTTCGCGAGTTCCGTTAAAAACCCGTGTTTTAAAGAGCGACAGTTTCACTAGATACAGGCGTCTAATGTTCATATTAATAATTTTGAACTGGAATTTACCATATGATTGCTTTATTCATATTGTTATTTTTGTAAGTGATAAAGTTGGCACCGTCAATCAGAATACTAAGGGTCAAAACGAGGCTCTGTTGAAAATGTATCATAAAATGAAATAGGTACCTTTTTAGATAAATGGTACATGTATGTAGTTTAGACGTAATGGAATATTTAATTTTTCGCAAAGCAATTCAAGCTTAGTCAGGTATTTTTATACAGAGTAAATATTGTTGTGTCTTTGTATATATGCGAATAAACAATTGCTACCGTGATGGCATTAACTAAAAATATAAAATTGTCCTTTTTAGCTTGATTTCTGGAAGATGCCCAAACATTCTAATGACACAATGACAATACGAGTTGGACCCCATCATCTAGAAGATTTCCTGCATGAACTGGAAGCAATCGATGCTGATGTTACTACAATGATTGAAGATGTTCAGAAGTAAGGATAGTGCTGTTTTTGACGTGTCCAAATTTACTTAATTACACGATTGCAGTAAACTACAAACAAGTAATCATACCCGACTGATATGCAGTGTGTAGATATTGTGAAGTTATGTATTTATTGTATTGTTAAATCGATAACAGTGCACTTAACTTTTTTATGATGAGACATTGTCACATAGGTTTTCGTGTTTGATGAGACATTGTCACTTAGGTTTACGTGTTTGATGAGACATTGTCACTTAGGTTTTCGTGTTTGATGAGACATTGTCACATAGGTAGCCGTGTTTGATGAGACATTGTCACTTAGGTTTTCGTGTTTGATGAGACATTGTCACTTAGGTTTTCGTGTTTGATGAGACATTGTCACATAGGTTTTCGTGTTTGATGAGACATTGTCACATAGGTTTTCGTGTTTGATGAGACATTGTCACATAGGTTTTCGTGTTTGATGAGACATTGTCACATAGGTTTTCGTGTTTGATGAGACATTGTCACTTAGGTTTTCGTGTTTGATGAGACATTGTCACATAGGTTTTCGTGTTTGATGAGACATTGTCACATAGGTTTTCGTGTTTGATGAGACATTGTCACATAGGTAGCCGTGTGTCATGTTTTTACAATTTGAGTAAAATGTATGATAGTATAATCACAGTAGTATAATATAATACTAAAAGGGCCTTTCACCTGGCCCCGACCCCCCTAAGCATGATTCTGAGCTAGAGAGGTTGGTAGATCCCTTAGCTGCCTTACAGACCGGGCTTGGGCTTCCTGTTCAGTTTTATTGTGCGCATTGTTACGTATGCTTGTGGTCAATATTTTGTTTTTTATTTGTATGTATTCCTTCAAGTTGTGCTTGGCAGTTTCTGTTGAGTCCGATTTTTCATGACTACTAGTATAGTATCTGGTTTCTTTATTCCCGCGTTTTGATTGGTTATGCCTTCTCTGACAGTAGTAAACTGTAAACTGACCAAGTTAGGTTAACCCACCACTGTATATGAGGGACAATCTAGTACTATAGGACTCTATCGAATGTGCTTACAGGACTGGCCCTCGGCAACACGATCTATCACGTGCATAGTTTTATAGCACCAGTACTATTGTAAAGGTTATATCAAATTCTTCAAGACTAATAAGTTGAATCATAGTAATCATGACTAAAATAAACGACGGTGTCACTAAACGGGTTTCATAAAATTTTCAACAAATGCAAATTAAAATGAGACGGGTGACTTTTCAGATTGTAACATGTTTTCTAGGTTGGTAGACGAACACGACCACAGCTATAACCATCGACGTGCTACTAAGTCAATGTCGGGTGTTTTGGACCTAGAACGATATAACACATACGCAACGGTAAACATTTATGTAGATTACATGTGTACACGTATTCGACAGTTAAAGAGTCAAAAAATAGCGTTTACTGTAGACCTACATTGTATTCGGTGTCACATTAGTAGAGAAGGAATTGATACGTTGACGCTCCCCCTAAAATGCTTCCAGTGCATGTTGTTGTCAATATATCCAATGTACCAGTATCTCTCATATCAATTCCATGTTCGATAAACCCATTTTCTTAAATGTAGCAATACAGCAAGGCTCAATCCTTTGTTTTAAGTTATAGAAAGAGAACGCAAACGCGATGTTGTCTTATTTTATCTAGGGCGTGGCCCGAGACAAAATAAACAACCGACCGTGAGTTTTCTTTCTAATTTATATCATTGGCTGTCACTTTGTAAACCTAAGGCGTTTCTAGATGTTTGACAGTGCTGACCGATTAAAATGTCCAATAAAAATCACCAACACATTTTAAAGTGTAGACTCCAATACAATTCGACCATGGAACACGATAGAGGTCACGTTGGCCGAAGTAAAGTGCAGAAAGCTTTTTTTCCATAAGTAATGTAGTTTGCCTTTTTTCTCAAAATATATCTAGTATGTTTACTCTAATTCTTCTAAGCCATCGAAATGCTAGTCAAATTTGTCTTAAAAGATGACTATTGTACGGTTCAAGTAGGAACAATGGTATACGAGTGCAGTTACCACAGTGCAGGATAATATTATCCTGCACTGTAGTAATTGCACTCATTCCTTTGAATATTAAGACACACCCAATAAATTATCATTGGATTTAGCCACATCGCTTCAGTTAACATCAATGTAAAATGCCATAGCAATGATATATATATACATTACTTCGGCAATTCTGACTATATAATTATACTATACTACTACTCAGTCTTTGATAAGGGTCAAGAAATCAATCGCAATGTCTACATTACGTTAACGGAAAACCCAATTAAGATTGAAACAATTTTTGTTCGTTTACACTATTGCAGATATAACAATATGTTTTATGAAAACTACCAGTCCATCTTATTCAATTTATCTACAAGCACAGTATGTTCACACAGTCGTTGTCACATTATCAAATTGAACGTGAACTATAATGCTGTAACTTGTATAACTTAAATGAAATGGTTGTGTTAAATATATTTATTTCGTTTAGATTATGAATTATTTGGGGGCAGTGGTACAGTCTAGCTTACCAAATGGTGTTATAGCACAGGTAGAGACATTGGGAACCTCATATGAAGGACGTAACGTGGATATGATTAAGGTAAATATGATGATATAATATTAATAATACATGTACTATAACTGTGTACAGTCATCTCTATCATACTGTAGGCGAACTAGCTATGTATCAGTCATCTCTATCATACTGTAGGCGAACTAGCTATGTATCAGTCATCTCTATCATACTGTAGGCGAACTAGCTATGTATCAGTCATCTCTATCATACTGTAGGCGAACTAGCTATGTATCCGTCATCTCTATCATACTGTAGGCGAACTAGCTATGTATCAGTCATCTCTATCATACTGCAGGCGAACTAGCTATGTATCAATCATCTCTATCATACTGTAGGCGAACTAGCTATGTATCCGTCATCTCTATCATACTGTAGGCGAACTAGCTATGTATCAATCATCTCTATCATACTGTAGGCGAACTAGCTATGTATCAATCATCTCTATCATACTGTAGCCGAACTAGCTATGTATCAGTCATCTCTATCATACTGTAGGCGAACAATATGTGTATCAGTCATCCCTATCATACTGCAGGCGAACTAGCTATGTATCAGTCATCTCTATCATACTGTAGGCGAACTAGCTATGTATCAGTCATCTCTATCATACTGTAGGCGAACAATATGTGTATCAGTCATCCCTATCATACTGCAGGCGAACTAGCTATGTATCAGTCATCTCTATCATACTGTAGGCGAACAATATGTGTATCAGTCATCTCTATCATACTGTAGGCGAACAATATGTGTATCAGTCATCTCTATCATACTGTAGTCGAACAATATGTGTATCAGTAATCTCTATCATACTGTAGGCGAACTAGCTATGTATCCGTCATCTCTATCATACTGTAGGCGAACTAGCTATGTATCAGTCATCTCTATCATACTGTAGGCGAACAATATGTGTATCAGTCATCCCTATCATACTGCAGGCGAACTAGCTATGTATCAGTCATCTCTATCATACTGTAGGCGAACAATATGTGTATCAGTCATCTCTATCATACTGTAGGCGAACAATATGTGTATCAGTCATCTCTATCATACTGTAGGCGAACAATATGTGTATCAGTCATCTCTATCATACTGTAGGCGAACTAGCTATGTATCAGTCATCTCTATCATACTGTAGGCGAACAATATGTGTATCAGTCATCTCTATCATACTGTAGGCGAACTAGCTATGTATCAGTCATCTCTATCATACTGTAGGCGAACTAGCTATGTATCAGTCATCTCTATCATACTGTAGGCGAACTAGCTATGTATCAATCATCTCTATCATACTGCAGGCGAACTAGCTATGTATCAGTCATCTCTATCATACTGTAGGCGAACAATATGTGTATCAGTCATCTCTATCATACTGTAGGCGAACTAGCTATGTATCAGTCATCTCTATCATACTGTAGGCGAACTAGCTATGTATCAGTCATCTCTATCATACTGTAGGCGAACTAGCTATGTATCAGTCATCTCTATCATACTGTAGGCGAACTAGCTATGTATCAGTCATCTCTATCATACTGTAGGCGAACAATATGTGTATCAGTCATCTCTATCATACTGTAGGCGAACTAGCTATGTATCAGTCATCTCTATCATACTGTAGGCGAACAATATGTGTATCAGTCATCTCTATCATACTGTAGGCGAACTAGCTATGTATCAGTCATCTCTATCATACTGCAGGCGAACTAGCTATGTATCAGTCATCTCTATCATACTGTAGGCGAACAATATGTGTATCAGTCATCTCTATCATACTGTAGGCGAACAATATGTGTATCAGTCATCTCTATCATACTGTAGGCGAACTAGCTATGTATCAGTCATCTCTATCATACTGTAGGCGAACTAGCTATGTATCAGTCATCTCTATCATACTGTAGGCGAACTAGCTATGTATCAATCATCTCTATCATACTCTAGGCGAACTAGCTATGTACATTTTTGTATACTAGTTGTAACGAATTTGCGTTTATGCTCCTTTCGTACACCGTCCATTCGTTACTACTTTCATCCATACACCATTCATTACATCCTTTCATTATTTGTCATATTCATTTCTCCTTTCATGTTCACTCCATTATGTAATGCTCCATTCTACCGATCATATGTCAAAATACATAGGTAGTCAGCACGTACCCTACTACTCCCCCAGTTAATTCAACCTTATCATTGTTTACCTATAAAATCTGATTTGGCTGGGGGAGTGTTTGGTCCAAATAGGGTACGTGCTGACTGCATATGTCAAAATATATCGCATTCGAGTCATTACAAATGCGTACTTGTTGAAAATATACTGAAAAATGAAACCTTGACATGAACATGAACAGGCTCTTACCATACCAAAGGGCTAACCCGATATAAATGAAATAACTCTTTCGAACTGCGTAAAATAATATGTCAGATAACATGTGCACTTACCGTTTGGTTTGTTTGCAATATGATTCGAGCCGAAATCAGCAATTCCGTAGAGGATGTGGCGTTTGACTTTTTGAAGGCCAATTACTCCAAAATAAGAACCAAGAAGGTGTTAATACATCATAGATATATCGTTTCTGTGGAGACTATCAGTATTCTTCGTCCCTAGAAGGGTGTTTTATGTTATGTTGGTCTTATATGTGAAATGACACAAAATATTAAAAAATGCCAAAAAGTGACGATTTCTTCAAACATATATAGCTAGGATAACTCCAATAACCAAAAATGGGGAGTTTAATGAAGGTAGGAGCATCCTTTGGAAGTATGGATCAAGTAATTTCGAAAATGGTGATTGCCATGCTCTGAAAAAACAATCGGTGTTCATCAGCGATTTTACAAAAGAAATCCAAGGGAGACAATCGTCTTAAACCCCGTACATGCTACACAAAACGGTATTTCGATAACTTTGTCACCTCTGATGAGGTAATGCTTTATCATTGATATATTTATGGTAAAAGAACAGATTGTTATTTGAGTAATGTCTACGAGACTACCAAAAAGTTAACATTCGTTAGGCAACATGAGTTCGCACCTGGTTGCATGACTGGTGCTGTTGTTTGTTAAAACTAATACAATAACACATATATTTAATATACAAAAGGAAAAGTTACCGCACAGTGCTATGCTCCTAACGTTTACAATCACGCTATTCGATACATTAAGAAGACATATCCCAAGTATATTACACCAGAATAGTAAATGCCGAAGTCTAACAATCCTGCATTCATAAACTTTGGAATCTTAACGATAAAACAGCATTGATTACACTCGGTCAATGTTTACACCATCAATTGGCGTTTTTGGTCTTAAAAAAGCTCAAAACAATGCCCCTACAATATTGTTTATTTGGGGTCTAACTAACTAGAATGCAAAAATAAAAAATTACTATACATGGCTGTATAGAGACATTTCGTTTACAGCGTGTCAGCATGAACTTATCAGATGTTCAGCTCTGTTCAAATATAAGTGGGGGCACACCTCTCGTAAAAACTATAAATGTCGGCACTTGAATAAGTACAGTTTATAGTCACGAACTATATTTGTATTTTTTAATGCTGATAGAATAACTTAAGGTGCCAAGGTTACAACTTTTGTGTTTTTGGATGTTTACATCATTATAATCTGCAAAGTACCGGAACCATCATCCAAAACGTGATACAGCTCAATATGCTAGTTTTCAACGTTACTTTATTGATTTGGGACTTTTTGATCCATTTTGTAGGGAAAACCACAAAACCCCTCTATACATTTGGATCGACTGCTATGATATTTTATGAATAGTATTTCAAATTCCATTAAGAAAACTTATAAAATGACAAAGAAACAATTGATAATTACATATTCTTACTGTTTGTAGCTTTCTAAGAGTGGCGGTTCTTCAAGCAAGAGAAAGATCTTTGTTGATGGAGGTATTCATGCCAGAGAATGGGTTGCCCCGGCAACGGTCATTTATATGATTGAACAGGTAAACTAACTCATGCTTATTGCTATGATTACTCAAAAAAATGTGTCTTTAAAATTAAAAAATAAAAATTACATTAACATAAGTCAATTTTCATAATATTTTATCATTGAGTATGACAGGCTTTTAAACAGCCAATGCATGTAATCTTAGGTCCGTTTAACGATTGGTACAAACATTTAGAATTTATGTGTGTGCATGTGTGGCTTCATGTCAGTTAGTGCGTTTGTGTGTGTGTGAGTGTCTGTCAGTGCGTCTGTGTACCTGTGTGTGTGTATGTATGTCGGTCATATCGTCTTGTGATTTATTATACAAGTATTTTGTCTTTGTTCTTTTCAGTTGGCATACCATTCGTCAAATGCGAACATAAATGCTGTTATGGATATATATGACATATATCTAGTCCCTGTGGTTAATCCAGACGGTTATGAATACACGAGTACTGTAAGTGGGTATAGTTTCATATTTAGAGTCCTCGTCGAAACCCTTGGTATCATATTCGGTTTTAAGTTACAATTGTAGTAGAAACTTGATCAGTAGCGAAGCAGACCTGAGAAAGTAGGGGTCCGGCGATGATTTTCAAATTTCAAATTAAAAAAAGGGAAAGTTTAATTGTCAGGAAAATCATCAAATACAGTATGTTCATATGTTTCCATAGACGACAGTGTCCGGTCGTAGGAGGAAGATACTAGTTTGGCTATGCCTATGTGTATGCTATTTTCACTGGGCATATAGCATTTATTCAGAATCTTCCAGTCTAATAAGTATCTGCTCTTTATAAGGGTTTGTTTTCTTGGTTTCCCTGTAACACAATGGGTTTACTTGTTACGGTATACAAAGGTCCTGCTGAGAGCGCCTGTTACACAATGAGTTTACTTGTTACGGTATACAAAGGTCCTGCTGAGAGCGCCTGTAACACAATGAGTTTACTTGTTACGGTATACAAAGGTCCTGCTGAGAGCGCCTGTAACACAATGAGTTTACTTGTTACGGTATACAAAGGTCCTGCTGAGAGCGCCTGTAACACAATGAGTTTACTTGTTAGGGTATATAAAGGTCCTGCTGAGAGCGCCTGTAACACAATGAGTTTACTTGTTACGGTATACAAAGGTCCTGCTGAGAGCGCCTGTAACACAATGAGTTTACTTGTTAGGGTATACAAAGGTCCTGCTGAGAGCGCCTGTTACACTATGAGTTT
Organism: Spisula solida; assembly: GCA_947247005.1. Classification (NCBI taxonomy): domain Eukaryota; kingdom Metazoa; phylum Mollusca; class Bivalvia; order Venerida; family Mactridae; genus Spisula; species Spisula solida. Next base: position 4,269,654 of record OX365949.1, on the reverse strand, counting down.
GTAAGAAAGACACGAGTGAAGACTTTAAATATGATCATTGTTTGTTTTGTTTTTAGGAGCGTCTGTGGCGAAAGAATCGACGAGTCACCACAGGAACATCATGTCGTGGTGTGGACCTCAACAGAAACTTTCCCTACCAATGGGCACCGAGTAAATACAGTCTTATCATTACATGTGTATCATTACATGTGTTTACTTTAAGGGGTGATAATGTTAATATTTTCCTCGTCTTAAGGTAGATGCAGTTCATGCATTTTGACATCGGCAAAAACTGACGTTGTCTTCTGACTTTCATGTCCAACAATTTGTTTCACGGCAATATTCCCATTTTCTTTAACTAACAAGTAACAACAGTTATCTTCCTTATTTGGGGCTATACCAGTTTTAATCTGATCGCTCTTATCTTGATTGCGTAATCACGCTGTGCAAACTCCACGGGAAGTCGGAATATAAGTAATGCCTATCATTTGCCTAAGGGGTTTTTGCCCTCACAGCAATAATTATTATACATTTTATATTTTTGACATTTTGTACATGCGAAGGGTACTTGTCTCTGTGTATATGAAATAATTTAGTTTTTAGAACATGCATGATTAAGACTTCGTTGATTGTGTGTGTTGTTACTATGTACATGGGGGGAAATATACTTAATTATGCATTTGTATTTGTTTAATTAACATGCGTGATTTGTATGATGACATGTGTATCGTCTATGTTCCGTGGGTTATGAAATTAACTGTATAAATGTTATGTTATGTATAATCAAAGAATACGGGAGTGTATAGTGTATATCCGTGGTATAATAGGTGTAAGCCGAAATGTCACACAAATAGGCATTTTGACATTTAACTGACTTTCCAGCGATTTTAATATGAGGAAAATTTTTCATTGTATGATAATGGCTGTTTAAAACAGGTGGTTGTTCAGTCCAAATCAATAAAAAAACTGCAACGTGATTCTGAGTTTAGAATTTGTCTCAGTTGTAAAAGCCTCCTTTTTATATACGTTTTCTGTTTTTGCTATCAGCATCGGGAAAGTATTCAAACCGGTTTAAGATGTACGACTCACTAAAATTATGAATATTATTGTATTGTCTTTACTCATAATCATTATAATACAGATGGTGAGACAAAATAAATGTGTGCAAATTGTCAACTTATTTTACATAATGATATATAATTAAATAGCATTTTTATAATAGAAACAGTAAACTCAGGAATAGAGTTTAAACATAACGTAGACTTATTTCTATCAAGTTAAATTCATCAATTGCAGATAGCAATCAAGCCCGGTATATCCAACATATACTGTTCAACATTCCCTTATTAAAACATACCGCAACCAGCATGGATTAGCAATCAGTGTTATGTGATATACATAGTGCCGACAGTCTATTGGATGAATTAACAATAAAAACTTTTCATTCATCAATTGCTCGCTGGTGGGCATATGTGTGTATGACTAACACTGTATACAAGCATGATCTCTCATAATGTGCCCACCGACAGTCTATTGGGTGAATGAACAATAAATACCTTTCATTCAACAATTGGTCGCTGGTGGGCACATTTGTGTATGAATAACCCTGATCTCTATTATACTAGTATTTAACAAAGATCTAAATATATTAAGCTCAAATTATAGTCAATTTAATTATATCTAGTTGTTCTAAAGGCTGTATTAAAAGTTTCTAGTTTCAATTTCTAGTGAGAATGACCTCAGGTGTATCTGTTTTAATTTTATGATGATGTTATATAGATGAGGCATATAAAATAATGAAACAGCCGCTTTAAATCAGGAACGCTATATAGATGCATGTTAAAAAAGAATTGTTAATCAAATTTCGTGGATTTAACATCCCGGGTTAAAATTATAACAAATATTTCAGTTAGTTATGAAGGAAATTCTTCATAAATGTATGTTTATGTTGTGTAAATTAACTTCACACTTCAAATTTAAATTGTTATAAAAACAAATCCCTGTATGTAACAACAGAAAAGCATCATTGCCTAAGGGTACAAATAAAGATAAGATAAGTTATGTTTTATTGCAGGCTATATAATCCGATCAGTTAAATTGGACGCCATGCTGTGCGCAGATAATTAGCTCGGTAAATTCCGGCAGCTAACGAACTTTACCGAATTAATAAGCGCTAAACAAATTTAAGTAATGATTAATTTCAATGTTACAAACGCCCATAAAATTTTCAAAATCTTTCATTTATTTTTACATGTTTCGAAAGTAAAATAAATTTACTATCTAATGTGGTAAATACATTTTAGATATTGTGTGTGATAAACTTGATATAGAGTATTAAACACCAAGTTTAACGGACAATTTCTGCCGAAGTCGCTAATTTTACAAAGAATATAGAATAATTCAAGAATGATAATTTTCAAAGTTAAATTCGCCCATAATGTTTTAGATTTAAGAATAATTAAAAATAACGATAGTAATGTGTAAAGATGAAATAAACTTTTGTGCTAAATACAAATTTGATATTTTAATTCGTTAAGGAATTATAAGCGTTAAACTAAATTTCCCCTTCTACTTTTAATGTAAATTTTATCGACGCGCGGATTATCAGTACAATAATGAAAGTTGGGTATGTTTAGACCCGAAGATGATAAGGATTTGTATCATCTTTTTATCGAATAGCAAGAGGGTTTTTTCCATTCTATCGAATAGCAAGAGGGTTTCCTCCATAACTTTAAGTATGTGTACCTCGTTGAAATCAATGACCACTATCAAGATAGCGTTGTTTCCCTTTATATGTGTATGAGCTACGTGTATAGGGCAAACACACACATGCAAAATTACATGTAATATGCGTCAATACCCTGTGTTACAACTATTACAAAAACATGTATGCATCTGCAAGTGTATATAATTGCTCGTGTTCGGCTGCGTCTGTTGTTTAATCAGAGCCTTCCCTGTCCGACATTATGATCTACTTAACCATGCATTTGGATGTTCGATCGCCATACCAAAGTAGCCCAATAACTCCCTAGTCCACATTTAGCGTATCAGAAACTTCAATCAAACTTCGTTTCAAATGTGGTATGTCTCGGGATCGCTCTATAGTAGCGTCATACCGAAGACTAAAATATCCGGACTGAGAATGAAGAGCATGTAATACGAATATGCTCCTAATTTGTAAAACAACTTGGTTGAGCAATCGCCTAGCTCTATTGCCTTTATAAATAACAATTTTTACCATTATAAACGTCCTGAATAATTAGTTAACTATCAAAACTCTCTTTTTCTTGCACGCATGTCCAGACATCAGACCCTGTTTTCAAAAGTTCTCTCGCTTTTGTACCAATCCCGATTACCTTATTGAGTTGTTTCCCTTTAGTCCATTCGATTATTGTCTGGTTCACCATGGCTACAGAGTATCGATTTTGTTCGAGTGTTTTCCTTTCGTTTCATTGGAGGAATTCTGTTTTATATTTGACAGGTGTTGGTGGAAGTACCAATCCATGTAGTGATCTATACAGTGGTGAATCAGCAGGTTCTGAGCCAGAGACCAAAAATATAGTGAACTATCTGGGTACCAATGGATATATGTTTGATGCTTACCTAACTATACACGCATACGGACAGATGTGGCTCTATCCATGGGGTTATACTTCACTATATCCAGCTGATAGTACAGAACTTGTAAGTGGTTTTCAAACATCATAGTATGTCATATTATACTGTCATTTTATCAAGTATAATGTATGTTATAGTACATGGTACGGGTATAAGTGACGTCAATCAATCAAACGATCAGGTAAGTTGGGCTTCATATTTCACAGACTGACAGTAACTAAGTACATGATTAAAAGTGGTCTAGAGGTAGAATGCACGCTTTGCACCCGAGACCCGGATTCGGGTTCAATCACCATCTGTGCTACTGTTTACAATGCTACACTTTACTAACCCAAACCACACTTATGGTCTTCTCGACAAGTTATTCTGAAAATATTTATTACCAATGCTAGCATGCTGTTCCATACGCCACTGACAAGTTGCTGACTATATTATAGCCAATGTACACACTAGCATACCCAATATTTTGATCGAACCTCTGATGACTTGTTCACTACCCCCTGGTATTTGAGCCAATGATCTTATATAACTCGTCCAATATAGAGATCGTTCTTCTGATGACGTGCCCACTATTTGAGCCAATGATCTTACATAACTCGTCCAATATAGAGATCAAACCTCTGATGACGTGCCCACTGTTTGAGCCAATGATCTTACATAACTCGTCCAATATAGAGATTGAATCTCTGATGACGTGCCCACTATTTGAGCCAATGGTCTTACATAACTCGTCCAATATAGAGATCAAACCTCTGATGACGTGCCCACTATTTGAGCCAATGGTCTTACATAACTCGTCCAATATAGAGATTGAATCTCTGATGACGTGCCCACTATTTGAGCCAATGGTCTTACATAACTCGGTCAATATAGAGATCAAACCTCTGATGACGTGCCCACTATTTGAGCCAATGGTCTTACATAACTCGTCCAATATAGAGATCCAACCTGATAACGTGCCCACTATTTGAGCCAATGATCTTATATAACTCGTCCAATATAGATATCAAACCTCTGATGACGTGCCCACTGTTTGAGCCAATGATCTTACATAACTCGTCCAATATAGAGATCGAACATCTGATGACGTGCCCACTATTTAAACCAATGCTCTTATATAACTGGTCCAATATAGAGATCAAATCCAGGTCATGCAGCTCACATTCTATAATCATTATTCTGTCACCTGAACGAAGCGGGTGAGCATACAAGTACATGAAATATGTTGGATTGTACTCATTATATAAGATCATTGGCTCAAATAGTGGACACGTCATCAGAGATCCTATCTCTATATTGGACCAGTTATATAAGATCATTGGCTAGTTGTGCTACGGGTATACAATGTAGATAAAGTTGTTATAATTCGGATTTCCAATTCTAGGAGGCAGCTGCAGTAGCTGGTGTGAATAGTATAAAAAAGTTTTTCCAGACTCGATACACATACGGATCCTCTACTAACGAATTGTGTGAGTGTATATACCGGTATCCCTTCCTGTGTATATACCGGTATCCCTTCCTGTGTATATACCGGTATCCCATCCTGTGTATATACCGGTATCCCTTCCTGGGTATATACCGGTATCCCTTCCTGTGTATATACCGGTATCCCTTCCTGGGTATATACCGGTATCCCTTCCTGTGTATATACCGGTATCCCTTCCTGGGTATATACCGGTATCCCTTCCTGTGTATATACCGGTATCCCTTCCTGGGTATATACCGGTATCCCTTCCTGTGTATATACCGGTATCCCTTCCTGTGTATATACCGGTATCCCTTCCTGGGTATATACCGGTATCCCTTCCTGTGTATATACCGGTATCCCTTCATGGGTATATACCGGTATCCTTTCCTGGGTATATACCGGTATCCCTTCCTGTGTATATACCGGTATCCCTTCGTGGGTGATGGGTATATCCAATCCATGGCTTTACCACAATAGTTATCCATGTATAATCAAATTGGCTTAGTCAGTCATTGAGAGGCAACAGTCAGCCAGGTGGTTGTTTAGTGCAGTCGTATAAAACTTGTTAAACCTTTTACTTCATAAACACCCGTTCCATAATGTAAACTTACGAACATGACACAAGCAGTACGTTGTTTGAATACTTTTCACTCAAAACATTATGTCTTTAGAAACGGATTTATTAGTGAAAGAGTGGATTTACTTCTTCTTCAAATGATAGAAAAATTCGTTGCGTCTCTACAACGTACTTTGTACGTTAAACGCACCCTTGTATAAACGACACGTTTTCATTATTAAGCATTTTAACAGAAAATCTACAATGTGTGTAAGACATTTGTTTGTCCTTTAAATGGTATGTAACATAACATAGTTTACGCGACGAATTAATGATAAATTATTACTTCACAAGAGGTAAGAAAGGTGATAGAAGAAGAATAGCTCCAACGTGTGACGCGACGTCTTTGCTTATCATGACAATTATGTACAGTTCAATTTCTCTCTTATACCAGAAAACGAACCTTTCTTACACCTTGTACATGGGTTATAATGTTTAAGTATGTATGGAGAAAAGGTTTGATAAGGTTATACAAATGGTATGTGGGACTGCTTTCGCCAAAACCAAATACGACATTGTGTAAATCAGCTACCGTAAGTTCGACTGTATATATACATCATTCATATGGCGCCAATCGTTACTGTTATTATTGAATAATTCTGCTTTACTTTTGTTCAGGAACTTGCAGCTAGAAGTGCAACACACGTGGCGCTCAAATATTACGGCAATGATTACATAGTCGGCCCTACGACAACAACCTTATGTATGATACATTAAAGTAGAATCTAAGTCAGCACTGATGTTGTCAAGCTGTATGGAGAGCCTAAAGTCATACACTACGCCGAATTTCTAATTGGCCATCCTATAAAATTTGATACTATGTGATATATTCAATCAATACATATGAAGTTGCGTTATGTTTTCATTCCAGACATTGTTCTATCGATGTACAGAAATAAAACACGCGTTGATGTACAAAATCATCCATGCGGAACGGTTAGTGCGAAATAGCTGTTGTGCACGTGGTGCTCGTGGTGCTCGTGCAAGGCATGACAGTTGTCCATATTTTGTTGGAATGTATCCTCTGTGGATTGCCTTTTATGAAAAACATAAAACCTCGCGTAAATGAGCAATGACAACGCGCTCAAGTCGTCAGTTGTATGCATACACTTCAACAAATATCTGTTTGGCCACGTGTTTTAAATATAACTTAGAAAAAGGGTTTGCAGAAGAATACAAATAATCGAAAACCCGATGATGTCTACTTACATTGATAGGAAAACACGTTTTTCATTGTATTTTGCGCTAAATTAAACGTAAATAAAGAGTTTGCATTTTTTTAAAAACACATGTGGCGCACTTCGCTGTTTTGGTTGGTGGTACTCATCATTCAGAGGGCATTAACGAGTTCAACATTATTCAATCTCTCAAAGTTTAATGTTTTTTTCATAAAAGACAATCCACAGAGGATACATTCCAACCAAATACAAACATATTTCATGCCATGCACGAACACTACGTGCACAAATGCCATTTCGCACTTACCGTTCCGCATGGATGATTTTGCACATGAACACGTGTTTTATTTTTGTAAATCGATAAATTAACGTGTGTAATAAAAATATAACGCAACTTCATATGTATTGATTTAATATATCACATGGTATCAGATTTTATAGGGTGGCCAATTAGAAATTCGGCGTAGTGTATTCCGAAACTTTTAATAATAACGCTTATGTTTTATATTTCGTTTGATAACGACAGATCGGTTAAACAAAAATATTTATTTGTAAATTATTTCGTTTTTTTACCCAACAGTTGTAATTTTTGTTTAAACCAAATAATAAAGTTTCATATTGCGTTTAAAAAGTTTCGAAATGTGGCTTTAAAGGCTGTGTTTGTTTATTGTGTTGAATAGTGAATGAATGTGTGTATCTTTTTATGTTGTTTGGGATGGGGTGTATTATTATGAACATTTTTTTTTATATACAAAAAGAGCAACCATTAGATATACTCAAACTTCTGTTTCCAGTGTTAATGTAATGCCGTTGAAATAAGGCGTTGATATACAGTTTGGGAATTTAGCTCATTTGTAACAACCCGTTGGTCCGTGCGTTGTGTGAGCTGTCAGTTTAGCTCTGCTAACGTTGTAAGTCCAGTGCGTTTATCCAGCACAATTTCAAATATGACAACAAAGTCTCAACTAAATAAGTTATGACAAATCCACCGTCAGTTTTACTATTTTTATTTTTCGTCCTTTCTCAAAGTAAATAACAACTAACAAATATGGTTTTAAACACACTAAGTTCGTAAATTAGCGTAGCAGAGTGGAACTCCACTTTCGCTAACTTTTTAAAACCTACATCATAACTGTCTTAGTCCTACATCATTACTTTTTTGTATCTATATATAGTCTAAATCAAATCTTACTTAATATACATTATTTTCAAATCATAGAAAATAAATGTTAAAAGCTTTTGACCAATCAAATTACACGTTACAAAATACTTAAAACGTTCTTAGCCAATCAAATGTCATGTTATATAATTTGTAAGCCATTTAAAACGTGGCTACAACATTATTGCATAATTACTTCAAAAACAAAGGGTTTACCAATATTGAAAATATGACAACATGAGGTTGACTTTAATGTATCGGATAACAATCAGTTAAGATGCTATCTCACGCATCCTGCTTTAACGTAGACATTTTAATGCGAATTATATACGAATAATATCTAATAGCCCATGGCTAGTAAAAGAGTTTAAAGACTCACATTCAGAACGCGTTACTAAAATGGTTAGATAACATTGACAATTTAAAACAAATGATGTGGCCCAATATTACCGCATAAAAGTTTCCCCTCCCGTATTTAACTTCATTCCTATGAAGTGGTCATCCAATTTTATCAACAGTACTTAAATATACAAAAAATATGCAGTTACAAATAAAGCCACGTACACGGTCACATTATCTATTAGCCATTGAATATATTGTGCCTATTCCACAAATGTTAGAGTTAATAAACATAGTGTTCAGCAAGGCTGAAACCGGAAAGTGTCGAAGTTTTCCAAATTTCAACAGTTCATTGGGACCATGTCCTAACATTCGGACGTTTTCAGTTAGTAATGCTACCAACATATTCAAAGTGGCAATGTAAAATCTTTTCAAGAATCATGTAAATAAGACAGACAATTATTTAGTTTACTTGTCTCCTGTTGTTTTTATAAACTGATTAATATCGGACAACACTCCATTCTTTATACATGCAGTTCACATCCCTAGGGTTTTGAGATCAGCAATATTATGTAATTCTAGATAATTACATTTCCCAATGTTCTGGTAAATGCACAATTAATTAATTTATGCCTATGCTACCCGCTCACAATAGCTGAGTGCATTATATCCCGTGGATATATCCCGTGAATTAAAGACAGCTATAAAGTTCTTAAACTGCAGCCCACTTAAGGTTGATTCCAAAATACCGTATGGAGACACAGAACGATGGAAAGCAGAAACAGCACCAGTCTACTCCAGTCAACTAAAATATAAGAATTTGACTGTTATCTACCATAGAAGCAACATCTGCAGAATACTGCATCCGATATATACCAGTACTAGGTGTTAAAAAATACCTTACTCACACTAATAATTAGAATATATAACACACTCACACCTTTCTCACAAAAAATATACACCCGTAATGGTATTGGGATAACCAATGACCAATATTAAGTGCTACTGTAGCACAATAAATAGATTGACTGAAATAGAGCTTAGTGAGCCTGAATTTCCTTAATTTATCATATGATATTAATTCTGCGGTCCAAAGTGTTATTTATACATGAAGTCCTCGATATTTGAAAGGACGTAACATGCATACAAACTTAGAAGTATTTGTGAGCTCTTAACAACCAAGAACATTGCTGCTTTAACCCATTTTTACCAGTAACAAAATAATTATTACCGCCTAAAACAGTTAATAAATTATTTTTAATATTGCTGACTCATACCCCCTTAGAAATAATGTAACTCATTGTATATTGTACATGTATACTTAATTAAATGTCTCTCATACATTTTAATGCCATGTGTTGCCGATTATGCCTAAACTTTTAAATTAAAGTTGACATATTTCTCTATTTTCGCATAAATCTTAGCTAAACTGCAAAATGTCTAAGATGACTATTTACTTAATATTCCAAAATTATCATCTGATCGTGTAAAAAATAAATTAATGATATCTTTATTACGTACCACAGGTTTAGAAAAATTTACGTATGGAAACAATTACGCGCATTTTAATACAAATGCATAATAAAGTTAGACTAAAACATTGTCAATGATAATAAATACAGTTTTCAACTGTGACGTGAATATCATAAAAGTACCAAAATTTACATAAAATAAGTACAAGTTCATCGACACAGAAGGTGCACTGATAATTACACATCCAAAGTTTAATGTCTACTGTTTTTGTTAAACGCATGTTTCCACCGTCCTTGTGGCGATCGTGATTTAATGAGTCCATGGGTATACGTAGTAATCAATATGGAATTCATATTTGGTTGATGTTGGAAATCCAATGAATATCTCCGGTTATTCATTCTAGTAAAATTCGAACACACCTAATTTTCGAGAATAGGTATTCTCACACTGATATAATTTAACATGATTATTTAATTTCACAAATATGCACTGATTCACGTTGCTGTAATTATCACTGGTTGAAATAACTCACGGGTAGAAATTCGTTTGGCTGTATTTATTCGCTTTAAAAATTCACTTGGCAGTAGTTACTCGCTGGTAAAAATTCGCTTGGCTGTGATCATTCGCTGGTAGAAATTCACTCGCTTGGCTGTGATGTTGTGAGGTACCGCAAATTTTAGCCTCTCTTCTCCGCCAGTGTAATGCCGTTGAAATAAGGCGTTGATATACAGTTTGGGAATTTAGCTCATTTGTAACAACCCGTTGGTCCGTGCGTTGTGTGAGCTGTCAGTTTAGCTCTGCTAACGTTGTAAGTCCAGTGCGTTTATCCAGCACAATTTCAAATATGACAACAAAGTCTCAACTAAATAAGTTATGACAAATCCACCGTCAGTTTTACTATTTTTATTTTTCGTCCTTTCTCAAAGTAAATAACAACTAACAAATATGGTTTTAAACACACTAAGTTCGTAAATTAGCGTAGCAGAGTGGAACTCCACTTTCGCTAACTTTTTAAAACCTACATCATAACTGTCTTAGTCCTACATCATTACTTTTTTGTATCTATATATAGTCTAAATCAAATCTTACTTAATATACATTATTTTCAAATCATAGAAAATAAATGTTAAAAGCTTTTGACCAATCAAATTACACGTTACAAAATACTTAAAACGTTCTTAGCCAATCAAATGTCATGTTATATAATTTGTAAGCCATTTAAAACGTGGCTACAACATTATTGCATAATTACTTCAAAAACAAAGGGTTTACCAATATTGAAAATATGACAACATGAGGTTGACTTTAATGTATCGGATAACAATCAGTTAAGATGCTATCTCACGCATCCTGCTTTAACGTAGACATTTTAATGCGAATTATATACGAATAATATCTAATAGCCCATGGCTAGTAAAAGAGTTTAAAGACTCACATTCAGAACGCGTTACTAAAATGGTTAGATAACATTGACAATTTAAAACAAATGATGTGGCCCAATATTACCGCATAAAAGTAATGATCATGTTTGATATTAAGCTTTTTTAATCAATGTCAATGAATCAGACCAACTAAAGGACCCTTTGTTCAAAGCGATCACTCATCAGTCTAAAATATTTTCCTTTCCGCTCTCAGACATAATGTAGGTAAACAAGCGCAGAATAAAACCTAGCTAAATTTGAAAATAACGGAATGGTAATTGTTAACTATACTGTATTACATGTATATAGTTGATAGACAGGATAGAGTATGTATCCAGGTCGTACTGTACACCATGCATTGTTGGTTCCCTGTGTGTAGTAAGTTGATAGATAGGATAGAGTAAGTATCCAGGTCGTACTGTACACCATGCATTGTTGGGTTCCCTGTGTGTAGTAAGTTGATAGACAGGATAGAGTATGTATCCAGGTCGTACTGTACACCATGCATTGTTGGTTCCCTGTGTGTAGTAAGTTGATAGACAGAATAGAGTAAGTATCCAGGTCGTACTGTACACCATGCATTGTTGGTTCCCTGTGTGTAGTAAGTTGATAGACAGGATAGAGTATGTATCCAGGTCGTACTGTACACCATACATTGTTGATTCCCTGTGTGTAGTAAGTTGATAGATAGGATAGAGTATGTATCTAGGTCGTACTGTACACCATGCATTGTTGGTTCCCTGTGTGTAGTAAGTTGATAGACAGGATAGAGTATGTATCCAGGTCGTACTGTACACCATGCATTGTTGGTTCCCTGTGTGTAGTAAGTTGATAGACAGGATAGAGTAAGTATCTAGGTCGTACTGTACACCATACATTGTTGATTCCCTGTGTGTAGTAAGTTGATAGACAGGATAGAGTATGTATCCAGGTCGTACTGTACACCATGCATTGTTGGTTCCCTGTGTGTAGTAAGTTGATAGACAGGATAGAGTAAGTATCCAGGTCGTACTGTACACCATACATTGTTGATTCCCTGTGTGTAGTAAGTTGATAGACAGGATAGAGTATGTATCCAGGTCGTACTGTACACCATGCATTGTTGGTTCCCTGTGTGTAGTAAGTTGATAGACAGGATAGAGTAAGTATCTAGGTCGTACTGTACACCATGCATTGTTGGGTTCCCTGTGTGTAGTAAGTTGATAGACAGGATAAAGTATGTATCCAGGTCGTACTGTACACCATGCATTGTTGGGTTCCCTGTGTGTAGTAAGTTGATAGACAGGATAGAGTAAGTATCCAGGTCGTACTGTACACCATGCATTGTTGGGTTCCCTGTGTGTAGTAAGTTGATAGACAGGATAGAGTAAGTATCCAGGTCGTACTGTACACCATGCATTGTTGGGTTCCCTGTGTGTAGTAAGTTGATAGACAGGATAGAGTATGTATCTAGGTCGTACTGTACACCATGCATTGTTGGTTCCCTGTGTGTAGTAAGTTGATAGACAGGATAGAGTATGTATCCAGGTCGTACTGTACACCATGCATTGTTGGTTCCCTGTGTGTAGTAAGTTGATAGACAGGATAGAGTAAGTATCTAGGTCGTACTGTACACCATACATTGTTGATTCCCTGTGTGTAGTAAGTTGATAGACAGGATAGAGTATGTATCCAGGTCGTACTGTACACCATGCATTGTTGGTTCCCTGTGTGTAGTAAGTTGATAGACAGGATAGAGTAAGTATCCAGGTCGTACTGTACACCATACATTGTTGATTCCCTGTGTGTAGTAAGTTGATAGACAGGATAGAGTATGTATCCAGGTCGTACTGTACACCATGCATTGTTGGTTCCCTGTGTGTAGTAAGTTGATAGACAGGATAGAGTAAGTATCTAGGTCGTACTGTACACCATGCATTGTTGGGTTCCCTGTGTGTAGTAAAATAGAAATGAATATTGTATATTTTGTACATTTATGTTGTTTATCTATTTTCATTTGCTATGTCTTATTATTTCATTTGATAATGGTATAAATTATTTATCAAGTCATGTTTTAATTTCCTTTTATTCGAACCAGAGCGATTGTATTATTAGTGTTCAGTTTTATTAAAGAGTTACGGTTAACACTTTATATTCAAAATATGTTAGACATTTGGCTTATGAAACACATATATTCAATTACAAAAATAGCTTATCAATACGAATATATAATTATGCGCACGATACAAATGGATATTTAATTATGCCCCCCCCCCCCCCATCTTTAAGAGGGGGTATATTGCTTTGCATATGTCTGTTGGTCGGTCTGTCTGTCGGTCGTATAAAATGGTCAAGAACGCTTTGACCTAGGATATTTACATGGATGGTGGTCAGCAACAGTAGAATGACCCCTATTGATTTTGAGGTCAGTAGGTCAAAGGTCAAGGTCACTGCGACCTTCACCATTTCTGACTATTGGACTGCCATGGTGACATACGTGTTTTACAAACATATCTTGTTTACCACTTGTATTGTATGTGCGAAATTATTGATGTGGCACCGCTCATCCGACTTATCGTTGTATCGGTTTACGAGATGTTATACAATACTATGCGTATACAACGATTGTTTCCCTTTGATTAAGTTAATTAATTCACTGTGAACAATGGTAAAAATAATCTTTATTGGATAAGTTTTTATCATGATTAACTTAAGTATTGTTGTGCACCTTTATATATTTCCGATTCTACCAATATTTGAAAAGTTACGGCCCTTGTAATGATGTAAATTTGCTTGTGTCACTTTAAACTTTTAGCTTGTAGCTGTTTTGTTAATAAATATAATTATAAAGATTCTTTCGGTCATTGTAATCTTATATTTTTATTTGTTATAACTAATAACGCTTTTTTCCGACATAATATTAAAACTTTACGCGTTCATTTTACACCATCATTTATTTATATATATAACTATAGTGCAAATGTTAGAGACTTGGGATTGGCTGGACAGTAACTACACTGAAGGTAATACTGTAAGTATACATTATTCATTACAGACGCAGCCGCTGGAGGATCGGATGATTACGCCAAGGGTGGGGCCAATATAAAATATGCTTACACTATTGAACTCAGGGACACCGGACGATACGGCTTCGTGTTGCCGACATCATTAATCACGCCGACGGCGTCGGAATTCTTCGAAGGCTTTTTGGCTTTCTGCAATACTATGCACAACCAAATATTAAACTCTGGTAAATAATTTCAAAAGTCGCTCTCGTAATATCAGCCTATGTAAAAGAAACATTGTTATTAAAATATCGTTCAAACTGGGTTGTGTCTTGTTTACTCTACTAGTATTATTTATTTGACCAAGTCATTTATAGACTATGGTTTATTAGAGGAGTATTAGAGACAAATCGCTCGCTTAGAAGAAGAAGGTCGTAAGTGACCTTACAAGGTCCATATATATTTGGGTTCTACGTCATAATGCGCTTCTTATGAACCTATTTCATGAAAATCGGAAAAGGTCATGTTGACCAAAGTTAAGTAGAAAAAGATTGTTTTACCAAAGGTGAAGACTAGTTTTCAGAGAGGTTTTTTTCGTGTTTTCTCTAAGAAGCATTTTTGTACTAATGACCTTATTCTTTTAAGCAATCAAAATACAGAGTTACTTAAACTTTTTACTACCAAGTTAGGTTACTATAAGTGTATGTAGCATAGTAACGGCGGAGCATAGTGCAATAAGCACAATACTGCACTGGGAAAGAGTTAGATACACATGGTAACACTGATACTGGTCGTTCATTTGTACCATCAAGCCTACTCACCAATCATTTGAACTATGATATAAAACAGATAGAGTACAATTAATCGGGTCACTTTGATCTCAGACTACGTCATCACCTTAGTAAGTTCTCTATCTATAATTTATCTATTTATTTGCACCTCTTTCTAAAGGGCTAACCAATAGCACAAATAAGACACGACACGACACGACACGACACGACACGACACGACACGACACGACACGACACGACACGACACGACACGACACGACACGAGCTTTCTGGGTACATTTGCTCGACTCATATCCTTTAGAGATACACACTGGGCATGTAGGGTCACATGTTCCATTATTTAACTTATTTATGTCTCGCCAACCGGTAATGTAAAAACAGAAACATAACTAGATGCAAATCAGACACACCAAATGAATGCATTAATCACTCGGATAAGGAGTATGCTTCTCAAAAATAAAACCACAGCATCAGAAACAACAATGGAAACATTAACCAAAACAACAGCAATATCAAAAGCAACCATTGGAATTAAAAGTTCTATCACTGAAGGTAATGAATAAAACAAGAAATTCCCTTATTGATGCATGTACAGTCATGATAGTTTTGGCCCCAATTCCACGAAAAAAAGTTAAGTTATTGTTCAGTTGAGACTGCTATTTTAAAAACATATTTTGTTGGTTAAATGACTTTCAAATATACTTGTATATATTGTTTTATCACAGTTAGACGACAATTTAATAGACAAATACATAATAAGATTTTTACAAATTTGTTTGCTTTAAAGTTATAAACATCTGCAATAAAAACTTAATTCTGTTATAACAAGCTCAGGTACGAAGTTCTTTAATGTTCATTACTGTTGGATTTCTATGAACATTTCGTACAAAAATCACCTCATAAATCATTATTTAGCTATAAATACACAGTTTCCTATAGTAATCTACGTCGCAAGGCTATAATTGTAGTCATATAATAAATTTAAAATAGCAGTCTCAGCTGAGCAATAACTTAAGCCTTTTCGTGGAATTGGTGCCAGGAGTCTTATGCAGTTTCGTTGAAATCCTACCCGGGGAAAATGTGCAAAGTTTGCAAACATAAATGTAAAATAAAGAATACAGATGCAATTCAATCTCAGTATAACATGCCACTGATGTGCATATCCGTACTTAGTACTAACGAGTCTTATCAAGCTTCGTCTAATTCACCAAATAGTTGCAGAGCAATAAAGTGAACACACATATTAATTTAAAATTCAAAGGACAACATTATTAGCGGACTATACGTTGGGCCAAGCCCAACGGATAAGATCCGGTTTATGGTAACACCTGTGCACGTGGTTTGGTCAGAGTTTGAATTCACTAATGGATCTAAAAATGTGTGTTAAAATCCCGCACTGAAGCAAAGGTACTAGAAAATGGCTGCCAATAGAATAACAAAAAAAATTAAAATGCGATATTCGGCAGCTCATAAATTTTCTTTTATTTTTTAATGATGTTTAAAAATATTCCAAAAACTAGCGTAGGCCCCTGTCTAGAAAAGAAAAGATAATAATTATCAGTCTTCCATGGTTGCTGTGCAACCAATCTTTTATATGGGGAGGGCTATTTCCTAAATGTTTGGACACAAAAAAGGCAGCCATTTTTTTGCCCGCTTCGGAAGGACATTTTAACATTTTCAGTGCATAAACGATGCTACAAACTGTTATGAGACACATGATTACTCTGAGATAACGAAGTAGTCGAGCGGGAATCGTTCATATGCGCGAAATATCAACCAATCTTAAGAAAATCTAATAAAAAAGACTATTTATCGGTTATTTCCCATCGCAAAGTTTGCAATACAATTAATTAAAGTTACGTATCTGGACCGGACGGTGATAATCCACATCGTAGTTGTAGGTTATTGTAAAGAAAGTAAAACAAATGCATTTTCGTAATTCCTCGCCGAGAAGTAATAAAAAATCCCTCCAAAATCGTCAAAAATATTCGCGGGATAAAGGTCGCGAAAACTAATTACATGTTGTTGTTGTCGTTATTGGATACAATAAAACCCGTAATTTTCCGTCTGAATCTCTTTTATGTTGTGACGATTTGCAGGGTTTATTTAACAAAAAAAGGTGATTAAGATTAAAGATGTTTGATATTTAATCGTAATTTGATTAATTGAAATGAAAATAGCCTTTTCTTTTGAACAAAAGTACTATCTGGTATGCTCATGCAACCCATTAAAAAAAGGTAAAATATCAAATAAGGCCTATTTGAAATCAGTTGTTATCTGTGTTTATATCTAATTATTCATTTTTAAATTAGTTACCCCTGAATTAAGTAGACCTAGAATTAAACAAATTGAAAAACGTGTATTATCCACAGACAGATATATTTTCATTTTGATCGGGCTGACAAATGTTCATTCGGACTGACAAACGATGGCAGGTTTTTATCGTCTTTCGTTACTTTGTACCCAATATTTCGTATCAAACCGCTATCGAGCGCTTTCTTGTGCAACGAACCGCTTCGATAGGTTGCATAGACGTAGGAAAGCGCTCGGTAGCGCCTTTTGGAAACGGCTTGCTCCAGATTCGTAACTTCGTAACCAAACAATTTTTTGTGAAGTTATGCATCACCAAAAGATCCAGTACTAGATATGCATGTTACAAATAATGTAGGACAACTGACATAGTCCGCTAAAAATATGCTGTGCATTAGTTCATATTATACTTCATGCCGAGCACAACGTATACTAGTATATATACAACAACTTGGTGTTTATTTTATTAGTTTAAAGAAGTTCCGTTGAAATCCGATTTTGTTTACTGCGATTTAGCGAGGACAAAAGTGAATAACGTTAAACATATTCAAGGTGCAATAACTGCGTTAGCATACAGCCAGACATTATGTGCCGCAGATATACACGAGGGGTGTTCGAAACGAAATGCGTCTTTATTGACATAATCATTTGTAATAACACACACAGAAAACCTTCAGTGAACTCCCCTTTACACATTGCACACTCATTTAGCTTTTGAATACAAGACTGGATTATACTGCAAAAGGTATGTAGCACTCGTGTACTATAATATGACTGATTACATAATTCCGAAGAAGTAGTTTCGTGTAAAAGGTGTATGTGTTCTATTTTATAAAACTTGCCTGGCGTTGTGGTCATCACTGAAAAGCGTGGTATCCAATGGGCACACGTCTTTTTATCCTTAAAGGGGCTGCCTCACAGATCGGGCTAAATTTTTTATATTACGTAATTTTTCTACCTTACCAAGTATTTATGTAATAGAAAGCCACCGACGGTTGCTGTATGAAAGATTCATGACAAATAAGTAAATTAAACCGCTCTTGATTTCGCACACTCAGCATTTTTTCCTTTTGAAAATAACGCAGAGTTTCCTTTTAGAAAATGCTTTGTGAATTATGTAACTTCAACAAACTACAGTGTAAACATCAGTGAGGTATTCGGTTCATTTGGCAATTCGTTTTCTTTCAATACAAACAAAGTTCAGGCAATTTAAGTGATAGTAGTGTTAATTCAATAGGGTATTAATACTGATTAACCTCAGAAGCAACGCCAGTTACAACAATGCCAACAACACTATCAGAATCAACGCCAGTGACAACAATGGCAACAACACAATCAGAATCAACGCCAGTGACAACAATGACAACAACACTATCAGAATCAATGCCGGTGACAACAATGGCAACAACACTATCAGAAGCCTCGCCAGTGACAACAATGACAACGACACCCTCAGAAGCAACGCCAGTGACAACAATGACAACAACAACCTCAGAAGCAACGCCAGTGACAACAATGGCAACAACACCATCAGAAGCAACGTCAGTGACAACAATGACAACAACACCATCAGAATCAATGCCGGTGACAACAATGGCAACAACACTATCAGAAGCCTCGCCAGTGACAACAATGACAACGACACTATCAGAATCAATGCCGGTGACAACAATGGCAACAACACTATCAGAAGCCTCGCCAGTGACAACAATGACAACGACACCCTCAGAAGCAACGCCAGTGACAACAATGACAACAACAACCTCAGAAGCAACGCCAGTGACAACAATGGCAACAACACCCTCATAAGCAACGCCAGTGACAACAATGGCAACAACACCCTCATAAGCAACGCCAGTGACAACAATGGCAACAACACCCTCATAAGCAACGCCAGTGACAACAATGGCAACAACACCCTCAAAAGCAACGTCAGTGACAACAATGGCAACAACACCCTCAGAAGCAACGCCAGTGACAACAATGGCAACAACACCCTCATAAGCAACGCCAGTGACAACAATGGCAACAACACCATCAGAAGCAACGACAGTGACAACAATGGCAACAACACCCTCAGAAGCAACGCCAGTGACAACAACAGCAACAACATCAGAGCCTCAGAGGCAACACTAGGAAAAACAATCGCAGACACGAGTTAATATATAAAATAGTACCAATTTGTTTGCTGTTGTGTATAACATAATTCTATAGACAGACAACATCTAGTATTAGCATTAAGTAAACTGTCATCATGTTTTGAGTGATAAATGATAAAATAATGCTGTTTCAGTGAGTATATACCATCTCCCGGATACATCAGTGATATTATGTGCCGAGTTTCTGTCATCTCTCTTTGATCTGTTCACACTTAGTGAGGAGAATTATGTATGAAAACAATCACTTGTTCACTAGATAATTATCCTTCTTACAAATCATCAACGGTGGAGCATCGAGATAATAGGTTTGCCAGAGTCAGTAGTGAAAGGTCTCAGTTTTATGAATACATTGTCATTTGCCAGCTCGTTTTGAATTCTTGTCTGCACATTTTCTAGTACATTACTCTCTGTATATCGGGATACGATAATCCAGATTGTACAAAAATTCTGAGTCGAGTCTGCTGAAACGATCTTTGCAAGCGTTTGGAGAAATACTGACCCATATGTAGACAGCGTGTTAGGGAAGTTACGTTGCTATCGTTGTGCGAGACTGCAGTTTTTTTAATTTAAGAATTGTTAAAACAGATGTCGAACTAGAGAGTTTTTTACAGCGGGTAATGATAATTTAAAGGCTTCTCTAGAACTATGACATTGAAAAGTTTAATTCTATATGACCCGTAAAACGACTTGTAATTTATTCTCAACCATTATCATCCATCTTTCAGTGACCTTTGGATAGAGCTGTCATTTGTATGGTTGAATAATATACTTAGAGTCGAAACCACCAGGAGGCTTGGTTTGTTTGCTTGGGATTTCGGAATTCTTCAGTTGTGGCCATGTTAATGATCTAGTCGAGCCGAGTACAGCCTATATTTGCCAGTCAGTTTTCTGCTTAAATATGACAAGCATATGAGTGCCTCTATGGTATTTGAACCCGGGTCGCCAGATTAGACGGCGAGCTCGCTAACCATTGAGCCAGTGAGGCACCAAACACACTAGCATGTGACCGTGCAGGTTACTATGTCTGACCAACCTGGAGCAGATCCAGTTCAAATGTGGACAATATAGCCCAAACAAGTCGGTTGATGAAAGGTTTGACCAATACCCCTCCTCCATAGAAGGCAGATTATCAAGTATGTATTAATATATATTGAAACATGCAACTGATGATCGAATAGTTCGGACGCACACGTCTATGCAATAAATGAAAATGATATGTAAATTTAACACGAATTGGAGTAGAGATATGTATTAAAGGCATGCATGGACGGACATGAAATACACAAAGTTTTAAAAACAAATATTCTTTGATTACCTAAACAATACGTTCGCACTATCTACCAAGTATCAATTTAATTATATGCAAAAAAACATAGAATAAACTTAGTACATACGGTTGTCAAATATTGTCATTCGTTCAAATGCATTTAACAGGCGTGTTGCTTTTATTCGGTAGTGGTACATGTATGTTAAAACAAGAACATTTTAACTAAAACGAGCCTTTCAATTTTCAATCCGTGTACTTCCGGACTTACTGACGAACTTACAACTCAGTGGATTGCCTTGTTTTATTTTGATAGACTACTAAGTATACATCATATAATTTTGAAACTGAAATATTTAAAAACTACATATTAAAATTTTGGCAAACTCTAAAGGGTGACAACTCTTAACAGCCGACTGTTTTTTAAGTCATGGTTGAGTTGTTCCCCTTGGTTTATAAAATTTTATAGAAAAAACGATTTTCCTGTTTTCTCCAATAAACCAGAAGTTCACATCATAAATTGAACATCAATGAATATTTTCCGTAGTAAATCGTCGGTGCTGAATTCCAGATGACAATAGAATATGAAATATTTTAAAAACACCTAATTTTATTGGAACATTGTAGCAACGTTAAATGTCGCATCGACGTTAAATGTCGCACTTGACGTTAAATGTCGCAAGGCTGACGCTAAATGTCGCAACCGACGCTAAATGTCGCAATCCCCCCTGACGCTAAATGTCGCATCTGTGACGTTAAATGTCGCAACAAATTGGCATGACGTTAAATGTCGCAACATTAACGCTAAATGTCGCAATCCTTTATAAACACTCATTTGTAGTACTACTGTTCTAGTTGTAGTCCAGACGTATCCACAATTATTAGGGGTTTACCCAAAGGGGTTCGACACATAAGCATGCAGTGATTAAAAAAAAAATCCAAAAAATATTTTTTTACTTCTACTGTGTACATGTAAATTGGATGAAATTTACACCGTAGAAATAAAACAAAATATTTTTTAAAAAAAAATGTAATCACTGCAGGTTTATGACTGTCGAACCCCTTTAGGTTTACCGGAATTAACCAAATCTTACTCGATATACCCGGCTCAGTGAACGGTCGTACAACCGTAACAACACTGGATCAGCAAGACGAACCGTGGTGAACCGTGATACTCTTATCAAACTGGCAAAAGGGACCCGGTTGTTTTAAAATGTTTAAAGCCTCGTGAAGTCATTGTAAAAATACCGTACGGACCGTTCCGATTGATAAACACAATCGGGCTAAAGCCACTCGGGCGATTGTGCTTCCTGCGGGCCGGTTATCTAGACCCCGCCCTACACAGCCGTGCATTATCCTCTAAGTAACTCATCGTGAGGGTTTGAATACTACTTTTCGTAAACACAAATAAACTGATGTCAACAGAATTTCAATTATGATTTACATAATAATTTAGTTAGTGTATTTGGCATTGTTCGACAAATACTCGGTCACTTCCGGGCATTACCGTTTACATTTTTTGTATAACCATAATTCGGGTATATGCTATGTTCTTCCCTGCCTTCATCGGTATGAAACGTACTTTACTGGGACTCAACCGGTGTAGAGCCAGGGTTCAGCGCAGTCCAAATAATGCCAGTATACCACGGTTTATAAATAGATAAAATAAAAAAACCAGAATGGTTCGCACCTGTAGTGGATATCGAACTCATACTGTACGACGTCAAACGGTCGGATTAACACGGTTCGTCACGGTTAGCCCGAATCGACTAAGAAGTTCACGATGTCTCTAAGGTTCATACAACGGGACAAACCGGGGGTGCCAAACCGGCACGGTGATACTAGAGTTCAGATGTCAGCTTAGAACCGGGATACACTGTGGATACACCGGGATAATCCGGACTGATACCGGGATGCAACCTCGATGTAGAGCTAAGGTGTAGCCCCGGTTGTAACCCAGTTTTGACTCCTTTTTTCGATTCTGTTGAAATCTTGACCATTCCTCCCGGTAGTTCCTGATGACTCCACGAGGCTTTAAACATTTGTTTGATAAGAGTATCACGGTTCACAACGGTTCGTCTTGTCGATCCAGTGTTGTTACGGTTGTACGACGGTTCACTGAATCGGGTATATCGAGTAAGATTCGGTTCATCCCGGTAAACCTGAAGGGATTCGACACTGTCATAAACCTGCAGTGATTACATTTTTTTTTCAAAAAATATTTTGTTTTATTTCTTCTGTGTAAATTTCATCCAATATACATGTACACAGTAGAAGTAAAAAATTTTTGAAAACAGTTTTTAATCACTGCATGCTCATGTGTCGAACCCCTTTGGGTAAACCCCTAATAACTGTGGATACGTCTGGACGACAACAAGAACAGTAATACTACAAATGAGTGTTTATAAAGGATTGCGACATTTAGCGTTAATGTTGCGACATTTAACGTCATGCCAATTTGTTGCGACATTTAACGTCACAGATGCGACATTTAGCGTCAGGGGGGATTGCGACATTTAGCGTCGGTTGCGACATTTAGCGTCAGCCTTGCGACATTTAACGTCAAGTGCGACATTTAGCGTCGATGCGACATTTAACGTTGCTACAAACATGATTAAAATCACATTTTACGCAGCAAATATTTTTCTAAACTATGCTTGGTTACTTATTTCGCTGATAAAGCAGATAGACATACCCGAGTAACCATTTCACATAGATTGTGTGGATTTAACACTGGAATTTCGTAACATCTTCTGGCTTCTAAAATATGAAATATGTTTGGTGTACCCACAATTTATTGGTGTGATTTAAGGGTCCGGAAACATTATAGCGTTTAGAGCATAATGTTTGGCGGGCCCTTAAATAGCACCGAGACCCTGTGGGTGAACCGACTCTTAGAAACATTCAATTTTGCACACACAGATAAAAAAGAAAAAAAAAGATTTTGAACCTTATTTAGAGTTCATCCGAAGTTCAACGTATCTAACTTGAATAAAATTTATAATATTAAAATTTTATAGAATTGAATGTATTTCACAAAAGGTCAATCATAGCACCCTGTTTCGTTTTCTGAACTTGTCACAACGATCTCTTAGAACGATTATTCAATTTTCCACAATCGTTCTTGAGCAATATTCGAATTTCTTCAAAATCATTTCCCAAAAGAGGCTTTTGTTCACGAAATATTTCGCCGTTACCACAGACTTGATTGTTCGTTTATTTGTGTTGCAAGAATCCCGGGAATTCCCGTCAAACAACTCGGGAATTCTCGTCAAGCAACTTAGACATTATAATCGAGAGCATTTACATTTAACACGCTGTCAGCTCTCAGGAGACTTTTAAGTTTAACAAATTATGGTCATAGTTGTTACATCTTAAATTCAACTACTTCATGTGATTAATCACTCTATTAGGTCTTCAATGGCATGTTAAATACCGGGTTTCCATGTTTCCGTGTTTTTCTACAATGTGTTCAAGGTTCGATTTTCTCCCATACATAATGGTGAACGTTTGAATATTCATAAATAACCAAATAGTTGGTGTACTGAGTATCTTAGTGTTCGTGTCTTGAACGTTTCTGTAGGAAAAACTGCTGATCGAAGTTGAATATTTTCAAGAAAAGGATGTAAAGCTCAATATGATAACATACGTGGTTTTAGTTTTCATTGTTAAGATGTCATGATGGAGATCAAGATAAGTCATGTTTAAAATATTGAACATTTTGAAATTGCACCCACAGAAGAAAAAAATTTAGCTCGTATATTGACAAGGGGACACATAACTTACGATGGCATAAATTGATATGTGTGTAGGCCTACATGTCATATAATAATGTGATATGTGTACACAAATAAATAATTAATAAAGGAAAAAGTCATCAATTGATATGGGTACACATAACATCAGAACATCACAGATTGATAAATATACACATAATTGTAAGAAGATACAGTAAACTCCCTCAAAACCGGACCCTGTTCAGACCGGGTCGAAAGTCCGGTTTTCTGAGTGGTGCGGTTTTATGGGATTTGTGTAAATTGTACACTTTCATATGTTTGCATTGGGGATATGTTGTGTGATACTGTTTCAACATTACAATAATCGTTTAAGACTGTCTAAAATATAAATTCGGTATAAGAATGATTTTAATGACAATACTAAAATTCATGAGTATTCGAATAACTATTTTTTCTATTGGTCATTTCAAATTGTCACATGGCATAGATAATACAAGCCTACAAATTTCGAAAGCCAAATTTCAGCTGATTGGATACCGATTAATCAAATATTATTAAATATGATCTTGACTAGACTTAGTGTAGTGTTTGTTGTGATTTGTTGATATGCCTAAGGCTCCTTTATTCGACTAAACGTTTGTTGTAATACCAACCAAAATATTAAACAAAATGATCGTTGTTTTATTACATTTATAATTAGAGTATTATTTAACATCATTCTATTGTTCAGTTCATATAATTACATACATGTACCGGGTATTACGCACACCCTTCATAAATAATAAAAATTGCCATGATATGAGTACACCAGCCAGAAGACAAATCCATAGAAAATACGTAAGTACACAACAAATAACATAAAACTGGATTTTATAAAAATGGCTATTCTGTCAAAATTCCTGCAACACTATGCCAGTACCATTTAAACGACTTTTGGATCGAACCCAAGCCTCCCTTGTCGGAACCACGCACTTTGAAGGCGACTTTATGTTGCGTTTTCATTTCAAATTACACACTGATTTTCTTATTCACAGATTATTCATTTAGTAGACACACATAATGTTTACGTAATATGTTCCTATTTCACACGGTTTATTAACGATGTATGCAAATGTGTGCATAATACTAGGATTGCATACAAAAACTTTCTGCGTGTTCGCTATATACTTATCATAGCCATGTTCATATTCCTTTGCCCCTTTTTCGTAAAAAACCCACATCTTTTTTACCAAAAAAATCGGTGAAATTTAAACACTCTGTTGCGGGATCTGACGGAATCTTATACAACTTCAAACGATGCAGACGACACCTTTCTATTTTCAGCAGACGAGATAAGAGACAACGCGGGTGTTTGTACGTCGCAGCACGAGCCGTATCGTTTTAACGGTATGCTTGATGTGTCAAGAGAGTTTTGAATACGCCGTCGGACCGGATATAGACAGGTGAACAAGACATTTGCTATGCGTTAATAATAGCCAATTATACGCCGATGTTCCCGTACTTTAAGCTACATTCAACCTATTGTTAGCAATGAATATTACCTTGTGAGTTTGAATTAAACAGGAAAATGGAAAAGTAAGAATTGAATGGGATATTCGCGTGCTATATCAATGAATCATATAGGACTCCGCTGATCGTGGTAATAGACTCAACTTGTGAGGCAAGGTCGCTACTAGTTGCTTTTTATTATAATATTAAATTACTTATGAAATTAACAGTGTATCCATCCGAATGTGATGGGGAGAGAAGAAATGTGACATTAGAAGATGATAAAACGTTTACAAAAACACTAAAACTCTGACTGAGTTTGCGAAACATGCAGATTTAGAAATTTGAATTAGACTGCTTAAAATATTGTGGAAAATTGCATACTATTAGATAAATCAAATATAAACTTCATTGTAGATTTAAAAGTTATCTTTACTAATTTATATCGACACACCATTTGCTTTTTGAACGTAATCTTCATTGAAACAGTTCCCTAAAGAGCTCTGATACATGCACCTCTTTTGCTCTGGTCATAATGATCTTACGAGTGCCATTTGAGGTGGTTTTCAGTCGAATTTTGCAACCGCGTTCTTTGACTGCACAGCGGTGTCCGTACGTATTTATGTAACACTCGGTAGAGCATTGACTTTTTGTAAACATGAAAGGGTCTCGGGAGCGCTGTGTTTATGTTTCAACGAGCTCCCGAGTTATCTACAAGCTCGTAGACGTGAGGAGCTCGCAATAGCTCTTTATGGACACCGCACGAGCCCTCTATGGACACCACACGAGCCATCTATTCCGGGACACCGTGCCCTCTATGAACACCGCACAAGCCCCTTGCGATCGTCGATGAACCTAGTTTCGTACTATTTCCTGTTCGATGGGATGTTCGTACGGATATCGTACGGTTGCATTCTCTGAGGATCAAGCTGTTGCCAGGCGTTACGATTATACATTAGTTATTACGTTACCACACATTGAAAGAATATGTTGTTAACAAACTTCATTTAATTAATAATCGAAGGCTTCTACAAGCATAACGCCACAGTTTATTTATAAAAATATAGATGTAATTATACAGATCCGGGAGGTAGGTTTATGCTAAGGTCACATTTGCCCTACGAGCTCCTTACGAGCTCCGTACGAGTTGATTTTGACAAACTCGCACGTCGGCCTTACGGAGCCCATACAGACACCGAAGACTCTTACGAGCAACGTACGGGTTTTCTTAACTTGTACGAGCATCGTACGGATATCGTACGAGTACATATCTATATAGATCGTTCGTGGTCCGTACGAGCTGTGACCAGACGCTTTGAACATACAAAAACCGTTAGAATTTCAAAATCCTTAGCATTAATCATCAGATGAGAAGGATACCCATTCATGTGGATACACACGGAAGTAGGACTTTGTAATATTTTTTTGCACTTTCGCAAGCAATTGTCTATATTTGAAGGACACAAAGTTAATCACTGACGAACATAAACTGTTAAATCTTTGAATGGAATCAGGTCAAGCAGACTAGAACTTGCCCAACATCATCTGCTGGTTGTGCTCCAAATCTTCAGCTACAGTATCATAAAAGGTATCGTATGCCTCCGTAACGCAGTGGTTAGAGCGCTTGTCGTCTAATCTGGCTACCCGGATTCAAATACGGGTGGAGGCGCTCTTATACCTGCCAGATGTCAGCACAAAGCTTACTGGAAAACAAAGGCTATGCTGGGACATGCTCTGACTTAGGACATGTCAGATGACATAGTAGAGTTTGACTAACATCACCCGCTGGGTGGGGTCTAATTCTTCAGCTACAGGATTATAAAATTAACCGTGTTTCTTACCCTTTTATTGGTCCAAATCAATACAGAAACGTAGTCAGTTCATTTTTTCTTGTTACATTTTGTGTCTGTCATTGTGACGTGTGATTTGTGGTCTGTGTTTGATTTCTTTTTATTGTGTTCTTTCTTGTGTATTTCGTGTTCTGCTTCCGGTTCTGTTGTGTACTGCTTTCCCTATATCATGTGATATTATCTGTTCATACAATGTATATCTACAATTCGAAACAATTTATGAAAATAGATATCCGGCCGATATTTAATATTCAAACATTCATTGATGTTTTCTAAAACTCTAAAATTTCACTCCTGTCCAGCATTTTTGTGGTGTCGTCAGTATGAAGTCCAATCAACATTGAATCTATATGATAGTATCCGATGGTCAGGGCTAATTTATTTTCTCAATGGACACGGAAATTGGAAATCTGTCACACCTACCCAGTAGAGCAGGTCATATGTCTGCGGTGGACGAAGTTTAATCAGCTAACAATGGAGTATATCATTGCAAGTCCTTAGATTATCTGCTGAATAGAAAATTTCAATTACAGATTAACCCTGTCTACTCATACTTTAAACGTGATGACATTGTACTTTTAACGCTCGGCTTCATGGATAAGCTCGTCAACAATGGCGTAGTTCATGCTCATTATATGCCAATGAAGTTTGACAAATATTTGTTTTGAATGAAAACACCCTCAGTTATGGTTTATACAAAAATTGCAAGCTTCACTTACTTAGATATTCTACCGTAAGTAAAAGAATGTAAACTATTGTTAAATATCAATCGCGTATTAGGTATTACAGCTTAATAACTCAGTATGAACTATGTAACATTTGAATTGTTAATTATACATTTATATGCTAATAAAAACAATATTTTAATAATGGAAGCGGTGCATATATCGTCTATATGGAAATGGATAACGTATCATGAACTTATGTTCTTTTTGAGCATTGATTTAATAAATCTTTAATTTAAGTATATGTTGTTACTTTAAGGTAGCCCGTAAATGGCCTTAAATAATTTTACAACTATTTCCTGCATCATATCCATCAAATATCGTCAAAATCAAAGTTGCTACCTTTACTTTGTCAGAAATAATCAACTATTTCTGCGCTGTTTAAAAGAATTAGATATAACAAGGATTTCTTTTGAAAATTTATAGAATAACATTACTTTAAACACTTTCTACTCTTCGTGCAAATACAAATAATTATGAAATTTTATTCATAGTGCCCGCATACTGAAATATATGGCCGTGATATACACGATATTCAAGATCACGAAAACTGAAGAAAGAAAAACAAGCATTCTGCGAAGAGGAGCGTAATCGACAAGCGTCTGTCAGACATTGACATCGAGATGACAGTCAAAGTGTCTCAGGCGCTTCATTTGTTATTCCAAATTGGAATTTTCTAATTGTCTTGGTTGGAAGCCGCGAAAAGAAAACACGATTTTTCGATAATTCATACAAGAATAAATTGTAATTTGTCTGTGAACAAGAGCTTTTATTTATTTAGAAACTGTATAGCACTCGGTTGAAAATTGGTTTCTGGACAGCTATTAAATATGATGACTCCGGGGTATATATAGTATAATGGGTTGAAACAATGATATACCCTCACTAGAGATCAAACTGTGTTCTCACTGACTTACTTAACAAAATTACATTTCACTAAAACTGAACTGCACTGAACAGAACAGAACATTATTTTGTCTAGTATAGTTTCACAAAAATGTCAAATAAATCACAAGATTGAAGACCAAACACATCAAATATCATGAATCTAATCCCCCCCTTTCATACGTACATTTTGTTTTCCTTTTATTTAATCAGTTTCATTTTATGCTATCTCTGACGAATATAACAAGCTTCATTTATCCATTAGTTTATGATTTAAAGAAATAAAAAACTGGATTAGATTCAACAGTTATTGCTGTACGAGGGGTGTTCGATATGTATTGTCACTGTCGGTTGCATTTTTCTATGACACTATTTAGAAGGATTCTACGATTACTGTCTAAAAGTTGTGTGTTTCTATTCTATATCTAGGAAATTACATAGCCTTTCGTCAACAACTAAATAATTTATTGAACTTAGAATAGGGTATGCTCGAGTACACTGGCCTAATGTTCATTTAAGCTAAATTTGTGTCATCTTTGCAGTAGCTGTTTAGAAAAGTAAATGTCAGTATTCGTTAAACTGCAGCATATGACACGATAACTGGATCCTAATATTTCCATTAGAACTTTAAATCAAAATGAAATTATTTGCTGTCTACGAATAAGACGGTCAAAACAAGGGAGATCACTCTTATTTATACGAAATGATGCTTGTTGTTTCACGCACCAATAACTTCATATCAATTGTATTATGATCGCAAATTCTTCCCAGAAATCAATGTTGATGGTCTATGGCTTACATACATGTATATATGTCAAATTCCAATCAATAAAACTAATCGAAAAATGTCAATGAAAAATAGCATGCTTTTTGACTAATTTTGACACCTATTTTCGCGACTTTGAAATGCTCTTATTTTGTTCAAAATGGCAACCAAGTACAGCAAATTATGTTTTTATCGAAGGAATTTAGATAATTTACGGTATGATAGTTGTGGAATAAGATTATTTCCCTAAAGGAAGTTTTAATCGACAGTTATTCGCAAAATGTCGCAGTGTCTATTACTAGCCCTTTGAAAAGGCAACAGAAACAACATTCCGGTAATTAAATTTTATTGATTTTTTTCACGAAATATTGCGGAAATCTTGATGGTTCTAGAAATGTAAAAATATTTAAAGATATCAACGAAGTTTCTTATTTGTGACCCAAGTGACAATACATATCGAACACCCGTCGTAATTCAGGAAAACAGCTTTTGTTTGTTATATGTGTTTTTATTTACACCACAGTAAATATTAACCTACTTAAAACAACTTAGTATAAAAAATAAGTTGTTTCTGTTGTACACGCGTATGCTGCTGCCCTATATGGTTATTTTTATTATCTTTTTTTCAAGAGAAGTCATCTGTCAACACACATCTGCTATTGTTTCTCCTAGGGGTGGTTCATAAAATGGAAATGTTTCAAATTGTTCAGACATTTATTCAATGTACTTTATTTCAAAGTCATAATTCAGGGGCGGATCCATGATTTGGCGTTAGGGGGGGCGTACATTCATGTATTGATACCCCCCTCCTCAAGAAAATATGCGAGCGAAGCG
Organism: Spisula solida; assembly: GCA_947247005.1. Lineage (NCBI taxonomy): Eukaryota > Metazoa > Mollusca > Bivalvia > Venerida > Mactridae > Spisula > Spisula solida. The sequence continues at coordinate 4,238,610 of OX365949.1, read as the reverse complement.
AGCTAGAAAAAATATATATCTGAGAAGCATTCCACACAATTTTCGTTCTTTATCTTATAATATTCATTGATAAAGTTTATGTGAGAGCAAGGCGAGGAAGAATATATGCATTAATTATTTGAACAGCATATCCCTCAAACTCATTCCCTACTTGACAAAATAAACTGACAGTGGTTGTGCGAGCGTAACGAGCAAGAAAAATGCAATTATCTATTTCAGCAGCATACACCACATCCTTATTACTTGGTAATATTCACTGATGTAGTAATTGTCAGAACTAGAAAAAAATCAGTGTTTGTCTGAGCAGCATACCCAAACAACTCATTGGTAAATCAAAAGCTTTCATTGAATTTACGTAGTTCTTCAGCGAGCAAGAAAAATCGTTGTTTATATGAACAGCATAGCCAGGACTAACGATAATCGACTGGATACTATTCACTGATATATAGCTGCTGTGAATTCGTCACAAAAAAAGGCAATGTCTATCTGAGCAGCATACCCTGCGAACTCCAGGGCTTCAGTTGTGTTTCAGTGGAAATGTGAAGTACTTGGGGTCCAGTGATTAGGGAGTCCAGTGGCTTTCTGCCTCGTGACTTTTTAAATAGAACCATGGAATTCGTCAGCTGCATTCTGAGGTATCTTATTTTTAATGAAAAGGACAGGTTTATTAGAAAATAAAGCCAACTGTATTAATATTTTTTTCTTGTCGGACATTTTTAATGTGCAAGAATCTCGGCATTTCTGTAGCCGATGTTCGGCACCATGCTACCAATCAGTCCCATATCTTGTTTTTGCATACAGCATTAAGTTCAATTTAAAATCCATAAATTGATTATTGTTGTATTTACGCGAGCGAAGCGAGCGAAAAAAATTGCATCTCAATATTGTTCTTACATCCAAAATATGATAAATTACCTAGGCTCCGGCGATTTTAGGGGGGGCGTACGCCGGGTCCGCCCCCCCCCCCTTGGATCCGCCTATGTAATTTTCAACGACCTCTGATTCTACTGTGTTGTTTTTAAACGCATGCATTGATGGCGTCATATTTATCAATAACCTCTGATATGATGTCATGGTATTGTTTTTAAACGCACGAATTAATGACGTCATAATTATCAATAACCTCTGATATGATTTCATGGTGTGGTTTTTAAACGCACGAATTGATGACATCATGATTTTCACGACTTCAGATTTTATGGTGTTGTTTCTTCAAGTTTTAAAGAGTAAAAACGTAGTTTAATTTCGGAAAAGCATGCCAAGTGCAAATTCTGAAAAAGTTCCATCAATATCTAAAAGACTACATAACTAATACCAACCAAAATGGGGAGAAACTTAAATCGCGTCTTCTTATGTTATAGATACATGTTTATCGATGTCCTTCACATTGTCAGAGATTTTAATACAGACTTTTAAGTAGATCTATCTGGCAATTGGAGCTAACAACGTGTCGTTCATGTGGCTGTGCATTTAACGTGTATTTTCATTTCAGCATACAGACAGATGTATTCTGAACGTGTCTATATTTCCAACTGATAGCATATATTTGATTAGTCAAGGGTTATATTTATAAAGATTTTTACACAGTTATCAAACATTATGTGTAAATCAACACTAATTACTATGAAAAGTTTTTCTTTCCTTTGTGAGAATTATATGCCTCAATCTTTTTTAACGTAAAATATTCTTAGTTTTCTCAGCGGCACAGGTACATTGTTTTTCTTGCAAAACAAAGGGTCTATTAATAGACTAATTTTGAACACTCATATAATTCAAATTGACAACACTTTAATTTAGATCTAGCATGAAATAATTATAAATGCAGTGTAAACTATACTTTTAAATAAATAAATAAATATAATTTATATTATTCGCAGCAATATGCATTGCATGCATAATCATTGTCTATAACACACCCATGTATTTTTCAACGGTGCAATAAAATGCGTTTATATAATGTATGCATGTAGTGAAAATACACATACGTCATTTGACGTTCTTTGTTTACAAAAAGACGTCACTGGCCTATACACAAAATAAGCCAAGAAATTAGTAATTACACCTTTTATATCTCAATTGTCTAAGTAAGTGATAAATAGAATATTAAACTCGTGTTGTTTAGCCGTAAATTAATGGAACTGACTTCAACTCCTTGAATAAAACGAATAATAAGCTCGACAGTGATCGCTTCATATAATTGTATTCTACTCGTTCAATCAATCTTTACTTAATTGAACTGAATACCCTTTATTTAATACATGTCCACAGTAAACTCTAACCATATCCGAGTAGATATCCGAAATATAAAAAAATCATGAATTTAGCAAAAAAGAACTATCCAGCTGAGTCACTCCACATCTGAAATGTTTCCATGAACACAAACTTGACGTCAGAGTAAATTGAGATACACACAGACGGACATACATGAACACTATCAGTGATAGCTTGACATACGGCATATCACGGCAGCCGAGTTGCAGGACTCGTTCCTGAGCGACAGAGAGTGTATACAAACACACAAGACCCACCACGATGCCGGCAGAAATAACATTGAGGTGCGAAATTTTATATTTCTTTATAAACAAAACCGTCTGAAATAAGACAAAATGAAAGGGAACACTCACTGGTGTCAATCTTATCAAACGAATTGTTCCTGCTTGCTTATAAGCCACAGGCTTTGATTGTAAAGTTTTAACTTGACATGCACCTGCGATACATTGCCAAACATTCGTACAACCGTGTGTAGCCCAAGATGAACATAAAAATCTTAATGGTAGTTTGGATTAATTATATGTTGCTATCGAGCTGTCGAGGCTCGAATTGAATGCTCAAAGACATTGTTTTTGTAGTTGCCATGAATTTTGAACCCGTGTCAGAAAACTCCGATATAATTAGGATTCATTATACTTCTGTTGGTTTTTATTTCTAGCTGTTAATTGGGGGTGGTCGGAGTCAGCACATTGGTAGGTAGGTAAATGTTATTGGTCTACAGCGTGAACTTGAGAAACGAGGCGCCGGGTAAATAAAAAGAGTAAAAGAACAACAATATGAGCAATAAAATGTTTCTTCGTGTTTGTGGAGAAAACTCCTGTACCTATTATTATTCATGCAATTATCTCCCTTTGACGTCCCATACAGAGATGATCAGCTAATTAGTAAATTCTTAAAAATAAAAAAGTAAACATATTTAGATCTAGTTGGTAAAGTATGTTATTTGATCGGTAGCCCTGTTAGACGCATATATTTAAGAAATAAAAATCTGTTCTTGTCGGTGAATAAAACACAGACAGGAGTTCGGATGCGTAGCACGAGTGATTTAATTTTCCGCATCCGAACGAGTTTTTATTTCGATGTAAAAACGATAATAACCCGTACTATTTAACTGCGCGCATTCCATTTTCACCCATTTTACATTGAACATAATTCCACGCTGAAATTGAGCGGCAATTAGCTGGTACAAATACCTCCCTCGTTAATGAAAACGAGCTTCGTAATTTTCTGACGGAAAGAACAAATTTTAAACATTGAAACAATAATTTTAATTACACGAGTATTAGGTATTTAATTATTGCATGAAATGAAAAATATAAATGAATTATATCAGAATGTTAGTGAGAAGTTTAAAAATAGATGCGTCATTGCTGTCACACTGGATACTCGTGCAACTTGCCTTCACGTGCATTCATGCATGAATATGTGACGTGGTATTTATATAACTCATCGGAAGTTGAAACTACTTTGAATCGAACATGCTGATGTTCGATGTTTTGTGAAGGATTGGAGTTTAATTTGTTTATTTGCAGAAACAACACTGTTACATTATATTCAATAAATGCTTATTATGTATTGTATTGAGTTGTTTCGTCATTTTACTGCGCACACACAAATATGACCAACTTGCTGTTTAATACCAGTCAATTTTTCAGGTGTGTTTTGTTGCGGTAATAATGTACAGCTTGGTTTCCTCTATGCGTATATGGATTAAGCCACAGATCGTGTTAGAATATGTTATAACTCACGCCGAAAATAAATTGGTATATGTACGCTCAGTGTTAATCACGGTTCACTAATTGTGATGAAAATGGTATTAGAATTGGCCATTTCATGACGTCTTTTTACAATTTGACGCCGAATACCATTTTAGAACGACCTAACTAGTGACAACACTCGGTGTATAAATGCATTATCATTTAATATGCTTTTGATACATTTTAAAATATGAATTTTGACGTTGGTTTCAGTATATTGAAAACGCCAAATACTTACTTACTTACTTGCGTTCGCTCTACACAATCACACCAGTATCTGTGATGAAGGATGTGGTTCTTCTTAGGTCTTCAACGTCTCTGTATAACTTCTGGTGGAGAGTTGTTCCTTGAGACCACTACAAATCTCGCTCCATTGTCGTAACGTTTATATCTTTGGGGGATACGTTCTGTTGTCTCGTCTTCTGCGCCACATGAACATGTCGGTGACGGGGCCAGTCTGTACTTCTTGCGCATGTGTGCATTGAGTCGGTTGTGTCCAGAACGGAGTCTGACCATTATCACTTGCTCTGTTTTGCTTAGGAGATGATATGCATCTGCCTCTTGTCTAGGCCTAGTAAGTGACTTGATTGTAGTGATGTTCTCCAAATGAATGTGCTGTAGTAGCTACAGGTGCACAATCATGTGAAATGACATCATAACTTTTTTCAGATTTAATCCAATTAAAATGCCGCTTTAATCAAGACTGAAGTATTCTTTGATTGATTGAGACAGTCGTAACTGCGCATGCGTGGTCATTCGTTGTTCCCAGATTGGCCATTGACATAGGACTTCGAGGGATGATTGTTCTAAACATTATATAAACATTAATGTACTGCCAATTTTTATGTTACAATTTCGATAACAGAATTAAAATCCTATCCTGCATTTTTTGTTATCAAACTGTTCGTTATAAAACTAGAACCAGCTAACATTGATGGTAATTAAGTTAGAAGAGAAAATAATTAACTTTCACGCTATGCCTGTTCAAATACCATTATAATTAACAATTATTCCGATGAAATAACGGTGGTTTAATAACAAATCACAATATAATATTTTGTTATGATTTTAGACGAACTGTGGCGCAAACACAGTAAATATCACATAGCATTAGATTCCCAAGAAATATAAACAACAGACGGGTTTTATCTGGAATTTGTTGTGGGATAAATGAAGATTTGATATAATTTGGCATAGAAATTTGTCGGACCGTGTATTACGTTTAGCAGAAAGAACAACAAAGATTCAAAAACGTTCAGTGTACGTCTAGTATTCTTCTGTTTTCATATTCAATTTCCAGAACATCACGTGCATAAAATTCCCGGCTAGAAGTAATCAGTTTTTTCTCGAGCTAAAGATGAAATAACAAATAAATTAGCTCCTTTATCGAAGCCTAGCCCTAACAAAAATATGTGAACATGTTGCAATATTTCTTTTGAAGGTACAGAAATAGGAGACCCCGTGGATTTAGCCGATAGCCAGATGGATGTTCAGGGTCTATTTAGCTCTATCAAGTTACAAAATAAATGTTTAGGTTCAAATTAATGCCAAAAATAAATATTTTCCTTGTTTAAGCGATATATTTGCACTAACCAGTTATACTGACTAATATATTAATTGAATGTTTCTACTTACATGTTACATTTTGCAAGTATTTATAAGATATTGTGTGTGTGTTCCTCAGACTTTGATAGAAAGGACGTTCTATAATTGTGAAGGTAGGTTAGCACTTCGATTAAGACATCAGACAAGATGCATTTGTAGTCGTGAAATCCACGATTTGAAGACATCAGACAAGATACATTTGTAGTCGTGAAATCCACGATTTGAAGACATCAGACAAGATACATTTGTAGTCGTGAAATCCACGATTTGAAGATATCAGATCCAATTTATAAAGACCTTTCAAGTCTCAAAAACAACACTGTGAAGGATTTTCTACATAGTGAACTCCAATATTAAACAGAGCAGAATTGAATTGCCTGTATGCTTTTATAGCAGACATTTATGTCAATGCCATATAAGGGCTTTAGCAGCAAATTCAAGTTGTGAATGCAGCATAGTATTTAAGACATCAAGTATCATAAATAGCCCGGGGCATATTGTGGTTTCTATAGTGGCTGAAAAAAGACGGGGTGGACACGTAGCCAGCATCAACGGCTTTCTTAAAACATTCAAGTTTCCATTTTTTATTTGTTCATGGTCGACTTTGAAGTGGCACATCGTAGCGGGTCTTCATCTCTCTGGAATCTTAAATAATATTTCTTAAGTCAGTATTGTTTTTTCACAATTTGTTTAATTTACCTTCGTTATGTTTATCCTCATAAGCTCTTCCTAGATTTTAATTTGTTGGATAATGTTTTGTCTTCTAACTTGCATATTGCAGTTGTTCCCCTTCAACGTATTGTAAAAAAAACAGGGTAGCGTTTGATAACTTACGGAAATCGTAAACGTACGTTCACATTTGAATTGAATTTTTCTTTAAAACTTTTACAATTGGGACAGATATGGTTTGTAGGAATTCCATGTAGTATAAATAATGAACAAACATTTATCACAGCTTGTAGCTATAAAAAATAAGCCATACCCTGAACGTCGACTCTATCGACTGTTATAATTATAAAAGGACATAATTTCCAAGAGCTTAATCCTTTCTGAAAAAAAACTCACATAATATTTGTAGATTTTTTTCTTTCGTTGTATTTGGAATAAACATAGTAATGTTAAAAGGGGATGTACTCGCATAGTTTCATGTCTTAAAATAACCGTTAAACTTGCTGGTAATTAATTTAATTAAATTATATAATGTGCATACATATAATGTATCAATAAAACTGTAAAACGGAATAATGAATGCTTGCAGTGTTCATTTTATTAATTGCTTTTTTGCTTAGTTTTGATATTTTATACACTATATTTAATGGGACAGAATGAATCTAAGAACTGGATAATAGGAGTACTAAGTTAACGTAATCCGGACATCATTACGTACATCAATTTAGGGAAACTTCGGTGCTGTCCGGAATTTTATATAAGCATCCGTAAACGTTATAATAGTTTTTACATCATATCGATAAATCTGCCTAATAAATTTGCTCCTGACAATAAACTATGACGACTTGTATAAAAATGATTTAAAATGAAAAAGTCGGAATGAGTTCCTACCCTTTAATATTCGAAGTCATATCGACTCAATAATAGAACAGTTTAATCTTACAAATTTGTAGTAATAACAAATATACATTCTTATGAAAACGCAGAAGAACCTTCCCTTAAAATGTACCGTAACGGTTCATTTATTATAATTATATGCTTTTAAAAAATATTCATGTTTTAATGTTTTGATTAATTTTGGTGTAGGCGCATACCCATTAAAATTTATGTTGTTAAAAAGCATTTGAAATAAAATGTTCCGTATACTTTTAGCCGTTCTAAAGGTTCTTCTGCATTTTTTGATGCGATACGATACTCGAACATTTACAAAAATATGCTTCCACCGTTTTGAACTGAACTGAACCAGTGAAATATTTTAAAATTCGTAATTTCACTGATAAATCTCATAACTTCATTAGAATGTATAAAATAAAGGTCGGTATTGTAGGGACAACAATAAGCTACATGTTGTTTCATGCATACAATACAATAAAGCCATCAACACATAATCATGTTTCCGTTTGTTTATATTCCACTTCGTATACAAAACAACCAATGTTTACAACAATTCGAAATATATTTTCTCAGATAATAGTCTGTGTTTAAAGTCAATACAATCAGCCTATTTTAACAAGCATCTTGTTGCTTGTTGAAAGCCAGCTAATATTTCATCCTCGTGGCAATCTTGTGTTTGTACGGGAACCGACAATACTGATCAGTCCTAACATAACACAAACTTTATCCTCCTAGACTGAGAGCATTTACCTCGCGTATCCACATTAAGATTATTAACGATAATTCACGATAATTCCGTGTCCGAAATTTATTTCCTATCCAGATACAGACTGTTTTCATGTTTTTCAAATTAATTTTATGTCATTCTTTTTTATTTATTTATCTTTTTTATTTCATTTGAAGGGTACTTTTATTTCCTAATGATACGAATTAATAAACAAAATTATAACTACGAAACAATTATTTTGTAATTGTGTATTGCAAAAAACATAGTTCAATGGACAACAATACCAGGACGCTGTTTTAGGGGGTTCCGTATTTTTTCTTTTATTTTTGCTTTCAATTATATGTGTGTTTTTAGGATAACTGAGTTATGCTAAGCCAGCTAAGGTCACATTTGCCCTACGAACTCCTTACGAGCTCCCGGTACGAGTTTATTTTGGCAAACACGCACGGAGCCCGTGCGGACACCGAAGTCTCGTACGAGCATCGTTCGGATTTTCTAAACTCCTACGAGCATCGTGCGGATATCGTACTAGTATATCTCTATAGATCGTTCGTGGTCCGTACGAGCTGTGACCAGACGCTACGAACAAACCGTTAGGATTTCAAATATTGTGAACTCGTACGAGTTGATAAATTCGTACGGATATCGTACGAGCTTTGTGACCGTAGCATTACTATGGTATTCTTTCAAATTTATTACTAATACGGAAAACTGCACCAATGTCAAAATTCGGTGTCAAAATAATTCATGATTTAAATCGTAATATCTACTTTCCAAATAGAAATACGGATACGGAATCAAGTTTGTTTGTGTTTTGATTTATAGCTGGTGTACAGGCTTTGAACAGGGTGTAGCAGGTTCAAATCCGTCCCCAATATACTATTTAAAGTTGTCAACATACAACTGGTAGCATTCCCTCAGCATCTTTCAATTTTTTGTGACTAAACTTCGGTCTTTTAAACTAAACATTTCTGTAGGGCGTGTTTAAACTTTTGTAAAATCAGAATGAACTAGAAAATGAATAAAATCGCGTCGAATCGGAAAACATCATTGCTCAGAACCGTTTCGTGAAACATGAATCCGTCATTCAAAGTGTATTAACACGTTAACTTCCCTATTTCTGCAATTACTCAACTAAGATCCCAGTTTTCTGTAGAAATACCCGCGAGAGTCTCGCGAGACAAGCTTCTCTCTGAAGACCAGAACATTTTCTGTAGCTCTAGACGTGGTGTCATTAAAATTTGGAAATTACAAGAATTCAATTCCGAAATTTGAATAAATATTGTCAGAAATAACAACTTCATTTCCTTACTGTCAAAACTTATGTTTTCACAATCGCTTCCAAGAAGCGTATAGAAGCACGGACCAGTGAGTCTTCTGAGAGTACAGTGATACGTTCGCGTTAAGTTGATGGGTTGTCGATTTGTTTTAATAACATCTCGTTGCTTTTTCTTAGTTTTCTTTCAAAATATCCACATAATTTGTTATGTTATCTTAGAGTGACGAAAGCGGGATAAACAAACACGCATTCTTCGCTAAGTGTAGAAAGCAGGCTTGAAAAAAATGGCTCAAGTCAGGCAAAGTTGGATTGAAAGTTGCCGTAGTTCAGTTACTAGTATGATGCCGAACTGTACAATTTAGTTCTAAATTTCATTTGAAATGTTGAAAGCCCCTCTAACCCTAGGTCAGGCAATGGTGACTAAGATATTATCTTAAACTATGTTTTTCTGTAAAACCATTGCAGTGTACCTAACATGTTCGACAAGCGGCTATGGGAAAATAGCTACAATTTTGTAACCAATATTCCGGCTGCAATAGAACACCGGTGTCGTGCAGACCACTATGACGTGAAAACAGCCAAAGGGGAGAAGTGTCACTTAAGCAATCTTCTCAAACCCAATGTCCACAATGCGTAATAACCGAGGAATTCATAATTGAATGTGTCATGACCATTGTCCACTAACAAGATGTAACAAGGTTGATTAGAGATGACCAGTGGCTGTACAATACGGACACTGATTAAACATTGTGGTCACTTACCCGTCTTCTCCGCCTTTCTCAGGCCAGGAACATTGTGTCGCTATACAAACTATGTGAGAGGCAACGGAAATAATTAAAATATAAGCATTACAATGATACTATAAACCAGTTAGATGGTGACGCGGAAATGTTGCTTGAACTATGATATATAATTATTGAAAAATATTGTTTTCGCTAGAATTTTTTGTGTGGATTTCGTGAATGGACAGGAATACTCACAAATGAGTTTTTCTCTTTTTAATTCTTTTGAATCCACTAATTTCACGATCTCATGAAATTAATACTTGAACAAATCCTTACAAAATCTACCAAATTTTATTAAATTAAATGTACGTGTCTACATAATTATGCCAAACCTGTCAAAAGGTATAAATGAATGTGTCAATGAACAATCATTTGAACTACATAAAAATAAAACCAAAATACTCAGCGGTGCAACTAAAATACACACGCATACAATTATGTTGTGGTTTAAACATATTTTATTACCCAAAGAATTTATACAATTCATCATACAAATATACATGTGGTTACGCATGGGTAGAAGGCTCGAGCCACAAGTTTCAAAACTTAGTTACGGCTCTTCCCTTATAAATGTGTTACCATATTATCAATTACATTATATTATGTTTAAGTAAATATGGCAGAATATTTATTGAAATGCAGGTATTTACCTGTATGGTTATTACATACATTCTTACAAAGGTAATGTTTAATCATGTTATAATTAAACATATATTTTATATTTTTGGTTATCGATTCCACACTGAGTGAGTGCCAAACATCGGAGTTATGCTGGAACATGACTGGTTATTTTGAATGGTATATCTGTGTCCGAGACTAAGTCTGCACCTCCCAAGCCGGAGAAAAACGTTCAAACCCCTGGAACACCCGACTTATGTCGGACACAAGCTTTAAGCTTATGTTATTTGTGTTAACTCAAAACCGACGTTAAATAAAGATGATCTTATCTTAAAGGCTAAACATGCGGTAAAAATCCCCAAATTAAACAGAATAAAGACCTCATAAAGGCCAGCAACTTCAGTGTTACATCTGTCACCATAACAGAAGCATTACTGACGCAATTTGTCAATCATGTCATCCCAAATCCACGCCGTGTGAAAAGTGTTGTAAGTTTAAGTCAGCTACATGTTTTACACGAACTTAATACGACTACGATGTAACATATGTTACCGACATTGTCGAAGATCTTCAATTGAGAGGACATCAAAATATTTATATACGTACAATGGAATACACTACATGAATTAAGAAAATAGAATTAAAGCTTGATAAAACATGAACAGGAGTGCATCCAAACAGTGTACGTCATCAGAACGTGTGTTCCATTTAAATAGGGGATGACTATAGTTTATTGAGATATTAAGAAGCCTTGGTTTGGATAAACACTTTCTTGTTATGATAACGTTCAAGAATCCGTGTTTTTGTTAGAATGGATGGGGAGAGATCAGTTTTTATTCGGTTGCTATCATCCGATTTTTATCCACTTAAATCGAAAACTACGTATAAATTATTGCTACTATTTACATTTACCAAAGGGTACGGATAGCAACGTGCTACGGTTCGGCGATGTACGAAAGTGTACTCAATTGCGTCTGTATATTAAACTATAAATAAGTATATATTATACATTTTATAAGTAATTTTCGAATAAAATATAAAAATAAATTTGCATGACGATTGATGTTATGTAGTTACATATCGACCATATATTCAAATACCTGAATTCTACGCTTTTCATAACATGTTTGTACTTCAATTTGAATTTATGCTTACATAGTAAACAATTCGCTTCCATGCTAAAATTATGAGAAATTCGCCAGTCGATTTGTAGTAACATAGCGAGCTGAGAACGCTTCTAATCAGAAATACAAGAAGGCGGAGCTTACGATAGGATGTTGGCGAGTGGGCGGAGCTACAAGATTTATTGAAAGTGTTGAGGAAAAAGACTGAGAAAATCTATTTAGTTTGAAACTGTTGGAACAAGATAAGGATTTCACGGATCATGCAATTTTATCGCTTTTAGGGGTCTGATATGACCCCATAAATCAGAAATTCTCAGCCTACAGATTAAATCAATTCACTGCACGATGCGTGCATTATTGAGATAGTTCTCAAAACAATAAGGTGTAAGTCAGTACGCAGAGGGTAGTAGAAGATATCTACATATTGCATGGTGCAGTGTTTCAATGTGATTTATGGGGAAAAGTGTAAAATTTATGTGCACAAAGGTCGATAAACTGTTTTATAAAATATGTTTTATTCTAAGACACCATTCGCATATCATCATCAGGGCTTCAGAACATAATAAATATACACCATTAGACTAAATGACCGAGTGGTTAAGGCATTGACGCGGAAGGTCGAAGGTTCGAATCTTGACGGGGCCGGTTCTCACAGTGTATAAACAAGTCCACTTCCGGTTGTCGCAATACGCCATACACTTTGAATTGTACAGTCGACCAATAAGTCATACAGTGACCGTAAATCACAGATGCTTTGGCACGCAATAATTCACACACGTTTAATTGTATGGTCTCCCAATAAGTCATACAAAGATTAGATTTAGGAATAACGCTTCATTATAAATAAACATTTTACCGGTATATTACTTGCCACTGTATTATTATCTAGACTGTGATTTAAGTGCATTGTAGTTGTCGTCGCAAGCCCAGTTTTGGATTGAACCTTCCTTATTAGTCAATCATGAAATATTTAGTTAACCGGTTAACTGTTATAATGATTTTAAAAACGGTTAATCGGTTAACAAAATAACCGAATCGTGACATCCGTATTAAAGGCGTGTATTTTCTATTTTCTATTGATTCTATTAAAACGCGTTATGGTCTTCATTTAGGTAAATGATTATCAAACAGAGCAGAGCAGAGCAGAGCAGAGCAGAGCAGAGCAGAGCAGAGCAGAGCAGAGCAGAGCAGAGCAGAGCAGAGCAGAGAACGTTAAACAATACAATACAATACAATACAATACAATACAATACAATACAATACAATACAATACAATACAATACAATACAATACAATACAATACAATACAATACAATACAATACAATACAATACAATACAATACAATACAATACAATACAATTCCATACAAAGTTTATTCGGGCATAAAAAACATTTCGCATATTTGTAGCCAACATAATATACATAGACATGAACATGTGTGGTCACAAGAAAACAAGAAAGTTTTAAACTTCATATACATATACATGTAGTAGCTATAGATGAGCGAGAAAAATGATTCGCACTTTGCTTTGAAAGCTTTGTCAGAACGGACAGGCAAAGTTCATGTTTAGATAAGTAAAATATATACACTCGTCTAAAATATACGAACAATGTGAAAGGTCTTGTTGGAGTATTTAGTTTCAATAATTCTAAAATGTTGGTGAGAAATTTTGACAGACAAATTGAATGAACATTAAGGGCTAGATAAGCGCGTGATTAACTTAGATTTACCAGCAAATCTTATCGCCCAGGCAGAGATAAAGTGTCAGTTAGAATTTCCACATATTTCAATGCTAATTGCTAGCGATGAGGTACAGCTTAGAATTCCAATACATTCTGACAGGAATCTCTACAAGCGTTTACAACAGCTCAATCTGTTTTCAACGTTGATTGATTTCCTACAAGACCGAAACATTCCGATTGTTTATCCAACGTACAAGACCGAAGCGTTCCGGATGTTTCAGCCAACCTACAAGACCGAAGCATTCCGATTTATGCAATTACCCAACGTGCACGTGGTTGCGACGTTAATTAAGAGTGACATGAACACTATTCAAAGTAAAGCAACAATATTAACAACAGAAACAACGACAGCAACAGCAGCAACAACAAACCTAATATGAAGAAAGGCAAAAATCCGTAAAAGGCCTGGTTTGACCAAATTTCTCATTAAAGATAGAGGTAGGGCGGGCGATTTGGGGGTCGATAGGTTCCGTGTTTTAACCCTGTCTGCGCCACTGCTTTATTTCTCTGAGCAAGAATAACACACAATGCTCCACTCGACCAAGATGTGAATTGGTACTTTTGAGGGCGGTGTCTGTACATGTCCGATATTCTTTGGCGCCGTATCTCGATGTTGGCTGCACCCAAATTTGGAGAGAAATAGTCTCCCAAGAGAGACTCGAACGCACGTTTCTTAGGTAGCCCAATAACGAGGGGAAGGGTGGCTGAATTACTGAAATCGGTCCTCGAAAACTGGTAGCTTAACTTTTTAAACTTTATTAAAGGTGGGTATACGTATTGTTTAATGTTTTGAGAATATATGTCCGATTCGTCTGTAAGTGATTGTGTTGTGCTGCATTGATTCCAAAGAAGTGAAAGAAAACTACTTAAAAAGCAAAAAAGGGTTGTCTTAATATTGATTATGTTGTTATTTTTCCTCTGATAGTGGCAGTTCCAAAAGTACATCAGTTACAGTTGGTGCAATCGAGAGTATTTATTACACAATGCTTTCATTAAGTTTGAACTGATTTTGTGTACAGTATAGTTCCAAATTGTATGCACCTTTTTAAATAAAATATGTGTATTATATTCTGATGAAGGTGATAGCCGAAACGTTAGTGATATAATATTACAAAGGTAACACGTGTTGTTGTCGAATTGTTCTCATTTATGTGCAATTTTTATTCAAATGGAAACATGATGCTCAAAAATGGTAAAATTTGGGTGAAAGATTAGTTGCTGCACTAATTTAAATTTTTGTACAATTTGGGAAATATTATTTATTGAATCATTCTATCATACATTTGGAACATCTCGGTCAAGAACGCTGCACAAACCTTTGTTTTACATTGTTATTGTACTTGTGCATTTAATTCAAACATGGAGTATTGTTTTCTTCTTGATTTTATATTTTGGACTCGTTGAATGTTTCCTGGATAATGTTAAGTAATGTAATTAATTATTAAGGTAATAGATCTGTCCGTTTCTAGAATGAACAGTGTAATCACGCTTATACAAGATTTATTTTGCAGAAAATCAAGAAACGCACGTAATGCTAATTAACTTACGAATACTTCAAACACTTTTTTCCAATCGTTGTCGTCACATCATGACCTCTTCGCGTCCAATAATAAACATCACTGCGGTCTGAAAAGCTGGACATTTTCTTTGAAGGGCCTTAAATGTTTATTGTTTTAATCCGGGCGTTGAGGGGTTCAATTAACTTCCATCGAACCTTGCCTCATCCAAAGGCGCATAAATTAAACATATTCACTCTAGTGACCTAGCCACAAGGAATGATTTCCCGCGACTTTGGACTCATTGTAATTAGTAGAAGGAAAGGTGCTTGCTTCGTAGTTCCTTTGTTCTCTGACAAGGCCAATAGATAAGGCGAGCTGAAAGAAACACAAATATACATAAAAATTATATATTATATACAAATACATGTAACTGTTGGGGGTATTTTATAGTAAGTATTACCCCACATGGAAGGAAGCCGAATCCGGCCAGTCTTAGCCAAGATCGTACGTTCTCCAATTGGGGTTTGTTTAAATTCATTGTAGCTTTGATCGATTCGCAACACATAATTGTGCTGTTTCCAATCAACCTCCACAAAGTGGGACTTGAACAAACCGCCCCGATCTCCAGATGCATCTCAGTCTGAGCTAAATTACAGTTCCAATATTTTCATGGTGTTAAATTCGGCGTAAAATTTGTATCACAAAACAGAATCATTATTCTGAGTTTATAACAGTAAAATTTCACGATCTGCAGCTCCAGATTTGTATCAAATTCGGACTCTGATTTGAGTAAAATATCAATTTGAACTGAGATTTGCACTTGAGATGCCTCGGTAGATCGGAGCATTTAACCAGTCCCTCATCGACAACAATGAGCCTCAACACCAAATATAATCACTAGTTACTTATATGGTACATGTATATTTTTTAAATGTAATTTTTACGCATAAAATCGAACAACGTTCGCGCTTATTCGAGTGTAGTTCACATATTCGCAAGAACACATACCTGGATGTACTAAACTAACGTGAGTGTACAACCGGACATACTGAAAGGCAATACACAGTTATTATGGTAATTATAATCATACTGAGTAGTTTCCGACATATTTCAATGGTCAGATATGGGTACTTACACAAGTACAAGTATACATAACACACAACACGTGTGTTCGGCAATACAAGTACATGTACACATATCCGGGGCTTATAAGACTTACACAGGATCATTCCATCAATCGACGCATTAATCTTATATGAAAATGCGAAAAGAAAACAATGGTTTTCAACAGGTGGCAACTTTCTCAGTTTCTAGATACTGATTAATGGTTAATCATCCCAAATTAATGATGTTACCTGTTGAAACTAGCTCCCCATAGGCCAACTGTCAGCGGCCAATAACTCTGACCACCCCTCGCTGTGTGAGCTGGGATGATGAGTGAAGCTTCATTTATTAACCAAAGGGGGTATAATGTTTCAGCTGCCAGGGTAATGTTCCCCGAATAGCGAACGCTCTTGTAATAACATACTTGTTGTAGGAAATGACTTACATTTGTATGAATCCGTTATTTGATATGTAGACATCTATATCTCAAGCAATGTATCCAGTCATCCATGTCAAGACCTCAGACTGTTTGTTGTTCGGAAAGGCATTGCACTTTCAGGGTGCCTGTTTATACGTATTTTAGTGTTGTTTAATGTTTTGTGTAAACATTCAACTTTTATAATTTGCAATTATGCAAAAACATGGTAAAGGATAACAAAATCACGTTTCTGGTCATGAGATAACAAAACCGCGTTTCTGGTTAGGGATAACAAAATCAGCTGTGTGAAGTTGGCTCAACATACGACATACGACATTCAAAAAATTGAATGTCGTCCAGCTCGACATACGACATTGGACGACATTCAAAAAATCGAATGTCGTCCAACTCGACATACGACATTGGACGACATTCAAAAAATCATCAAAAATCGAATGTCGTCCAGCTCGACATTGGACGACATTGGACGACATTCAAAAAATCGTCTAAAATCGAATGTCGTCCAGCTCGACATTGGACGACATTGGACGACATTCAAAAAATCATCAAAAATCCAATGTCGTCCAGCTCGACATTGGACGACATTGGACGACATTCAAAAAATCGTCTAAAATCGAATGTCGTCCAGATCGACATTGGACGACATTGGACGACATTCAAAAAATCATCAAAAATCGAATGTCGTCCAGATCGACATTGGACGACATTGGACGACATTCAAAAAATCATCTAAAATCGAATGTCGTCCAGATCGACATTGGACGACATTGGACGACATTCAAAAAATCATCAAAAATCGAATGTCGTCCAGATCGACATTGGACGACATTGGACGACATTCAAAAAACATCAAAAATCGAATGTCGTCCAGATCGACATTGGACGACATTGGACGACATTCAAAAAATCGTCTAAAATCGAATGTCGTCCAGATCGACATTGGACGACATTGGACGACATTCAAAAAATCGTCTAAAATCGAATGTCGTCCAGCTCGACATTGGACGACATTGGACGACATTCAAAATCATCTAAAATCGAATGTCGTCCAGCTCGACATTGGACGACATTGGACGACATTCAAAAAATCATCTAAAATCGAATGTCGTCCAGATCGACATTGGACGACATTGGACGACATTCAAAAAATCGTCTAAAATCGAATGTCGTCCAGATCGACATTGGACGACATTGGACGACATTCAAAAAATCATCAAAAATCGAATGTCGTCCAGATCGACATTGGACGACATTGGACGACATTCAAAAAATCATCAAAAATCGAATGTCGTCCAGATCGACATTGGACGACATTGGACGACATTCAAAAAATCATCAAAAATCGAATGTATAATAACATTAAGGCGTGCATTTAATATACGATCATTATTTCTGTTATTCTATGTTAACTTTGAACGTCTCAACTGACAAAGCACATTTCTCTGTTATATTATGCTAATAATCTTACTTACATTTAGATCTAGCATATTTACCCATATCAGAACGGCCTATCTAAACGTAATCAATTTCCGCGACTTTACCTTGTTTATGTGTGCATGTTTGGATTTAAAATGTTGCACTTTTTGTTCAATCATTGTAGAATGAACGAATATTGTCACTTGCTGATGTAAGGAGTCAGTCATGTAAAGTTTGTATTTGTTGATACTTTATTGTCCGCTATATTGTTTTTCTTTGTGATGAGTCGCTTAGCAACCGTAGGAGTTTAAATTATTCAATGTGCGGAACAACTTATTTGGTTTTTACAATCTTTAATCTTAGCATCAGGAAACGCAATTTGAGGTTATTTTGGTTGCATGGCTATTCACAGAAGTTTAAGTGGGGCGTTTCTTTTCGTGAATTTCAACGGTACACAATGCACAAAATTTCGGAAACATAACAAAATATAGTTTTATTTACTTAATCAATTTGGTAAGGGGAGTTTATAGATTCGCTAAGACTTGTGTACTTTCAGTAAATCGTGAATAGTTTGGAATATTTGCGAGTTGCTTTGCGATATAACCGGATATTTTGGTTTTACTTTATACTTTTCTTGTGTCAACTGGAATATTTGTTATAATAATAGTTCTGTTAATAAAGTCACGGACATTTAATCTAAACTTGTGTTTGTTCAATAATTACTAGTTATGTTCAGGCAGCCTGACAAGGATTTAAGATAATATTTTGAATGCTCTTGTTCGTCCGTCTGTTGTATACTAGTATCTACAGTTGCTGTCCATGGTGCCTAAGAGTCGAGTGACACTCGGCACAAAAGTAGCCTATTCATGGGTAGGTGACAACTAAAATGCAACAAGCAATGTTAAATACTAATAGAACAGTGTATAAACGAGTCAACTTCCGGTTATCACAATAAGGAGTACACGTTGACTTGTATAGTATTGCAATAAGTCGTACAGTGATGGGAAATAACCGGATATTTCAATCACAATAAGTCATAAAAGTTAAATTGTATAGTATCACAATAAGTTGTACAGTGATTTGGTTTATATATGGAATATATAACTGTCGGCATGAATTATCAACATATTGTACGAACCCGGGAATCCAAAATGACGTCAAAGATGGACGCCATATTACTTACGAATACACCTGAAATTATATGTGATGCAATTTGATATTTATGTACATATGTAGTCTCCAATGCTGGTTTGGTTATTATTCATTTCATAATGCGCATGAAATGACATAAAACAAATCGAAAAAACTTACGAGGTTTGACCGCAAAACTTGAGTAATGCTGTGTACACTTCCGTTAGTGGAAAGTGCACAGCCGAACCACAGGGTCAGAATCAGTCTAGCTATGCGTTCAACATACACTATTACATCATGATTGGTAAGCGAAACAATAGGGACGTGGATAAACACATACTAGTTCGTTACCCATGTGTATGTAGTTTTTACAGGTATCGGGCTTGCGATAGACGTTATTGATACCCCAATCATACGAATCTCGAATCAGCCGGAATGGGTCCGAATGAGTCGGAATTAATAAAAACTAAAAATTTGAAACAAATTCCGAATGATGATTCGAAATGACCAAAATTATTACAGCTTGTCTAAATGTCGTTAGAAATACTTCTAAGATAATTCGAATACAATTCAAATAAAATTCGAATATAACAATCATGCATTTCGAATCCGCCGACAGCGGAGAATGTGCACGCATATGTTTCCATAATACGGTACACACAATCATGGGACCGTTGTGAACGGGATTTCGCGCGGGTATAAATAACTACATACACTGGTTTTAATTATTGTTTTGAATGGGGTCAAAATGCCGTAACAATATTTAAAATGTAATCATCACTGCGGTATACTGTACACAGGATATTGCTAGTAAAGGTGAGTAATGTAATTAATTTTCGCGACATTCTAGTGTACACCAGAGACGATATTTTCCAAATTACTGACTACTAACATCATCTCAACTATGTTTTAACGTCTTCGAGCTGCAAGGCATTCAATTACTGACAACGTTTTGAATGTCGTCCAATGTCGTCCAATGTCGAGCTGGACGACATTCGATTTTAGACGATTTTTTGAATGTCGTCCAATGTCGTCCAATGTCGAGCTGGACGACATTCGATTTTTGACCATTTTTTTGAATGTCGTCCAATGTCGTCCAATGTCGAGCTGGACGACATTCGATTTTAGATGATTTTTTGAATGTCGTCCAATGTCGTCCAATGTCGATCTGGACGACATTCGATTTTTTATGATTTTTTGAATGTCGTCCAATGTCGTCCAATGTCGAGCTGGACGACATTCGATTTTTGACCATTTTTTTGAATGTCGTCCAATGTCGTCCAATGTCGAGCTGGACGACATTCGATTTTAGATGATTTTTTGAATGTCGTCCAATGTCGTCCAATGTCGAGCTGGACGACATTCGATTTTTGATGATATTTGAATGTCGTCCAATGTCGTCCAATGTCGAGCTGGACGACATTCGATTTTTGATGATTTTTTGAATGTCGTCCAATGTCGTATGTCGAGCTGGACGACATTCGATTTTTTGAATGTCGTATGTCGTATGTCGTATGTTGAGCCAACTTCACACAGCTAACAAAATCACGTTTTTGATCATGGAATAACAAAACCGCGTTTCTGGTTAGGGAAAACAAAATCACGTTTCTGATCATGTGATAACACAACCGCATTTTCGGTCAGGGATAACAAAATCACGTTTCTGATCATGGAATAACGAACCCGCGTTTCTGGTTAGAGATAACAAAACCGCGTTTCAGTTAGGCATAACAAACAGGGATAACAAAACCGCGTTCGTAGTCATTGGATAACAAAACCGCATTTCTATTTATGTATGACATCATAATAAGGACTTTGACTGTACCATTGACGTATGGTAACATATAAACCTACCGGGGCCGTTGTGGAATGATGCTAAATGCATCTTTTTATTCTGGCTAAAGATCAAAGCACTTACGAAAATAAACCAACTAAAATTGAGAAAAATATGATCTGTAGGACATTATTAACTAAAACATTATTAATACAGTATAATTTAAATTTTGGCGAAACTTTCACATTTCCGTACTTAGTGCTTTGATATAATAGTACCCATGGTTCCAATATTTTTTCAAACCCATGACTATTAAGTGTATATCTCTGCTCTATTGCTTAAACAAAGTTTGCCCGTTTATTAGACTTAATTTTTTTTCATTTGAGGCCCCTTTCGGGTGACCTCGTTTATTTTTCATTTATAAATTATAATACATTTACCAACAAGATAGAAAGAATATTTAAATTACATGCTAACATTATATCTTTTAGATGACAAATGTATGTTCAACCATGTTTTTCATATAATTAATTAATTATATTATTTAACTTATGTAGCAATTCGAACATTTGTAAAAACGATATACAAGTGGTAGAGCGTCCGCTTCCAGCTCGGAGGGAGTTAGTTCGATCCCAGTCGCATCATACAAAAGACGTAATAAAAATGGTGCCAGTAACTCTCTTGCTAGACGCTCAGCATAAAAGGAAACTGGCTCTATCTCATATCCACGATGGGTAACTTCGGCAATGCTGTGTCTTAAGCGATCAATCGAAGTTATAAGACCTTGTTTTGCAATCGACCTAAAATGAATTACCGTAGCATAAAATATAAAAGATCCATTTATTAAATATAAAAAAGAATTTTTATTCATTTCATTCCAGAGCACGGTTTGACCTTTTTTCGTTAATAAAAATGACAGCAACATATCACCCAGCATTTGTCGGTAATTTGTCGAGCAATGAATTTTAATGGAGTGTTAACATATTTTATAATGTGATAAAACAGCAATAAACTAGGGAGAATGGCACGTTATCTCTACGCTACACACGCCTTTACCAGCCAGGTGCGTGCCTTCACCAATAACTCCGTCATTCGTCAATGATTTATTGTGGGTAAGCTTTCCTAATCCACAGAATCCGTAGTCTTTGATAACACATACACAGGAATTAAGATTTTTTGTGGAAAAACTATACGGGATAAGTAATCGACATCGTATGATATTTTGAAGCCCAAACTAACATAAACACCGGCTTCTTGATATTTTTTTTTCACAAGAATAATTTTGGCTGGTTTGGGGTTGTTTGAAATTTAAATCGTTTGAAACGTGATCTGTTATGGCTTACAAAGCGAAACTACCGTAAAAGTGGTTAAGTAAGCGATGTGCAAATATTGGCAATTTTTGCGAATTTACTAAATGCGCTTAAATTTAAGAATCAGTAATATATCCAAACGCCGCATGTTTCGCGAGCATTTTGATCCCCGCAAGTATATACTTACATCGTACACGATCTATAGTAGAAGAATGTGAGCGCAGTACGAACGTCGACTAGCAACCCTGAGTTTGTATGTTCGAACCCAAGTTAGGGCGTATATTCTGAATGCAAATTTTCCTGAAGATAATGTTTCCAAAATACGATGTACGTCCAAATCAGATACCGGCCCTGGTAGTGTAGTGGACATACCATCCTGGAGAGTTCCAATATTTATTTTCAATCTATAAATGGAATACTATCGATCGTTGGCACAAAAAAGAATTACTAGTTTGTTTATACCAAAGAACTCTGGTTTTGAAACTCTGCGATGTGTAAACAGTCACACCAGTTCAGTATTGTTGTTATTGCACTCATTTCCGTCCTAAATATAATACAAACAAGAGCTGTCCACGAACAGTGCGCTCCACTATTCGCAGCGCCATGCTAGGATAGTACAATTATTATATATTCAAAACAAATGCTTCATAACAGCAGCATTACCCTCTGCTGTGTAGAAGTTGGGGCATCTAAGTCGAAATAGGGAGATAATTTGGACAAAATGCAGGACCGTTACCTACTCATATGTTGATCGTCTGGGCCATGAAGACTAACAAATAGGCATTTCTAAGTCCAAAAGGGGACATAATTTCAACAAAATGCTAAATATTATCTTCTCCTGTGTCAAGTATGCAAAGTATCAAAGCAATATATCAATACACTTTGAAGATACGAGGGTCATTCAAAAGAAAAAGGGGGCATAACTTTAACAAAATGCCTGATAGAGTTAACTACCCCATTGTATGGGTTGTGGTCATGATGGTGAACAAGTATGCTAAGTATCAAAGCAATTTGTCAATGCACTTTGAAGATATTAGAGGTATAAAACCCTGTACCTAAACTTTAACATTTTCACTTTGCACTAAGTAGAAAACGGGGGCATAATTTCAACAAAATGCCTGATAGAGTTACCTACTCCTGCATATGGGTTGGAGTCATGATGGCGAACAAGTATGCTAAGTCAATGCACTTTGAAGATATTACAAAAACTGCACCTAAACTTTAACATAAGCATTACGCCAACGCCGACGCCAACGCCAACGTCGACGCCAACGCCAACGCCGACGCCAACGCCGACGCTTGGGTGACTATAATAGCTCCCTTTTTCTACGAATAGTGGAGCTAAAATGTGGATGAAATGTAGAAATTATAAAAATATTTACATGTATACATTGTGTGACCATTTATATACAAAATGTAATTACTAATTATACATGTAAATCATACTTTGAAGTTTTCAACTTTTAAACATAACTAGGATAGATTAACAAGGAAGGCAGGCACGTAATCTGACAGATAAATCTATGTAAACCAATGATTCATGTGTTTATAAGTCGTTGAAGTTAGCGCTCCGCTCGGCTGCTTTACCCAAAACATAAAAAGCTAAAAAGCAAAGAGAAAAGCTCTGCCTATCAGTTTCTAATTAAAATCAAACCTTACACAAGGAACTCGAAGCGTTGACATACGGCTCAAAATTCAAAACATTCCATGTATTGTGTTATATTTCAACGAGCCAACTTTGAGTGTTTAGGGGATGAAAATGCGATCGTGGCACCCCGGGCAGATGGGAGCGATCAAATTTAGCGCACGAGAGACTCACAGCTGCATGAACGCCTTGAGAAATCAGGATGATTCCAGTGAAATAGGGAAAACTGAGAGGATCTGATATTTGAAGTATTAAGCTACATGCTGAATTCATTTTTCGTGTATACCGGTACATCGTATCTATGGGATTGCACCGTATACCCTCAGTGACGCTTCTATAGTAACACAGGACGTGATTAGGCCGGAGTTTAATGCCAAACTATGACATGCCTAGTTACAAATCCCATGCCACTATTGTTGATGATTTCCTCCCATGTTTTTCCTGTACTTACTAAGTAATAGAAACGTCTTTCATGCTTTTGGCATTTGTTGATAACTGTAAAATAACGGTTGACATAAATACCATGACATAAATGTTTATGCTTCCCTGGACTTACTGGGTAACATGAATAAACCCTTCTTTCATGTCGGTATTTGTTAATGCAGCCCCAAATGTTTAGGGGTCACTGAAAAATAAAAGTTGACACAAATCCCATGTCACTAGTGTTGATGGTTACCTTATATTATATCTCTGTACTTACTGAGTAATGCAAATAAAGTCTTCTATCATTATGGCATTTGTTGATGTAGCCCCAAAAGTTCTGGTGCGTTAAAACAAAACAGGTGGTCGCTTACGCAGTGTTAAATGTATTTAAAACAAGAACGACCGACATGATTAGTATTTATCATTTTACTGAAGACTGACCAGTTTGTTACCATACATGGTTAAGGCCATCAGGGTCGATGGCCAACGTCCATACATTGTTATACACGTAGTTTACTTCCACGTGCGTAGACCAGCAATCTATAATTAGCATCCCGCGCAACCGGAACCGGATATTGGTGCGATCTTTGGTTCTAACAGTAACAGTATGCTTTCCATGTCAGCCATGTCATTTAGATGTAGTTGCAGTTAACAGAAAATCTGTTTTCAACTTTGGAATTTTGATAGAATGCCAAATCTGGCAGATGTTTGGACCGACTGCTGATTGCAGATTATTTAAATATGAGCAGTATTAATTGCTGATTCGTTAAATATCAACACTATTTCATCTATATTTTATGAGACAAAATAGGTTGGAAATGTTGTACAATAATAATTACCTACAAACTATTGCTCACATTTCAGCCAAACTGAAATCCGTTGTTTAAGGAAAAGCAGTATATATTGCCAGGAAAACCTTAGCTCTGCAAGACAGACTTTTCATAACAATTTAAAGTGTTTATTTGCCTGAAATTCTTGAAGTTCGACGTTATGATTAAGCATCCAATCATACCCGGAAGCGCCTGATTTTTCTTAGCTTAAATATTACACATTACAGTTAAGAAGAATTTTACTTTTTATTGAAAAAGGGAGTTTTATTTTGAAGGAAATTAGGGGCCAATTGAGGGTCACGGGTGAACGTAACAGGGGGAGAAGGTCACGTGATCCCTATGTTGATGGGATATACAGGCGCTCTATGGAAAGTTGATATAATACGGAGAAATGAGAACATTAATCATTTTCCGTGAATGTGCCGGTCCACACCCCGTAACTGCTAGTGTTGGGTTACATAATACATGCCAAAATGGAAAACTATTCGCCGGGTCTCATTTGCTTTGTTCAACAATTCCAAAGTTAAACACAATGATTAACCTTGTTAAACTGTTACAAAGGTCAGATAATTGAATCATACGTACATACGTGTATTATACATCATTAAATTTGATCATTTCAAACTTGTGTACCTTCACTTGTGAAGAGCTGTTGTCAAAACCGCAAGAAATGTTAACGTATCTCATGTGGTTGCTGTTCCATGCATGCACTTCGTTAGTCGTAACTGTATACAAATTGTACTACACTGTGAGAAAAACGTATTTCAAGAAAGGACGGATGAATCCGGGGTATGTATTAATGATTTCCCCACCCATTCCGACCATCAATCATATCCCGACAGGCTCATATACACCCCAAAACTGCTCTTCTATTCTCCTCCCACGATACTAACAATGGTACGCTATAAATCACTTTCTCATGTCATCATCGTCTTTCATGTTGTATAGCCTCTAAAATACTCTGTCTTTTATAGTGAGATAATGACTAGGAAAACGTTCTCTTTAATTGATTGACTACCCGGGACTATCTTCGTGGAATTCGACATGTTGGAAAGGCGAGTCAAATCTCAAATCTAGATGTTTTAATTCTTGTAAAACGATATTATACGATTAGCTTTCATGTAGTGAACACCACGGTTGTATATTGTGCTTATTCATGAACATTGTTTTGTTTATTTTCTAGAAAGTAACGCAAAATGCATACATATAAGACACGGAGACATTTTCTAATCGCGCACAACTATATATATTTAGTCATACATGTGGCCATAACCATGACGTTAACGTCTTTGCATACTTAACTTGAGACAGATAAAAACCAGCACTCTCCATTTAAAAAAAATAGATGTGCTTCCATTGACCAAGATAATACTCGACGGGTAATTAATATCAAGAACAAGGATGCTTGTACGGGCTTCAAAAAGTGTCTTTAACGTATGTTGCATTTTGAGAACTTGTAAGACTTTCTGAAACCATACCAACATCTCCATAGAGTAATGCTATCAACACAAATGGTCCATGGTAACCATACAGGACAATAACAATACACATAACTATGACGATGAGAGTAACAGTATAGGACAATGACAGGAAGTTAGGACGATGGTCAAAAGCAACAAAAGCAAACATAGCAATATCAGTAAATGACAACAGCAAAGGTTAATGGCAACCGAATGAGACAATGGTATCAATATATGACGATGCAAGAGACACTTACGATTGCAACGACTTAAGAGAAGAACATGATAATGCCAATGGTAGGAACATAAGAGAATTGCATTAACATATAACGGTTGTAAAAGCATGTGACGATGCTAATAACACACATGTTTAACGATGGCAACAACATAGGATAATAAAAATTACAAATATTCAAATGACAATTACAAATGTCTTTATCATAGGACAATGACAACAATAAAATACAATAACAGCTTTAGAAGACAAAGACAATTGCATAGGATAATAACAACACTATAAGTAAATGGCAACAACCAGGGTTAATAGCAATAACATAGAACAAATGACAACACAATCAGAAGTTGGAGCAACGTAAGCCGGTGAAAGCATCAGAAAAGGACATGAGAAAACCACAAGTTTATGTCAGCAACATAATCAATGACACTCAATCGCAAGAACAGACCATTGGTATAGAAGAATAACAAGAACAAGAACAATAACAACAACAACAACAAAAACAACAACAACATAGATTGACGACAGCAATTACACAGTAGCCTACATGTAGACAAATGCCACATTTTAGGACGATATCAAAAAGTAAAAACTTCTGAAACTCGAAACAATAATTCAACAAATGAGACCATTGAAAATTGAACAAAACTATATTCACACCGTAGCATATAGAATTGTCTTTTTCAACGTTGAAATACGGAAGCTAGAAATTAATTTCCCGTGATATCATTTACTAAATTTTTAACAATTACCTGGCGTTGGATAGTGTCAATCATTTGTTGGCAGACGACATTTCGCTTCCGGTGAGAACTTCGATAACTGAAGAAACCGTTTTTGGTTGGACAAAGTCAGACGATATCTTTAGTAATTAACAATCAATGTCAATGATTTGGTGATTGCTACTGTAATTGATAAAAATGCCAAGTTTACCAGAAATATGTGTGAAATTCATGCAGATTGAATTTCGAAATCAAAATAAAATATGTTGTTCTTCATTTAGGAGGTGTGCTTGTCGCTTCCGGTTATTGGCTGTGATAACGTGTTAATTTGTTTTAGAACATGTTGGTCGACTGCCTGTGTTATGTTTCAAGTTATGAAAATATAGTTTGCATCTTTTCAATTAATTTTAATGCAATCGAATTGATTAAGATAAGGTAAAATATATTAATTAATTAAATGCTTGTGATATGTGCTATACTACATGTTCTATGCAATATCGCTTTACACCTTTACACCTTTAGATGAGATGACACAGCAAGCTAGTTCCTTTATATCATAGTTATTGAAGTGAACTTTATGCAAAATTTAATACAAAGTGGCAAGCTCTTTGACCACTTTGACCATGTTTTGGTTGTCACTGACAACCGGTATCTTAGCTTAACGCTGTGCTTGTCGTATTAGCAATTGTCTTATATCGGGTATTCAAGTCAAGTTACATGAATGAGCATGTTTGTTTATATTGACTCAAACTTGTCGCTTCTTGAAAAATGTCAAATTATTCAAGTCTAGTTGTGGTTAAGCCATAAATATTAAACAGCGTATGCATACAAACATTTACAGTCGTCCGGTAACCTAAAGGCAACCCTGTCTAACATTCAGTTTGATGAATAATAGACACCATCTTACTGAAATTGATCGAAATTTATTTAACTCTTATGTCCGGGCACCTGTCAGTGTTTACCAATTAAATAATTACGTTGATTCTGTAGTTTGTAGATGTCTGAAATACACCTGGAATTGCCTGAAGGGGTGGGAGGTAACATACTTCTATAGGTCTCACATTCATATAGTCTACTTCACATATGTCTAAATCTTAAAGTTTAGGTACAAGTTGTTTAACCTCTAATATCTTCAAAGTCCATTGACGTATT